>NEWO01000065.1:985226-1002416 GCA_003013225.1 Phalaenopsis aphrodite
GCCTCCTGTTGGACTGGAGCACTTCTAGGCTGAATCAGTCTGCCGGTTTAGCCTTTCCCCCAAGCTACATGTTAGTAGATAGTCATTTTTAATTTTATTTCTATTTCTTTTTACATGCACCAACATATTGATTAGGAATCAATATGAAACGGGGGTGGTGCAAACATTCAAAAATTTATATGTAGTTCTGTAAAATATAAAGATATTATATTTATTTTTTTATAAATTGTTCACACTATCTAAATAGTCATGCGAGAATATAAATTTTTCATTTGTAGGTGAATACTAAGTAATAAGTAGAAGTTTTCTTTTTGTAGATAAAGGTCAAACTATATCTCATTTGTATTTGAGTCAAGAAAATAAGAAATAAATTATTTTAAGATAGAAATGTAGTGACCCACTTTATTCATGATAATCATAAATCTCTTTTAGAGTTTGTTTAGGTTAGCTGTAGCTTATTCAACTTATTCAACTGAGCAGCTGTTCTTGATAAGCTGGTGATCCAGATATGCTGACTGGCTATTTGGTTTGTGTGTTTCGAAAACAACTGATGTGCAACTGTTTCTGGATAAATGACCATTCTGCCCCTGTGCAGTAATGTTGCTTGTAACATAACCGTCATAATAATATGTTTGATATTTGAGAGAAAAAAAAACGACTTCAGAACAGTACAGAAAAATAAGTTAAAGACCTAAAAAGTCAAATTTTTAAACATTTATGCATGCACCTAAAAAGAAGAAGATTTACATTATTACATACTTACCACTCAATTTCTATGTACGTAAATATCCAGCACCTAAACTTCAATTTTTACATATATGTCATCATACATATGTATGAAAAGATGTATTTCACTTTTAAAAATGAAAATATTGATATTTTTAATTTCATATGGATCGTCTTGTCACGAATTCGAAACCTCGACCCAGAGAATGCAGCCAAGATCATGAGTTTGCTCCTCATTCAAGAGCACGATGAGAAATGATCCACCTTGCGTTTGGCTCTGAAGCTTTACTTCATTCCGCCATTCTCAAGGCCCGCAGAGACCTCAGACTCCTTCCTCACCTACCACACCTTCTGGTGGTGTCATTGCAGCCGACGTCTTCTCCCAGCAAAACTCTGCTCGTTCCTCTCAATTTCTACATGGGAAGAGCATGTCGAAGAACTGTAGTTTCAAGACCAGCTATCCTTCATCAGTGAAGGGGGTAACAACGCACATGTGAGAGTGAAATGTGGTGGGCTTTTTTTCCCCGACATGGTCGGAGATTGCCCGAGCCCTGGTGCCGGAGGTGAAGGCATGCTGATTTAGAATTTAGTAGGATGTGGATTGAACAGTACGAGCCTCGGCAGAGCTGTGGCGCCATTGGTAACTTTAGCCCGCGACGAGCAGAGTTATGACTTCGACCTACGACGAGTGAAACTTCGGCCTGCGATGATGAGGGAAGCTTCGACCTGCGACAAGGAGGGATGCTTCGGCCTGCGACGAGGAAGGACTTTTCTCTCTCGATGGGATGAGGGCAACCCATCAAAAATTTTCCCAAAACGATGAGGGACTTTTCTCTCTCGATCGGCGGTTTGCATTTAATTAAAATAAAAACTTCGTTCCTGCATAATCTTTTCGAACACCGCATCCAAACGGTGAGGTGACATTTTGAAAACGCTGCTGCAGCTGATAAGCTGCCCCAAACTCACCCTTAATTTTCAAGTTACATTTATAGATTAATTATCTACAATAAAAGACTAACTAATTAGCATTTATCATATTATCACTCTAATATATGATGCTCGGTCTTTATGTGTTGTTTTTATAAATATTTTTCAATATTGAAACACACACACGTCAGTGTTAATAAGAAATATTCAATTCAAATCCAAATAACAATAACTTTAGTAAAAATAATTTTATCATTTAAAATCTTTAAATTGTCAAACTCGTAATAATAACACAAGTATACATATCGCTCAAGTAATAAAAAACTCTAATGAAGTCCTATATATCAACCATATCGTTATATAATAACGTAAGTATACATATCGTTAAACTTCAGAAGTAGCTTATGAAAAATAAACAAAGTTTTTGAGACGAAAAGTTTAAATTTAAGAAAATATCATTCCCCTTTTTAATAAGTATATGGATTGTGAAGAATTTAAAATCATTTAAAAATATATATAAAATTGCATTGTGTCAAATAAGAGCAATCTTATTCTTTACCCTTTTTCAAGTGCATAAAGAACATTGATTAATCCAGAGTTTGATCCATAATTCTATGGTTAGGTTGATAGGATATCGGCTGGTATTTCAGAGCTCCCACTGCTCCCTCTCCTGAGGGCTAACAATCTCGCATTAGTTTCCAGTCAACTGGACCAAATTAAGGATTTTAATCTGTCACCTTAAAATCTCCAATTTGACACCAAATAAAGTATATTTTTCTATTTATTTGCACTCAATCCTATGGATAACATCTACACCCATGGAATCGAATGTGACTATCATAATGTTGTAGAAATCATACTCGTGTTTAAAACAGATGGAGCATTCAAAATTTGTGGAAAATTCATCCAGAACAGCGTTAATTCATAAAAAGTCATCTCTAGCGCTGATTCTGACGCTTCATCTTACAAGTTGCTTAAGTCAGTGCTGTTTTGGGTTCTGACGCTTTAGACACCGATTCTGGCACTTGAGGCGCTGCCTCTGTGTAAAATGGCACTTCAGGCACCAAATCTGTCGTTTCAGGCGCCAAATTTGGCGCTTCAGGCGTCAAATCTGTCGCTTCTACAAAATTCGCTATTTTGGCTCTAAATTTCATCATATTTGCTACTTTTACTCAAAATGCCTAAAATTGATATACCTGCACAAAAAATATGAAAATACCCTTCTTTAAAGTACAATATCACAAAAAATAAGCACAAAATGTAAAGTTAAAATATGAAAATACCCTTCTTTATAATCGTGTAGGAACATTTTAGAGACTTTTTATTTACGATCGTGTCGGACATTTATATTTTTCTATTGTTTTTCAATTTACTTTAGATATTTAAACTGCTTGGGACATGGCACTTTAGTTTAAAGTTTTTTATTTCACGATATGTTTTTTAATTAGTTTTATTACGTTATTTGCCTTATTGTTTTTGTTTGCAACCTTATATGATTGGTAGCTAATTCATTGATGCTTATGTGTTAGCCACTTCAATATCAAAATACTTGGACGCAATCAATTAAAAACGCAGGAGAGTTGTAGATGTCGTATGCTTGTTGTACAAATATTATAAATTGTAGTTAGAGTGCTCTCTTTGCTTGACATCCTCATATGCTGACGACAAATGGGTTGGTGAGTTGCGTGCAGGCCACTCAATGAGATTTAACAATATGTTCGGCATAACACGGATGTATTCTTCTATCTGTTGGAGGAACTTCACCGAAATTATGGACTTCATGGCCAATCCAGGACGATTTCGCGAGACGTGTTGTGCAGAATTCACAGAATGAATAAATGCGAGGAGTAATTGAACGATTTAAGCACTTCTCCAAAATAATTTGTAGATACTTCTCTATAGGAACAAATGCACCTGTAAGCTTTTGCTTACAAGTCATAGAACTCACAGATTCTACGTCTGAACATACCCTCATCGAGATTTCACACGATGCGTGGTACATGTCATACTTTCAGTTAATTTATTCTATTTATTATATTCAATTTTAAAATAAATGTCGTAATCACATAAATCTTCATTATCTTGCTTGAATTGTATTAGAACAATTAATGAAGCACACATTGATGCACTTGTTCCAAAAAATGAGATGATTGCATTCATAGGTCGTTGTGGGTCCTCAACGTAGAATGTCATGACAATATGCGACTTCAACGCGTGCTTCAACTTTGTCATGATCGGTTGAAAGGGCAATGTATGTGATAGTCGAATTTTCAAAGCCCCAATACGAAATAACAAGTACAACTTTCCACATCCACCCACAAGTACACTTGAGACTAGGCTACTCTCCTAATTTATTTTTCTATCAATGCTAATCATATAATTTACATCAGGTATTTACTAAGCTTTATCCTGATACGAGATACAACATACCTGACTTTAAGCTAGCCAACAATGTTATACGTGATCTAAAAGAAATGCTCAGTAAAAGTCATTCGTACTTACATGGTGTCATTAAGATGATCTTTGGCGTTTGGAAGAAGAAACCAGTAATACTTCTTGATATGTCATCTTATTTGTTTCTCAAACATGTGCAGATTGTGATTGTCATGATGTCTGCACACATTTACATTCAACTACATCCTTCCCGCAATGACATCGACTTCAATAGAGCGGATGAGGATCATGAGCATGTCCTTGTTGAGATTTAAGTACCGTTTAGGACAGTCTTTGCACAGACTGAACTTGTTGTTCCGAAGACCTGTACTAAAGACGGGGAATGTGCAAGCGAGGTAACAGAGTTTGGGGAAGGAATTATAGACGCAATAGTAGGAAACTTATTTGAGTATTAATTATGTTATTAGTTGTAATGGTTGTTGAAGACCTTCATTGTTTATTGTATTTGTATTTTATGCAGTTTATGAAGTGGGTTTTTATGTTGTTTGTAAGTGTTTTTTTCCCTTTGCATTTTTTTGTTTTTTTTTTGGTGATTTTGAGAGGTCTGTGATGAGGCGTTTGTCCTTATTGGTTTTTCTGAATGACTTGTTTGTTGTAGTTGGTTGACGTCACATGTGAAATCTTAATGAAGACAACCAAGTTCTTTTTATTTTTCGGTGCTACGGTTTTTGAGATTCTTCTGGATGATTTTTTTTGGTGATGCATATGTGACATACACGAGTTGGGTATTATGTAGATTAAATGCAACAAAGAGCCTTTTTTTATAAGGTCTGTTGACTTCTTATAGTGACGATTTCTTTAATTGATATGAGTTTTTTGAGATCTCACAGCTTCATAAAACTATAAGTAATTATTTATTTTATCAATTTTTACTTGTGTTATATCTAATGAGATGTCTTTTAAAGTATTCAAGAAAGATGTGCTCGAGGATTTTTGGTACCTTCTGAGGATTCATCGCTACTGTGAATTTCAATGTTCCCTGCTAACTTCACTTTAGACGTATAACTACGACATATAGTTTTACAGGTGTCCTCGGAGAGTCATGGAAAGTGGTGACATTTTTTGTTGGGCAGATAAGCCAGAAGATTCCACCACCTAGAGTGATCAGACATTTAGATTATCCTCGGAAGACTGTTTAACACGTGACATGCGTCATCTATATTTCTAAAATAATATTATCATATTATTAAATGTTATATTGTTTTTTTCTTAATTTTAGCACTCATGATACTCAGTGTTAAGTGAGGTGTATATCTTTTTTTGTTATTTTTTTTCTTGATTTTTGCTTTTAAAGTATAAAATATATTTGTATGAGCAGTTCTGTTACAAATAACATTACTTTATAGAGGCATAAATATTTTTTGTCTAGAATCAGCTTTAGCACAATTGTTTTCAATTTGCAAAAAATAAACAGACAGTTAGCTTATTCGTAGCAACTTCTACACAATAGATTTTTATGGATGTTGCGCAAGAGCTTATTATTAAGCTTCAGTTGCCCCATACAGAACCTTAGTCTTTTTTTTTTTTTTTTTTTTTTTTTTTTCTAGGTAGGTTGTTGAAAAGCACAAGGAACTTTTGTTGTTGGAGATATACAACCAAGCCATACATATAGTTTCTATTGATTTTGGGCTTTGCAATTTTGATTTATATGTGCTCTACTGTCAAACATGTCTAGATCAATGACAACAACAACAACAATAAGCCTTTATCCCACTCTCATGATTTTTCGACAAATTATTTGCTGGTTGTAGACTACCTAACATCTAACATGTCTGGATAAAGGCCAATAAATCCATGTATAACAATAGGCCATGCTCTTTATCATTGCTGAGTTACTGGATGCTTTTATATGCTTTGGTTTTGCAAATATGTATACTTCAGCAGAATATGTATTTGAGAATCCACATGAATGATTCGTTTACCGTAATTTAATGATGACTAACAAGCCTACTTTTTTTTTTAAACTTTTTTTGGTATAACCTCATGTATGCAATTTATTGTTAAGTATTGGAGGAATGATTTTCTTACCTTCTTTTCCATTAATAAACTCGAGTTGCTAGATCAGTGTATCTTCCCAGTTCAAAATTTTCCACTTAAGATATGATTCTTATTTAATACTTCGGAGTTTGGATTTTCATGTGCCGTCTAATATGGGTTGCATAATTGTTGGTTTATGGTTTATTTATTGTTAATCCATTTCTTAATTTTTGTTACATTTGTTAATTTTCATAAACAAAGACATCTTTTTATGTTTGGGTTATTTACAATCATATGAATGCGCAAATAACAAATCAACTGTGGTTTCAGCTTCACCTTCAGTTAGTAATGTAAGAATTTTGGGAGATGCTGTTGAAGGAATTACAATCGAAGGAACTGGAGAATATTTTGGAGGGATAGAAGGTCCAAGCAAATTTCAATGGTTGCGAGAAGATGAGGAGACTGGGTGAGTAGGCTTCTTCTAACTGTTAACTTCACTTTCTATGTTGCCACTTCATTTCCCATTTGTACCGCTTGAAAGATTGTGATCTCCATTTTTTTGTTATCGGCATGCCTTTGGTTTCAGAACAACTTTCTCTTTCAGATTTGTTATTTAAATTTTAGAATTTAATTTATTTTTCTATCTTTCTCTTGCAATTATTATGAACCATTAATGGACCATCTTGTCCCTTAAATATTATGAGTTCGAATTCATTATAGTTAATATTTCATTAGGTTCTTCTTAAATTAAGTTTGTATGTGACGTGGCTTTTCTAGAAAGGGTGAACTGGCTAGGTTTTCGAATTCATTATAGTTAATATTTCATTAGTTTCTTCTTAAATTAAGTTTGTATGTGACGAGGCTTTTCTAGAAAGGGTGAACTGGCTAGGTTGCTGACCGGTAGCTACTAAACCGGGGCCAACCAACTTGGGAAGGCTGGACCGGTTTGGGGAGGGAGGCAGGGGGGAAGAGGGTGCAGCCCAATGGTTAGGGTTGCTGGCCAAGTCCTCTTTACTATCTACTATTATAAATATGTCTTTTGCTTTGCTCTGGATTAGTTTTGCTGAGTTTTCTATAAGGACAGACGTCAGCGTCCAAGTTTTCCCTTTTGAATGCTGTATCCGAAGGCGAGAAGGTACTCCGGCCGTAACTTGTCCTGAGGTGGTGTTTATCTACCCTTTCCTGCTTACTCAACCTTATCCCAGCCACCAGATTTGCTGCCGTCTCTGCTGGAATTGCTCTGCCGGCAGTTTGTTGCTATCCAGCCACTGTCCAGTCCTTTCCCTCTCTCCCTAACCACCTTGCCTGCTGATGTGCATCCTTCAAGACTCCCTCCTTGTGGCCGCCAAACTTCTCTAGCTCTCCACCCTGCTACCACAACCACGTCCAGCACCTACCCTGCCGTCATAACCACACTCAGCCCTTCTGCTGCTGCCTCAGACCTTCGCCAGTTTAGCTATTCGTGTTGGGAGAGAGACGCGTGTAAATCCATGGGAAACAAACCTGCAAGCAACATTTTTGTCCAAATAAAAACAAAGGCATACTGATTTGTAAGTCTTTTCTCTTACGAAAAGTAACAAAACAAATCTCTCATACAACCTCTGAAAGAAAACAACAAAGGAATTGAGAGAAAGAGCTAGAGAACATTGTCTGTTCATCTCTTGGGAAGATGAAGAACAACCCTTTCAAAACTCTCTCTAAGTCCTAGCCTCCAGCTTTGAAAGTTCTCCAAGCTCTCTCTAAATCTTTTGCCCTGATGTCCATTTCTAAAACCATCGGAATCACACACTTGAAAACTTTCCATACGAAGCAGGAAGCGGCGGTGTGACCACGCTCGAATAGTAGCGTAATTATACCATTCGCTTGGGTTGGGTGGCGTGGTCACACAACCATCAGACATGGGTGCGCCTAGAGCCTAGTGGCTCGCGCTCCTATAGAAGAGGCGTGATCACGCTGGTTCAGCCCGTGACTATGCCTATGGGTATTGCACGCGCGGAGTACCAGAAATGGCATGAACACTCTCGTAATATGGGGCGCTAAGGACGGACGAGGTTATGCTTGGTTGAAAAGTCCCCGTTTCTCCTCTTTTGCTCTGATTTGCTTTTTAATCCTCCTGAATCCTGCAAAACTCGCAACTGAACCTTCCAAAAATGTATGAAATAAAAGGAAGAATTTGCATGAATTTGGGCATAAAAAGTATGAAAGATTGGCACATGTCAGTCGTCATGTCAGCCGAGTAATGCTATTCTCATTTGAATTTGATCTTTCATTTATTTTTTTGGAATACTGATTTAAATTCAGCTATTTTGGTATTCAGCTATGCCAGTGCATAGCAATGGAGGCTGCTGTGCGTATTTAATTTGCTTAAATTGGAGAATATAACATGGCTGTGCTTTTCCTCAATCGGATGATTTTTACTTGGCCTGGGCGTGGTTTAAATATATCCATTTTTTGCGTAAGAATGTATGAAAAACTTCTGTCAGCAAATAAAATGCAAAGCAAGGTATTGAGTGGAGTGTTAATTTAATATGATTCTCATTGATCTCAAATATCATTATTATTGATTTTGTTACAAGCTGCCTTTTGATGTAAATTAGAGATAAAACTGGAATAATTTGTAAAACTTACAAATTTTTTGTGAGCAATGGGAGGCCTATGAATAAAAAATTGGTGGTAAAGTATCCTGGAAAAAATTAGATTAAATATTCAGTTCTTTGCATTAAAATTTGAGCGATGGATTAGTATTAGTCCTCAAATAAATTATAAAAAAACTAAAAGTTGGAATGGTTTTGCACCTTACAGAACAATTTGCTTCTCCAGCCTATTTTGATGATGACAATAATTTAGCTGTGGTTGGTCTCCCTTTATTTTTCTATGCTAGTCTGCCTTAATGACAATCCCATTTTGATCTTTTTCCATGAAATCATGGAGAGTGACACACCCATTCTATATGGGTGCATGTCTTGGGTTCTTGTTATGCTTGATTCATTCTGATATAATAAGCTATCTAATGGTGATGATTAAGGTTAATAAAAACTTCTTATGTTTGCTTTTGGGTTAATTTGGAATTGATACGGTTTCTAAGTCAGTTGTTGTTCTTAAAAGGTTTAATGCCTAAGAAGCCTTTTTAAGAGTAAATTGGATTTTGGTTTCGCCATTTTTATAAATAAATGTTATATAAAATCTGGTTCATGATGAGTTGAATGAAAATTCTTGCAGCTCAAAGTTTGGCTACTTGCTTACTTTTTGGTGCTTTTTGGTCTAACTGGACATTTACAAGAGGATGTACCTTGGTGTATGCTTTTTGCTGATGATATCCTTCTCGTGGATAAGACAGGAGAAAAAACCCAGGAAAAACTTGAATTATGGAGGTCTACATTGGAGTCTAAACACCTTCATTTGAGTAGAACTAAAACTGAATACATGGAATGTAATTTTAGTAGTAGTAGCTCTAATGGCAGAAGTGTAATATTTGGTGATCAAATTATTAAAAGGTGTGATCGATTTAGATGTCTTGACTCTGTTGTTCAAAGCGATGGTGATATAGATGGGGATGTTAATAGTAAAATTCAAATTGGTTGGTTGAAGTGGAGGAATGTTTCAGGTCTTTTGTGTGATAGAAAAGTACCGATTAAACCAAAAGGAAAATTTTATAACACATTGGTGAGACCTGCAATGCTCTATGGCGCTGAATGTTGGCCTTTAAAAAAAAGTATAATAGTAAGTTATGTTTTGCTAAGATGAGAATGATGAGGTGGATGAGTGGCTTTACATTTAGAGACAAAATGCAAATTGAATATATCCGTGATAGAGTTGGTTTAGATCCCGTGACAGACAAAATTAGAGAAAGTCGCTTAGATGGTGTAGTTACATTAAACGTCGACTATCTAATGATCCGATTAGGAGATTAGATGTTTTATATTCGACTTATGTTAAGAAAGGCAGAGGTAGACCTAGGAAGATTTGGGCTTATTGTATAAAAAATGATCTTAATTTATTAGAACTAAATGAAAATATGACACTAAATAGGACGCAATGAAGAAAAAAGGGTTCATGTAGCTGACCACATGTAGTGGAAGAAATATTGCCTCAGGGCTACACACGTAGCTTTACGTTCGTTGTTCAATCAAATGTCGCCCCGTGGAAAAGCAGGGCCCACCGACGAAATCAGGCTAAATTAAACACAAAATCAGGTTAAATGAACACGCGAACCCGACCCAACCGAAGCTCTAACAATTTCCCGCCAGCATAAAAATATTTCACGACCTAGGAACTGTTCTATTGTAGCTGAAGAAATATTTCACAGCTCCGTACGCATGCAACTAGGGTTTCGATGGACGTCTCCTTGAACGTTGAGATGCCGGAAGAATTACACCCNATTCGACTTATGTTAAGAAAGGCAGAGGTAGACCTAGGAAGATTTGGGCTTATTGTATAAAAAATGATCTTAATTTATTAGAACTAAATGAAAATATGACACTAAATAGGACGCAATGAAGAAAAAAGGGTTCATGTAGCTGCCCCACGTAGTGGAAGAAATATTGCCTCGGGGCTACACACATAGCTTTACGTTCGTTGTTCAATCAAATGCCGCCCCGTGGAAAAGCAGGGCCCACCGACGAAATCAGGCTAAATTAAACACAAAATCAGGTTAAATGAACACGCGAACCCGACCCAACCGAAGCTCTAACAATTTCCCGCCAGCATAAAAATATTTCACGACCTAGGAACTGTTCTATTGTAGCTGAAGAAATATTTCACAGCTCCGTACGCATGCAACTAGGGTTTCGATGGACGTCTCCTTGAACGTTGAGATGCCGGAAGAATTACACCCATCACTCATCCTGAACTTTGAAGATCAAGTGAGTTTGTAATGATCTCTAGTTTTATGTTAGCTTAGGGTTGTCATTGTGTTTGTGGCATTGCCATTTTATTTGAGTTGTTTATATTTGTAGTTTACTGGTATAGTTCTTGGAAGACAACAATATTTTTGTTAATATGATAAAATTTTGGGTGTTTTACTGTTGTGATTTTTGTATTATTATGGTGTTAAGCTTGTGTTTTTTTGGTGTTACTCTTGTATTGTTCTAGCGTTGCTCTGGTATTACTCCAATGTTATGCTAGTTTTTGCCTTTGCTTTAGTATTGTTACTGTGATATAATAGTTGACTTAATCTTATGTTAATGTTGGTGTTGATGTAGTGTTATTAGGTGTTGTTGTACAGTGTTATTATTTGTGTTATAATATTGTTATTTTTTTGTTATTTTTTTGTTGTTATGGTTTTAAGCTTGTGTTTATTTAGTGTTATTCTTGTGTTATTCTGGTGTTACTCCGGTATTACTCCAATGTTGTGTTGGTTCTTGCCTTTGACTTAGTATTGTTACTATGGTATAATAATTGGCTTAGTCTGATGTAAATGTTGGGGTTGATCTAGTGTTATTGGGTGTTGCTGTACAGTGTTATTGTTTGTGTTATAATAGTGTTATTTTTTGTGTTATTATGGTTTTAAGCTTGTGTTTGTTTGGTATTACTCTTGTGTTATTCTGGTGTTACTCTGATATTACTCTAATGTTATGTTGGTCTTGCCTTTGATTTAGTATTGTTACTGTGGTATAATAGTTGGCTTAGTCTGATGTGAATATTAGTGTTATTATGGTGTTATGCTGATATTATCATGATGTTATGTAGTCCTGTGAGCCAACACATGTTTGCAATGAATCAATTGCAGAGAAGTTTCTAAGCAGCACTGTCCACAATGAGCAAGAAGCATATGAAAGCTATTGTGCCTATGCACATCATGTAGGATTCACTGTTCAGAAGGACCATACTAGCTACTAGCCGAACTCCAAGAAACTCAAGATCAAAGATTATATTTGTGGAAAAACTGACTATAAGAAAGAGCCTAACAACATGGTCACTGTTAAGTTCATAAAAGCAGCACGAGGACTGGCTGTAAGGCCATTGTTCGATTTGTTGTTGATCTTGAAGGCAAATGGATAGTGGCAAAATTCATTGAAAATCAGTCATCCTTTGGCCGAAAGTAGTAATAAACATCTTCGTTCCAGCAAAATGATTAGTGAGTTGAATGCAGATGTGTTGAGATCAATAAGATGTTCAGAGATCAGAGCAACACATGCATACAATTTTATTGCACGGAGGTTGGTGGTGTGGAGAATTTGGAATGCACTAAGAGAGATACATTTAATTTCATCCAAAGAGAAAGAAGACAAATAATTGAACATAGAACTTTCAATGCTCTAATACAATTGTTCATGAAGAGGCAAGCTGAGGATAACATGTTTGCTTGAGATTTCCAAACAGAGCAGTTTGATAGGTTAACAAGCATTTTTTGGAGTGATGGGTTATCCAGACTGGATTATGACTGTTTCGGGGATGTGATAATTTTTTATACAAGTTACAGATTAAATAAATATAACTTATGATGCATTCCGTTTGTGGGGGTTAACCACCACTGGTAGAACGTACTGTTTGGAGTTGGATTTTTTTCTAATGAGACTATTGAATCATTCATGTGATTATTCAAATCATTTATTCTAATAATGTGAGACAAACATCCTATAACAATCTTTACCGATTATGATCAAACAATGATAAGAGCCATTGCAGATTGCTTCCCACGAACACGTCACATATTATGTCAATGACATATCTACAAAAAACTGTTGTCCAAAGTACACTGTGGAGTGCGTACTAAGAGCGTCTGTGGTCTTTTTTATAAATGCTTGATTAAGTGTGATTTTGAGGAGTTTGAAGAAATTTGGTCCTTAATGATTGAGGTGGGAGAACTACAAATCAATGTCTGGTTAGATGAAATGTACCGTATAAGACATAGATGATCAACAACATTTAATAAGGATATATTCGGTATGAGAATTTTATCAACTCAGAGAAGTGAGTCGATCAATAATATTTGTCATGTTGTTGCAAGTCAACTAGCTCTCTTACGGATTGTTTTATCGGTCTTGAAACTATAATGAAATCGTGGCGCCAGAACGAGAAAGATGAATATTTCAAATGCTGTCAGTCAGCACAACGCCTATAATTAAAATCAATCCCGTGTTGAGGCAAGCTGTCTCATTCTATACTAGGAAGCTTTACTCAATGTTTGAATGAGAGTTATTGAATGACTTATGTGGGCTTACAGCTGAATTTTCGTGGAGAGTGAGGCTAAATATTATGTAATGAGATTTGATGATGAGGGGACAAGACAGCCTTGGACTGTGTTAGTTAACAAAGTTAATTGTGATGTTACATGTACTTGCAAAATATTTGAGATGATGGGTCTGTTGTGCTCCCATGCACTATTTGTTCTCAGTGTAGCCAAAATAAAGGTAATTCCGGAGAAGTATTTCTTATTCCGGTGGTTCATGAATGCTAAAAGGGACATGTATAACAGGTTTGGTTGCAGAGATCTAAAAGACTCCGGGTTGAATAATGTTTCTTCTAGTGCCCTTCTATTCACGTCATGTTCTCAGAAATTTGCATATCAACTTATTAATAGAGCACGAGGAAATAAGTTAGTCGAGGAGTGTTTGTGGGACACGTTTAAAAAATTATCTATAGATATTGAGGATGCTCTAATAGGGAGAACTACCGAAGTAAAGAAAACAAAAAAGAAGAGAATTTACAAATATAGAATGCAATGTGAACGACCCTGCAAAAATGAGGTCAAAAGGAGTATCTATATCTAGGTTGAAAGGATATTGAGAGAAAAATAAGAATGTTAGAAGTACAAATTTGTTGATTTAGTATTTTCTTCATTCCATGTATAATGACTACTCTTAACTTTAACCATTGCATTCGGGAAAGGAGCAAGAAGCATCAACTAGGCGTGAAGCTGTTAATGCATTCGAGGAAAGTTTGACAGATTGTCTGACTCAGGTATGTTGCTAAAATTCAGTATCACTTGACTGCCTTTTATATAAAATAATTCAATCAAATTGTACTTGGTATTACTCCCTTATTGCAGGAATATTATGCACCGCAACTAACTGAAACATACATTGGACTGTTGATGGATTCCATAAGTGAGTGATGGATTGATTAAAATTGTACACGTTAGTATACTGTAACATCTTTAAACATTGTAAGAAACAAGTAATTGGTGGTTTATATTATGTTCTTTGTTCAAATATTTCTGTGCTAAGATTAGTAAACGTGGATAAATTGATTATCATAAATATCATCTGTATAACACGTGATTAACATGTGATTAATCCGTGAATAACACGTGTTATTGCGTTACTCCGTTGTGCGCGTTACTGCGTGACTTCGCTGTGTTACTGCATTATATCGTTGCGTTACCGTGTTACTTGCGTTACTCCGCTGTTTGCGTTACCGCTGTACCAAGGGGATATTCTCATTGTGTTATTGCGTTACTTCGCTACATGCGTTACCGCCGATTTAATCGTTGTTACTCCACAGTTCGCTGCGTTACTCCGCGTAATGTGCTGTGTTACGCGGCGAATATTCCCCGTGTTACTGCCGATTAAATCATTGTTACTCCGCCGTTTGCCGGGTTATTCCACGGTATGATGTAGTTAATGTAGTTAATATCAAAATTTTATTTTGACGCCAAATTTTTTTACATCTTTCTGTAAAGTAAATTTTATAGGACAAAATATCCAGGATAATAAATTTTTTTATATTTATTTAAAATAACATCTTGAAATGTCAAAAATATTTTTCCACGTAAAATTCAGGATACGATTTTTCTATTAATAGGGAGATTAATAAAAGCATCAGAAAAATACTATACTAAAAGTATAATTTAATTCATAATTCTTGAGGGATATACAAATATACAAAGTACAAAACTATAAAAGTATTTATAACTAAGGATTATACAAATATACAAAGTATATATAAGAAAACTTACTATGGAGTCCTCGAAAAGATGCAAATGCCATATATAATTTAAACTCTAAACTGTTCCATATCATCCTGCCAATCTATATGCTCACTCTAGTGGACTTTTTCGGCCTGCACTAATGTTTCCATGTACTTGTAGACGAACATGCCACAATCAATACTATTTCTTTGAGAGGGTACATTCTTAACAATTGATAGTGGTCATTTCTGGATTTTAGCTGTAAATACATTGGCGACATCTCTAGCAAACATTTTGACCTGCATAGTTGAAGCAGTATGGTGTTACTCTTCGAGTGCTATTCTGTTACTCTTAATTGAGTTGAATAACGTCCTTAGCGCCAGTCTTATGCGTCTGGTTAGGTTGTGAGTTGTATATTCTTCATTTTCTCAACTTGAGATCTCCAACCAACAAAATCCAATGCTGATTATGAATAATTGGAAAGAAAATGATTTTTGCATCTCGGCTTTCTTGGTGATATGTTTGACAAAGGGTTTGCTAGCATATTTCTTATGCATCTGGATAAAAGTATTACTTTAACTGTGTAAGGAATATATGACTTAAACTCGTATGAATAAATTTAACTTGTTCAACATACCCCATACATCGGCAAAACATACAGGTAAGACCGGTATAACTTAGATCTCCTTAAGGTTCTTTCGCACAGTAAGACAACAACTAGTTTAACGTTCATTTCCAAACCGCTTATTTAATAGTACATCTTCGAGGGCCGATTGGTAAAACAAAATCTCGCCTCTGTTAATTATAACATCACTACTGCATTGATAATAAAGAGAGTTTCTGTTAATTAAATACAACACAACTGCGTAACATTAAAACAGTGGTAGACATTTATTTACAGTTCAGTGTATCTGGCAAGACACTGATCTATTTCTTTTTGCATTTCAATTGGTATCAATGATCTACCAGGATACTCAACAATTAAAGCCGCAGGACGGAACTGTAAAAGAAAACAATCCATTTTAACTAAAATAAGAACATATAAGATATGATTCAAAGTAGATAGATCTATTTTTTTATTAAGACTATAACATATTCGTCTCCATTAGAATTGTAACTCAGACTTGAGATTTTTTCAAAACCAGCTGGTTCTGTGATTTCTTCATCTAAACTGAATTCAGTATCTATATTTTATTCTGGAACTTGGGCCTCTTGGGATTCACTCTTTTCTGCATCAGTATTTATAGCGGATGTCACAAGACGCATTTACAAAAAAAAATATTGTTATAAAACATAATAGGAAGGTCTATCATATCGTACAAAATAGAATGTCGTTCTCATCGAATGAGACAAAAATTTGGGAACACCCTTTATTGCTCATTCGACTTCTTTGGGGTCTTCATGGATTGTCTCATCCTCACATCTGCGTCTTGTGCTTCTCTTATTGTTTCTTCAGCCTCTTGGGTCTGTCCGAGATCATCTGTATGTACAGGATCAACAACATCCACATTATCTTATGTAGGATCAACAACATCCACATTTTCTTGTACAGGATGTTGCACGTTAACATCACTTATTCTACGTCTTCTTTTGAACTGGTATTGAGATACAGAGGGTTCACTGTCCTCTTCCTTCCACTGCTGCTAGACTTCTTCATTTGGAGATGGGTTTGACTTGTATCCGACACTATTCTCTCAACCACCTTGTCAGCCTTAGTTTCAAATAATTTCTGTACCATACATGTGAGGGTGGACAATGTTTCTACTATGGTATTCATTTGTTTATTCATGTCAGTCACTATATCTTGTACATTTAAGCTGATTTGTTCCTGAGATTTTAGCATCTCAAATAGTACTTCGAAATTAGCACTCCCTATCGTATATCCAGTTACTGGGGTAATATCACTAGAAACAATTGTACCCTTGACATACGATCTGGGTGAAGATGACCCTGACGTAGTTTCATGGTGTGGAAGTAGCCTTGCAGGACTGGGTTGTCCCTGATCTGGATTTGCGAGCAGCTGGACTTCATCGTCTCTCATATCTAAGAAGCTATCATTAACCTACAATAAAAATGTAAATGTCAAAATAAATGTATGCATTCTTAAAAATCTACTAAATAAAGCTGTCAATAACCTACAATAAAAATGAAAATGACAGGATTTTTTTATTGCATTAAATGATTTACATGATCGAGTCTCTTGAAGGCTTCATGAATCTCTTGAGCACTCCACCCATGATTGGTTGGCCACCTCA
>NEWO01000065.1:1003151-1061402 GCA_003013225.1 Phalaenopsis aphrodite
ATGGACGACATTTACAATTGAAAATCCCTGCACTCATAATCCTGTAAATTGAAGAAATAATAACACATTATTAGTATGCATACGAACCTGCATTTTAAATGTTATTGATGTGTTATTCATGTGATATGAAGGTGACAATGAGGTGTTATTCTTGTTTACACATTAGTAACACCTCAATAAAACCTTCATAACATAATAATAGAAATTCAACATAAGTTACTCCTGTGTCATTTGTGTTATCACATGAATAACATATCAATAACACAAGAATAACATAGGAATTTCACATCATTAACGTATCATTTACACATAAATAACACATCTAATACATTTCAATAACAATCGCAAGTGTATTAGAGATGTTATAACAGAAGCATAACACATAAAAAAAGGTAACACAACAATAATACAGGAATAACACATAAATAACACATGCATAACACATGGATAACACAAGAATAACACACCAATAATACACAAATAACACATCAACAGTGTGTCATAGAGATACCTGCGGAGTCCACCGAATTTGGTTTTATGTAGTCATTAAGGTAAGGGTTATTTCTGTGCTATTGATGTATTATTGGTGTGTTACTTGTGTGCTATTGATGTGTTACTGGTGTGTTAGTTATGTGTTATTGATGTGATATTGATGTTTAGGTTTTAGGGTAATTGATGTTATTTAAGTTTGGACACAACAATATCACCTGACTCACAATCATTTCAGGGTTATTTGCAAAGGAGAACTAACCTCATTATTTCATTCTAAATGAAAATGTAGGTGCATACCGTGATTTTAAGGAACGGCTGGACGCCATGATCACCTTCCATTGCGTGCCGGAGAATGCCTAGGGTTTCGCCAACAAAGGAAGTAGTGTTTCGCCGAGGAAGACGAAACGGACGCCAGACCTCAAACCTTGTAATAGTGCAGATAAAATGAAAAGGCTTTTTTTTAATGAAGAGGCGGGTTTGGGTTTAGGTCGGGCTGGGTCGTGAATTATAGACAATTTATTTTTCTATGCTTTAATAGGTGGCCCCGGCTTTTTCACAGGGCGGCATTTGATTGGACTACGCACATAGAGCTACATGCGTAGTCCTGAGGCAATATTTTTTCCACATAGTGGGATTAAGGCTTTGTTGTTGTTGCTGTTGTTGCTTACATTTTGGTGCTTTGAGCAATTAGCACAATTTAGATGCTTTTATGGATTCAACATCGGGACTTAATGATTTGCTCTATTTTGTTTTTTCTTTCTTTTTCCTCATTTCCTCATGCTTGTTTTTGTGTTGTATGACCTATTTTTGTGCCTCTTGAGACTTCATGGCTTATTTTTCTACCAGTGTTATTGTTTTAATCTTTCTATTTAATTGTCTGCCTTGTTCATGCTCTGGTTGTGTTTTTCTGTCGCAGCTTCTTGCCTCGTGCCACGCTTCTTATTTGTGTTTTTTGCTTTGAAATGGTTCGTATTATTTTTTTCTTGATTATTTTTAGCCTATTTATTTTCTATTTTTTGGCTTGGTGTTGGCTCGGTATCTCCATGTGTTTGGCTCTGTTGTTGTAATCAGACTTATGGATTAATCCACTTCCTTATCTTCAAATAGTCTATTGGCTATGATATGCTTATCAAAGAATATGTTATACAGAGATACTAATGCCTCTTTTATTTGTTTGTTGATCATTCATTTTGCTGGTTTTGAATGGACAGTGATCTTGTGGTAGTTTCAGCTGGTTCTTCTGATTATACTTTGACAAAGCAAGATGTTGGGCGGCGACTCGTATTTGTTTATATTCCTGCTAACTTTGAAGGTGAAGTTATCTTTGGAAGTTGTATGCCCTTCAAGATAATACGATTTGCTTTTTCTTAAACTTCACTGTTCTATTTTATATGTTTGTACTTGCTATTCAGGCCAGGAGGGAGAATCTGTATCCATTGCGTCGCAGATTGTGAGAAAAGGTGGTTTTTGTGTTAATAAAAACTGCTATTCTTTATCTTTCCTACATCAAGTTGCTTCAAAAAATTTGTTTGTTTTTTCTAATTTTAATTGTAGCTCCACCGAAGGTAACCAATTTGAAGATCGTTGGAGATCTGAGGGAAGGGAGTAAATTGACAGTTACAGCAACGGTTATCGGAGGAAATGAGGGATCTTCTAGGGTCCAGTGGTTTAAAACTCTTTCGTCTGAACTTGCGGATGAAAATAGCCTGGAAGCAATTAGTTCCTCGAAAATTGCAAAGGTGAATATTTTTTTTTTCATTACAGTATGCTCTCAAATTAAAAGGTGGTTGCTAGTTCCTCGCTTTCTGTTAGTATCCAATCTTTTCATCATGTTGCATAATTTGATTCTTAGACTATCCGCGTTCCACTCGGTGCTGTGGGGTACTACATTGTTTCAAAGTTTAGTCCTGTGGCTGCTGATGGTGAAACTGGTGAATCCGCTTTTGTTATCTCTGAGAAAGTAATTGAAAGTAAGTCCCAATTGTTCTTTGCTTGAATTTGTAGGGAGATTCTTTGGTGAGTATGAGCTTTTTTTTTTTATAAATAAACATGCATAACGAATCCTCTAACAAACCAGAGCTTCTGAGAACACTTACAAATGAAATCATTAGCACCCAAAAAAATCTGTTATGATCATAAAAAATATTTGCATTCAAAATCTATACGAAAGGACACATCACCTCGCTATTGATCTTTCAGATGCTCATCTCTTCTTGTAAACCAATATTGTAATATTGTGTGAGCTATATGCTCACTGAGGTAGTCAATGTTTAATTAAGATTTGATATACAAGTAATAAATAATATTTATACTGGTCATGGACCGACTAATATTAATAACAACAATAATAATAAATAAACATGCTTTATTATGTAGAAGTACAAAAAACATTACTAAAAGCAGTGTAGGAAGCAATGGTCAGAAATAGAAGTTATTAGCACTTCATACATTCCACTATACCATGTCTTATATACCTTTATATTCAATCTTCTTTTTGATATTCAATTTTCTTTTTCTTAAAATGTCATATTATATTTACATAAGCTTTGATTTATTTTATTTCAATAGGCTTTTACTCAGTCGTTTGGCTATGACAACTGCTATAAAGTTTTGTCATGCTCCTGATAGTTATATATCAGCTCCAAATTTTTTTTTATCAAGAGTCATGAATTCAATTATTTTTCTATCAAATCTCATCTCGTCAAAATTCACGTCTTAACCTTGCATGTCATTAGTATATCTATCTAACGATCAGGCCTATAACATTCATTCGATCAGCTTATATTTGTTATAATCTTTTTTATATGTATTTATTGGCTTAATATAATTACAAGCAACTACTTTATTGACATACACAAGCATATAACGAGACTGCTAGAATCAACAATTTGTACTCGATCTTGCTTTTCTATGAAATATTTAGGTATCCAATTGTTTTATTAAACCAGGTTGGCGGCGTTTATCATGCTTAATATGAAAGAATTTTTAAGTGTCAATTATATACAAGTAATAAACTTTTAGAATATTTTACATGTTAATTTATCAATTGATTATCTTATCTCAGTTATCAAGTTAACTTTGCGATGAATTTCTCGGAGCTCTCTCGAGTCTCCTTACATACAGAGTCTAATAATGTCCAATTCATTTAATTTTATTAAAAAGCTTAAAATAAATTTTATTAGTTACAAACCACCATTTAAAATTTTATTCCAAAATAACTTTCACATGCTATCTTTTACTAGCATTCGCCTTACGCCTCCACCATATTTTATAAGGGGGATTTACATACATACCATCAAAAGTAGTTTATGTTACCCATTTAACACCTTAAACTTTAATTTTACTTAAATACCACCCAAAACTTCTGAAGTGCCCGATTTTACCACTACATTACATTGTTTGTTGTTGTAGTTATCTTCAGGCATATCTATCGTTCACCAAGTTCTCTTCTCCTACATCGTCTCGCCGGAGATTATGAATGCAACTATTATCCAAAATACACCTCAACCTTTCTAGAAACCACCTCGATGGCAGCATCCCCCCATCCATCCCCTCAATGCAGAGCCTCATAGTCGTTCATTTCTCCTCCAACCACTTCTCCGACCTTATTCCAGTGACTGGTCAATTCAACTACTTCAACTCCTAAACCTTCCTCAGAAATCCAAAATTCTGTGGGTCTTACCTTAACTAATAGTAGCAAGCCAGGCCATACTAACAGTCATTTCTACTACTTCAAGCTCATTCTTGTCATTTTTCTTCTGTGCTCCAATGCATTCATCACTGTTGCCATAATCAAAGCACGGTCTTTGAAGATAGCTAGTGAAGCCCGTGCGAGGAAGCTCAACATTATGTGCAAACAAGTTGAATAGAAGGCAACTCGATGCTGCAATTGGAGGGGGAAACAAATGGGGAAGGTGATATGCAGGGATTGGTGCAATGGGGGAAGAAGTAGGGATGGGTTGTGCTCGTGTACGGAGAGGGAGAACGTGCCAAAATGGAGCTCAGGATTGCAAGGCGAGAAAATGGTTGTGGTGTGAAACTTCTATGAGGAGCAGGTAACAAAATGGTAGAAGTGGGGGCTTTGTAAATTTCGGGTTCTATTTAAATAAAACTAAAGTTTAAGATGTTACATATTTCTGACGGTATGTATGTAAATCCCCCATTTTTTTATTTCCTATCCTCAACCACCCATTCCAAACCCAAACTCTAAGCATGCCACCACAAAGATACATGCTGAATGATTTATGGGATGAGATGCAACGGGAGATCTGTCGACTTCAACAGAGGCTCGTGGAGATAGATGATGAAACCCAAGGTGAGATTTACCCTTGATCACAATTTAGAGAGTCGAAAGGGAGACAAGGATGAGGATCTAAATACATTCTTCATGGGACACTTTAGTGATGAGGAAGATCAGATACATCGCTTCGGAATTCAATATCAGAGGAGGCCGAGAAAGGAGTCCACTAATGTAGGGCACAGGGACTTCGACATTAAGGTGGATCTACCAGAGTTTAATGAATGTATCGATCTAGATGACTTTATCGATTGATTGCAATCTAATGAGCGAATTTTCGAATATAAGGAAGTGCCACAAGGTAAACTGGTAAAATTGACAGTCATCAAGTTGAAAAAAATGTTTGTTGTGGGAAATTTGTAGAGACAAATGAAGAGAGAAGACAATGATAAGATTACTAAGTGGGAAAAGATGAGGAAATACCTTCCATCAAATTACCATCAGCATATATTTTTGAGGCCACTTGCAAAAAAGAGATCTTTCAATAAAGTTCATGACATAACTCGACCAGTTGTAGATTAAGTATGAGTTTGTTGAGTCGGAGGAACACACCATAGCTCGGTACCTGGGGGTTTTAAGCCTGCTAATAGCAATGTTGTGCAGTTACAACCATATTGGTCACTAGGCGATGTCCAATCCATAGCCTTGAAGGTGGAAATACAAAAAAACAGAGCAGACATCTTCATTCTGAAAGAAATCTTCAGTCAGTCATACGTCCATAGCAACTGACAAGGGTACCTCTGGCAAAGTTGGTAAGACAGAACAAGGGAGTGACAAGATAGATTCGAGTGGAAATAAACTGAATAGTGGCAGCTTTTCTAGTACATTGTCTGCCATGAGGTGTTTCAGATACCATGGCTACGAACACATAGCCTCTAACTGTCCCACGAGATGCGTTGTCCCATTCACAGACCAGGGCATCGTCGAGGTGGTGGAAGACGAGGAATTAGTTCCAGGGTTCAGACGAAGAACTTCAGCTCCAGGGTAACGAGAGAGAGAATTGTTAGTCATATAGAGACTTCTACAGTCAAGGCTGGAAAGAGATCGCTAATAGCTGGGTACATCATCTTTCGCACCAAGTGTACCGTGTTTGCAGTTTGGTTATCGAAGGTGGGAGTTCTTAAAATGTGGTGTCCACGCTGATTGTGATGAAACTAGAATTGGCGACACTGAAACATCCTTAATCCTATTTTCTTGACTGGTTGGAGAGAGAAAACTAGGTACACGTAGATTAGCTTTGCTTTGTTGATTCTTCAATTAAGGATCAGTTACAGGAGCAATTGTGGTGCGATGTGGTTTCGACGGACTCGTGTCATATTTTGTTGGAAAGGCCTTAGCAGTTCGACCGCTAGCCTCAACATGACTTCAAGAATACTTATTCTTTTAAAAAGGATGGGAAACACATCATGTTGTTACCTGTTTAGAATGCGTGAGATGTAGAAGACACAAATGAAGAGTTAGTCTCAAGGACCATCTTTATGCGGTGTGTTCGAATGCTTCAATTACACTAACATTGGTCCTACTGGAGGGAACTAAAGTGGAGCGTGCGATGCCAGCACTGCTATAACCACTACCACATGACTTTTAGGATGTTATGGCCGACAATCTTCCATAGGGATTACCGCCTCTGAGAGATTCATCATGCTATTGATCTCATACTCATATTAGTGTTGCTTAAACAACCTATCTACAAATTGAGTTCTGTAGAGTATGAGTTGCAGCGACAGGTATAGGATCTCAGTACGAGAGGGTTAGTAAGTGAGAGTATCAGTCTTTCCTGATGATACGTAGGAAGGACGGTTCGTGATGGGTGTGCATTAACAACAGGGTCATCAACAAGATTACCAGCAAGTACCTGTTTCCCATGGCTCGCTTGGATGACCTTTTAGATCATTTTCATGGAGCCACCTTTTTCAAGGTAGACTTACATAATGGGTATCATCAGATCTAGATGAGGCCAGGAGAAGAGTGGAAGACCACTTTCAAGACACGAGATGACTTATACAAGTGGAGAATAATGTCATTTGATTTGTCAAATGTGTGCAACATTTTTTATGAGATTGATGAATCATGTATTCTTGGCCCACATTGGAAAATTTATTGTGGTGCACTTTGACTACATTTTTGTCTACAGTTGATTCAAGGAGTAGCACTTACAAAACCTGAGGGAGGTAGGTGTTGCGAGCAGAGAAGCTATATGCCCAGTTTAAGATTTGTCACTTTATGATAGTTCATGTATTTTTTTGGGTTATATCTTGTCCAGTGTAAGCATTCAGATGAGTCTTACAAAGATCGAGGTCATTGTGTGCTAGACTGGAGCATAGACTTTCACCATGTTTAGGCAGTTTCTTGGACTAGCGTCATTTTAGTAATGATTCATCAGGAGTTTCAGTACCATCACCACCATCCTGACATATCTTTTGAAGAGAGAAATTCAAGTGGATAGAGACAACTTAGAAGAGTTTCGATGCACTCAAGAAGAAGGTGACCCAGACAACAGTCTTGGAATTAATAGATTTCAACCAGCTGTTCGAGGTAGTGTGATGTATTCGACGTGGAGATAGAAGCAATGTTGTGCCAGTGTGGTCACCTCATAACCTTTTTCCGTGAGAAATTGAATGATTCCAGAAGAAGATTCTTGACGTATGACAATGAATTTTATGCGTTTGTAAGAGCTCTTGAGCACTGGAGTCATTACCTATTGACAAGCAAGTTAACGTTGTTCATGGACCACGAAGCCATTAAATTCTTGAACAACCAATGCGAATTGAAGGGATGACATGCAACTTGGGTGGAGTGTTTAGCATCATTCCAATTTATGCTTAAGCACAAGGCGGGGAATCAGAATCGTGTAGGAGAGCTATGCGAGACAAATGAGGATTTCAGGAAATTCTAGGAGCAATGTCAGGAGAAGTCTATCGGGTAGTACTATAGTGCTGATCGTTGTTCTACCAGAGTAAGTTGTGCATTTCTAGATGTTCGCCGAGAGAGCCCATTGTTTAGGAAATCCACGATGGAGAACTTGAGGTATATTTTAGCAGGGACAAGACTCTCGCACTAATGAGAGCACTTTTTTTTGGCCCCGACCAGCGAGAGATTTGGAGTGGCACGTTAGGCAATGTCAAATTTGTCAATTGGCCAAAAACATGGGACAAATTACAGGACTATAACCCCATTACCATTACCTGAGGCATAGTGAGTGAACCTTAGCATGAATTTTGATGTTGGCCTTCTGAGGACATAGTGGAACAATGATTCTGGTAATGGTTGTGGTAGATTGATTCTTGAAGATGACAAATGTTGTATCCTGCCACCAGACACTGGATGCATCGCATGTCGCCGACTTGTACATCAGGGAAATTGTAAGGCTGCACATGATACCGAGGACTATCACTTTAAACAAGGGATGTTAAGTTCCTGAGTCACTTCTGGAGGATTTTGTGAGGAAAACAAAACACTAAGCTTCAATTCAGTTCCACAACACACCCCAAATGGATGGTTAGACAGGTTGTAAACAAGAGACTTAAAAAACTATTGTGATGCTTTCTTGGGAAGAATATCAAGCGCTGGGAATTGTTTCTAGCTCAAGCTGAGTTTACGTGCAATAGATCTATAAGCGAGACTATGGGCCGCACCCCATTTGAGATCCTGTACAGATGCAACCCACTCAATCCACATGAATTAGTACCGCTTCTTGAGACAGTAGAGCTTAGTGAGCATGTTGAGGAACAGTGCACTTGATTCAGAAGGTCCCAAGAAGGTTGAAAAAAAGATCACTAAGCAGAATCACAATTTCCATGCATAGATGATCATGAAAAGGAAAAATGTGGCTTTTCAAGAATGATACTTAGTGTGGATTCTAGATAGGTGCATTCAGAAAACTCAAACCCAAAACAAACAGACCATTCAAAGTACTAAAGTTGAATGACAATGCTTATAAGATGGACATGTCAAGGTACTACAATATCTCTGCTACATTAAATTTCTGGGACCTGACACTGTATTACGGGAATCAAGAAGCTTCGACGAATGAAGTTTGAATAAAAGATCACTAAGCAGAATCACAAGTACTAGGCATAGATGATCATGAAAGGAAAAATGTGACCTTTCAAGAATGAGACTTAGGGTTTGTTTGGGGCAGCTGCAGTATATCCAGCTTATTTAGATAAGTATCTTATCCTAATCAGCCGCTGATCCGAATAAGCAAACTGACTGTTTGGTTTGTGAGTTTTGAAAACATTTGATTTGGAGTTATTTCTGACTGAATAACTGTGCAGTTGTATTGTTTGCGATCATGGAGGTGGGATTTGAAGAACTCACCTCAGGGCAAAAATTCTTTGATCGCCCTCACTGTGAAGTTGTTCAAACTTCTTCCCTACAACAATTTTTTTTTCTCCAAAACATACCTTGTAATAAAGAAATATCAACACATTCTGATTATCGAGTTAAATATCAGTAAAACATTTGTGTGTTCCATAATAAAATGTATGTTTTTGGACAAAAGCACTGTCCAAAAACATATCGCGAAAAGCATTAGGGATCGGAGCAGTAACTCCATCGAGTTTCCTCCCTCTGAAGGACGCGTCCTCCACGATCAAACCATCCACAACCATATCTATGCCAAACCAGATGTTTGAAAAAGGGAACAAGAAAAGCGATGCTGGTTAAGCAAAAAATATGAGCTACCCAAATTTCCCGATTTGAAATCCTAGGAGACTGGGCAAGCACCGTCGTGCTTGATAACACGAGGAAGAAGGTGGACGCGATCTGTGAGATCCATGAAGACAGATGGTTCACGAGAGTCAAAAAGGATCTTTCCCTTTACCCTGCAGTCGATACCGTCACTGCTTGCCTCCTCGTTGTCCATTGTTCGATCTGCAGAAACTTTGTGAGGCTGCGGAAGAGGCATGGGAGTAAATAAACTCCAAATGCAGATACAAGACGCGGGACGCGGAGTTGATCCTGCGGCCCCGTTTATTAAGGAAAATGAAAATTGCATTTCCAATAATTTACCCGAACACATTATCCAAACGGGCACGACAATGTTTTAAAAACGCCGNATCAAACCATCCACAACCATATCTATGCCAAACCAGATGTTTGAAAAAGGGAACAAGAAAAGCGATGCTGGTTAAGCAAAAAATATGAGCTACCCGAATTTCCCGATTTGAAATCCTAGGAGACTGGGCAAGCACTGTCGTGCTTGATAACACAAGGAAGAAGGTGGACGTGATCTGTGAGATCCATGAAGACAGATGGTTCATGAGAGTCAAAAAGGATCTTTCCCTTTACCCTGCAGTCGATACTGTCACTGCTTGCCTCCTCGTTGTCCATTGTTCGATCTGCAGAAACTTTGTGAGGCTGCGGAAGGGGCATGGGAGTAAATAAACTCCAAACGCAGATACAAGACGCGGGCCGCGAAGTTGATCTTGCGGCCCCGTTTTTTAAGGAAAATGAAAATTGCATTTCCAATAATTTACCCGAACACATTATCCAAACGGGCACGACAATGTTTTAAAAACGCCGTCGCACCTATAAGCTGTCCCAAACGGACCTTTGGTGCGGATTCTAGATAGGTGCATTCAGAAAACTCAAACCCAAAGCAAACTGACCTTTCATAGTACTTCTAAAGCTGAATGATAGCCCATAAGATCGATATGTCAGGGGACTACAATATTTCTGCTACATTCAATCTCAGGGACCTGGCACTGTATTACGGGGATCAAGAAGCTTCGACGAATGGAGTTGTAGCTTTCCCAACCCTAGGAGACTGATGTGGGGCTTCTAGGCTGGCTGAACCGGCCAATTCAGCAATCCGAGTGTCTGACCATCAAGGAGGCTAGACCAGCCAACTATCTCTTCGGTGGGAACTGCCCCCATTTTTCCCCTCTTATTTTCCCACTTATGAATATGTTGTTTGCTAAGTTGGGTTTAGTTTTTTGTTGATTTTTTTATATTTGCCTCCAGGTTTTTTCCCTTGTTTGGGTTGTATCCAAGGTTAGGCGGTGCTGCAGCTGTATCATGCTCTGAGGTGGGGTGCTCCAGCTGTATCATGCTCTGAGGTGGTGATTACCTCTGCCAATTCCTCCCCATACCTTCTTCCTATTTTTCAGTCACTGCCCTTCCCACCTTCCTTTTTCGTGCTTCAAGCCGTTTCCAACCCCACTGTCTCCTCTCTGTGCAACCGTCTCCTGCTCCACCCTATGCAATCCTTGCTTCTAGCCGCCGCTAGTACGCTCTAGCCACCAGCCTTCTGTCGCATCACCCCCTGCTTCCAGCCATTAGCCAACCCACGCCCCCTCTTGTTTGCAGCCACCGATCCTCACCCCCTCCTTGCAACCATGCTGAACTGCACTTTCTCCGAGCCCATCCGGTCGCGTTGCAATTACTCTTAGCCAATGTCCATGGTTACCTTTACCCGACCCTAGTAGGGTATTATTGTGTTAGGGTTTGGCCCGGCCCGAGGCTTGGAATTATTCAAAGCGGGAACGGTGGTCGGATGGGTGAACTAAATTTTCTATATTAACTCACAATTTAATAGATAAAAGAATTAAAAGTATACTTTATAATTACATCGATGATGGTTGTTACGTCGTCTATAAACATTTTCCCTTCTATCGCTCATCTTTTAATCACTTAATTAACCTAAAAAATTAGTTTGAAAATAATAATTTGTTAAACAAGCTACTGAATACCTCATACTTCTAAACTACAATAATATAAAGAAAAGCAATAATAATATTCATGTTAGTTAAACTTTTTATAAATTAATATAAACATTTGACATGCTATTTAAAGTGGTTTATATTATTATCATATTAATATCATTTCATATCTATATAACTATCACATGAAACATCATCTAAAAATTGTGTTAATTAAAATACATCAATATCAAAATCATATTTCATTTATGTGCATGGATGCATTAGTGTTCTCCCACTAGAATCATGAAGGGGTGCTCCATTATAGCCAGTCATGCACATGCAAACAATCAACATAAGCATGTGTATTCATTACATTCAATTATACTATATAAAATATATACTAAAATGCATGAGTAAATAGCTACAATATTCGTCACGATATGACCAATAAAGAATAAAATATCTCAATCAGAATAAAACATCTACAAATGTCATCAACTGTAAACATATTTGAAAAGAATTAAGTTGTTACTATAGTTTAAAAGTAAAAATACTCCTCTCAAAGTTGTATGACTTGTTTCAAATGTGTTTACTCTGTCTCCAATAGTTAGCTGCCTACAATATCGTTAAAATATAATCTTAAACATATCATTAATTATGCTTAATTAATCTCTTAATTACTTATGTAGCTTTAATTGTTGATTAAAAGCTTAATTTTATGTATGTATGCTACTTTAATTTGACTATTAAAACTTCAACTAAATTAACATTTAGGATTATATTCAATATCTTAAAAATGTCCACTCAAATTTAAATAAGTAACTATAAATTTTATTTTCATATTTTAAATAAATCTTTCTTGATATTATTATTTTATAAAAAAATATATAAATTAATTAATATATAATATTAAAAATACAAAACTTAATATTTCTCTTATCAAAAGTTGGGCCCGAACTCACACGATTCGCCCCTTCCTTTCTTTTTAGGCTCGATCACACGTGGCTTCAACTACTTCCCACAAGAATTGTTCTTTGCAAAACTCCTTTCCCTCTTCCTCTTCGCTGTAAGTTAGGGCACGACTCTCCTCTGCTGCTCCTTCCTCGACTCGACTTCAACTTCCATGCACGAACCTTCTTCTTGCTGCTTTCTCTTCCCCTACATGGTACCGATGCTACCTCCTTTCCTCGACAGAGATGTCGCCTTTGCCCTACTCTCATGTCATCCTCTTCGCATGCTGATGAACTCACAGGTAACCCGATTTATATAGGCGAAATCACCTCCTAAACTTTTGACCTCTTGTTTTCTCTTCTTCAATTGTTCGTTTTCTCTCCCTTTCCTCATTCATCATTTTCCTCTTCCACTCTTGTTCGTTTCTTCTTGTCTATTCCTTCATTTTCTTCGTTTCATCTCACCCATAGAGAGTTATTATGATCTTCTCCACTTATAAAAATTTCGTCCTTAAAATTTAAAAATGGATTGCAAGTAATCTTATTAAATAGGTCATCATTAGTTATCCATAATATTTCTATCACTCATTTCTCCTATAATTCGGGTGAATTCATTTAGTTGAATGGATGTAATTATTAATTTGAGCTAACTTTCATTTTTTTTAATTTTTATTATTGAAATTTTCGTGTAAGTTTTCTATTGGCTCTTTCATCAATATCCAATTAACTAATCCTAAATCTTAGGCTCTAATACCACATTTGTCACTTACCAGACTCGGGGTTTAAAATTAACTAAGGAGGTAATGACGATCAAACTGGTGAATTATTATTTTTATATTATTTCATAATTTAACAAATTAAAGAGACACTAAAAATTAGATTAAAACGGTATAATTTTGAATTACCTCGTTGATAGTTGTCCGCGACGTCTATAAACATTTTTCTTTTTATCGCTCATCTTTTAATCGCATAATTAACTTAAAAAGTTTGTTTAAAAATAATAATTAATTAAACAATCTAGTGAATACTCATGTTTCGAACTTACATCAATACAGGAAAAAAAAGAGCAATTTGTATGCCAGAAACTTTTTTATAAATCAATATAAACATTTAAAATGTTATTTAAATGTGTTTATATCATTATCATATCAATATTATTTCATATCTATACAACCATTACAGGTGGCACCATATAAAAATTGTGTCAATTAAGACACATCAATATCAATATCCTTTTCCATTTTTTTGCATGGGTACATTAGTATTCCCCACTAGTAACATCAAGAGGTGTTGTATCATAGTCAGTCATGCACATACAAACAATCAACATAAACATATGTTTTCATTGCATTCACTCATACTATATAAAACATACACTANTATACAACCATTACAGGTGGCACCGTATAAAATTTGTGTCAATTAAGACACATCAATATCAATATCCTTTTTCATTTTTTTGCATGGGTACATTAGTATTCCCCACTAGTAACATCAAGAGGTGTTGTATCATAGTCAGTCATGCACATACAAACAATCAACATAAACATATGTTTTCATTGCATTCACTCATACTATATAAAACATACACTATAATGCATGAGTAAATAGCTACAGCTTTCGTCACGCCGTCTCCGCCCAACCTTCACGCTGTCCTCTTCGCATGTCGCTGAACCCACAGGGAAGCCGATTTATATAGGCAAAATCGCTTTCTAAACTTTTGACCTCTTGTTTCCTCTTTTTAAGCTTTGTGTTTCCTCTCCCTTTCCTCATTCATCATTTTCCTCTTCCATTTTTGTTTGTTTCCCCTTCTATATTCCTTCATTTTCTCTGTTTCATCTCCCTCCCGTACAGAGTCGTTACGTATTTTTTGTCATGTTTACTTATTTCATTTTGAGTCTTGATTGTAACATCGTTGTTTGAATAGTAAAATTTTGATTTCCTCATGGATTTCTACTAAACCGACATCAGCTTGCTTCCCTCATCTTCTCCTTCTTTCTCTGTATTTCCTCATTAGCTACTGCCCTAGAGAAGTAAAGCTCCCACTTGAACGCTACCAGTTATTAATACACGAATTAAGGGATTTTGGGAAACATATAGAGTTTAGGTTAGGTAATATATATATAAATATATATATATATATTGAAAAGCCCAAGGGCTGATTTTATTTAAATAGAAAAGATACATAATAGTTGTATGAGAGTACCCAATAGAGACACCCGACCCATACGATACCAAGTATAATGATACCCCAACAAAAAGATACAGATAGACTCAAAAAAAATTTAAAACATGCAGAAAACAAGTAGCTAGGGACGAGCCAGTTTAGTCCTGCATCTTTCTCTACTTTTAGAAGTGCGGCTAGATAACAAACTTTGAATAATTGTGTCATTGTCAGGAGTAACCAAAGTATCATCCATTAAGTTACCAAGTTGGAGTATGCCCCCATCCTTCTTCTTCTGTCGAGAAGTGTAAACTTGTCATTCTTCGTCTGAAGACCGGCTCATGTGATTCTCGGTCTGATTATATATTAGAACCGCATTAGAATTAAATACAGTCGTTGCCACAGCTACAACTCTAGTCTCTCTTGTTGGAGTCAATCGCTCCATATTGTCTCCGTCGTTAACGAGAATCGCCCATGCTGTCGTCGTCTGATTCCATTGACGATGGCACTATTTCCCGCAATCGTCTCCCATAGCCGACGATCTTTCTTCTTGTGGTCGTCTCCTCGCCCGCTCCAGACGAAGTGAGCCCAACCGAAAGCGCCCGAAGTCTGCTCATTTCCTTGCGACTCGCCACACAGTTCTTTTTTTACCGTGACCATCTTGTGAGGAAGATGTGATCGACTCTTCGTTCTTATGCAAATGCCCTTGCTGGCGACTTTCCCATTTCTGCTCGTTCCCCTTTTTCAGTTTCAGAGCCTGGTTTTGATATCGGTAAGGCCAAATTTTTCCATGAGGTTTTTGAAGGTGGTAGTGATCACACTTTTATTAAAAAACTTGGAAAAAAAAGAAGTCTGTTCTTATTCTCACTGAGGCTGAAACCAGCACTCTCGCATCCTCTTGGCGTTTTGCTCTATTGGGGAAATTCTATTATGATCACCCAAAACTGGAGATCATTCGGAAAAAGTTTCATGTTATGAAACTATTGGACAGTTGGAACATTGACCTACTTGACAGTCGACATATTCTTATTCAGTTATCTTACACTCCCATTTTCTCTCGAATAGTTATCAAGATCGACAATCGTTTTATGAAAATTCTAATGTGGACTGTCAACTTTGATTCAAAAGCAGAGTCTCTTATCATTCCTGTTTGGATAAAGTTTCTGGGGTTTAAATTGCATCTGTTCGACATGGAAATTCTCTTTTCTTTAGCAATTGCTTACAGTAAGCCTCTCAAGATGAATAGTCCTACGCTTGCCGTCACTAGACCATCTATGACTTATGTGTTAGTTGAGAGATATATCACTTAACCAGCTCTGGATGAGGTATGGATTGACACTATTCACAATGGGTATTGACAAAAGGTTGAAATAGAACAACACCATGCTTATTGCTCTCATTGTAGTATGTTTGATCACAGATCTACTATTTGCTATTACTTGCATCCTCATCTAAGGCCAGATATTGCTAAAGATTAGTCACCTACATCCTTGCTGAGAAGTTGCAATCAGATCCTCTTTCAAATAACATAGTTTCAAATGAAGAACATTATACTACAGGTACATATCCAAATGTGCTGATACCACTTACTGTTATTGAAGAATGCTCACTTACATGCCAAGACACACGAGAGTGCTCCTTCGATCCGATAAAAGATTAACTGGTACAACAAGTAGTTGCTTCTAATGTTCAACAACCCACACATATCATGCACACTTTATACCATTCCGCAGATCGGATGAGGAATGATAGGTCTACACGAGAAAGAAGAAAAACGGAGGACGACTTGAGCTAGGGAATTTATTGGATGATAGATTTCTTATTATTGGCAATGACACTCATCTGACCAATTTATTAGCTGGCTCCTTCCCTAGAACTAGACATAGATGCAAGGAAAAATTGGGTCGCTCTCCAGTTACTTGATACTCCTATTTTGGCACTTTTTAGTTTATTATTTAGATCTCTTTTGTATTTTGTTGTTTTTTCTCTTTTTTGGAACTATTTGATATGGTGGTTTTTTTGTGGGCAGTGTGTCATGTTAGGGACCTTCCCTAAAATTTATTTGTACCCTACTTTTTTGTTTAATATAATAGCCGTTGGGCTTTATATATATATAAATGTTGAATGAAAATTTGACTCATAAGGCTACTCACCAATCAGATCAACAGTTTCTTGTTGACCTCATTTTGAGGTCATTTCTCCTCTTTTTAGATCCTAGGATCTAACTCTAAGGTTTTCTAGCGACTATCTTAGAGGACTAGAGTTGAGACCCACCCCTTTTAGAAATTTGAATCACTTCCTGATTCTCTTGTGATGCCTCGCCTGGGTGGTCTCAAACCATCATCATTTGGTCGAGTGGTTAAGGACTAGCATGTGGGAAACCAAAGAGAGTTCCTAATAGGATTTCAAGCTCTAGGGAAACCCTTTTAAGACTTTATCAACACACTCACATACACAAAATCCACTAAGTTGCGCAAAGTCAGACTAAAATTGAAATTAAACATGGTGAAAAATATGAACTTGTCTGAACGACCTCTGATGACGAAATAGACTGCGCCGTCTGGAGCGTCAATTTTACCCAGAGAGGATACCCACTTTGCTAGGGCTCCGAGCATGAATAAATTGTACGTTAATAAATATACTTAAATAATATAATATAATAAAATAAAACAAATTATTACAAATAAAAAGAAATCTTTATTTTAAACAATATTTCACCTAAACCGCGCACGCAGCTTCTCTCACTTCTTTACAGTCGCGGCCTGAGTGGAGCCGCAACTCTCCCGCGTCTCCTCTGCCATTCGCGAACAGGCTCGCCCTCTCCTTCTCAAGCCCAATCCATCGTCTACTCGTTTTGTTGCGCAAGAGATGGCTCGCCCTCTCGATCCTCGCACGACCGAGTAGCTCCCCACTAGCGAGTATGCCTCGTGTTCGACGCTTCTTCTCTTTGTCACTTCTCTCCCTCCCTAAATGCTCTCGTTGCCTGATTCGACCACCTTAGGGTTGGTAGGTGGTGGTGGCTTCCTTTCTTACCTATAAAATTCCTATATAGTGTAGGATTTTTTGTGGTTGAAAATTGGGAGAGGAGGAAGTGCTGCCAAAATTCTGTCTCGCTTGATATACTTAATTGTTTGCTCAGTATTCTTATTTGATTCTTCGGTCTTCTTGCTGGGCGGCTCGATTTATTCTTACGTAACCACATATTTGGCTACCGAGGTATTATCTTCCTGCTACAGTTGCTAGAGATTCTTGTTTTGCTATTTATATTTGAAGTTCTATCATGAAATTTAGTCCAGTTGTTGTGAGTTCATACTGCGATTCATACAGGCTTGAGTATACATTTAAATGAAGGCTTAATAAGTTTTTTTTTTCTACTTTCTTAATACCTTCACATTCTGAGGCTAATTTTTTCCCCCAGCACATTTTTTTAGCCTCTTATGACATCTTGTTTTAAAAGTTGGAGTTGAACACATGTGGCTTTAGAATCGGAGGTTAGATTAAAGACAACTTTGTGAGAAATGCCATACCTTTCTTCTTTAATCTATTAGTTTCATTTTGGGTGCTTAATACATGCATCATTGCGAAGTACATGTGCATGAATGTGTTACTCGCGTTCCATTAAATCCTAAATGTGTGGTCCATTTGCTAAATCTGAAGGCTTTAGATCTTCTATTTGAAAATTTTGGAGTCTCAAAGCTTTACATTTGCAAAATCTAAAATTTTTCATGTCCTATTCGGAAAGTTTGGAGAAATGTGGTGCTTTATTTATTTATTTTTTTTATAAAATCTGAAGGCTTTGGATGTTCTATTTGGAAAGTTTGGTTTCTTAAATATGAACTGTTGAGCATGCATGGTATGGTGGTGGCCTTTTTTCACTTGTTTGCTTTTCCTTTCTTAAGTTATGAAAGAGACACCTATGAAATGCTACTTGAAATCCACTGTTGTTGGCCTGGAATAGGTTCAGGAGCTTTTTTTCGCTCCCCATCTTGCTGATTTTTGGAAGAAATACAAGCTTTGTTTTTGGAGGGGTTCGAAGGCCATTGAATTCCTATTTGTTTGCATATTTGATATCAAAGCTTTACCTTTTATACTTACGAGAAATAAATCCCAAGTCTTGTCCTTGTGTGAATTAGTTGCAAGTTGAGTGGCTACGGTTTGATATGGGCATGCTTTCTTATTAGAGAGTTTGACGCAAAAGATAAAGCAATAGCGAGACAAACTTGTGAGATTTATCTTAGGGAAATTTACATGCATACCACCCAATCTTTTTATATTTACATATCTTACACCCAAATTTCAATTCTCACATGTGTTATTTTACGTATGCATGCAATCGTGTTATGTCTTTTGGACTATCAAAAATGTTGGATGACTCATTTGCAAAATCTGAAATATTTGGGTGACATATTTGCAAAATCTGAAACATTTGGGTGGTGCATTTGTAAAATCTGAAACATTTGGGTGTCACATTTGCAAAATCTAAAACATTTAGATGACACATTTGCAAAATCTGAAAACTTTGGAAGCTTTCCTTTTCTCTCTACTTGCTCCTTAGTTGAATAATTTTAAAGCATGATTAAGACCACATTCTAGTTTACATTTTGGCAAGCTTGGAAAGTTGCGATGCATCACTTTTAAAAAACTCTGAAAGTTTACATGCTACATTTGCAAAGCTGAGAAAGTTTATAAATGCTTTGGTGCTATACTCATGCGAAAATCTGAGATGTATATTCTCTTTGCAAAGGTTTATGACTTTGGTGCTTTACATTTGCAAAAGCTGAAACTTCTCATATTCAATTTGGAACGTTTGGAAGGTGCCAATGCTTTACTTTTGGAAACTTTAAGAGTTTTATTTGGAAAATTATGAAAGTCTCAATGCTTTATTTTTGCAAAGCTTGAAAGCTTTAAGTGTTTTATTTAGAAAATTTGGAAGTCTTTCCGAGTCATTCTGATTTTTTTGAAGATTTTAATGTTTTTGGAGCTTCTTTTTGAAATTTTGAATTGTTTCATTGGGAGAAAACAAGATTTACGTTGTTTTAAATGTCATATTCTTGTTGGCTTGTAAACTTCAAATGCTCTTTTCGAGTCCAATTTTTTTTATGTTTTTAGGAATTGATTTGATTATTTGTTTTTGAAAAAATTTAAACATTTTTAGGCCGATTCACTTGCGGTTTTGTCATTTGCTTAGCTGATTTGTTTTTAGAAGTGGGTCGACCTCCCTTTTCCGATGATTTGTTTTTGTTACTACGGTTAAGTTAAAAATGAGAATTTTTTATTTAGTTATTTTCAGGATTGATTCACGTCTTAAAAAAAAAGAAAATGGAAGGGAATTAAAAATAAAAAAAATGATAGTTAGTCCGTTGAGATGATTGAAACCCAAGGGGAAATAGGGCAGCAAATCATTCACCATTCTTCTACATAAGAAGGATAAAATTGTAATTGTGAGAATTGTTGAAGATTGGGAGAAAGAGCTTAAATGATTTAAGAGTTAGGAGCATGAATTTAGAGATCAGTAGGTTATCATATAGGACCTCTAAGCATTGGATAGACTTAAGTCCAATTGTTTTAATTATGATTGAAGCACATTTCAGTAACCTTTTTGCCACAACTATAGGTTTACCCCTTAGGTTTTAAGAGTTTGATAGTGACTAAAGATGTTTGAGGATTAGTTGAAAAACACTTAATTGAAGACAAACATTCTAAAACACTTAAAGCTCAAGTTAAAGTGTAAGCTTCCTAAATTCTAGGAGCACATCCTAAGTGAGAGTTCATCTGCCTAATTTTCAAATGAATACTGAAGCTAGACACCTGATCCTAATTCATAAGTTAGTTAAAGCAATAAGCATGATATGCACCAGACTGTGGTTCATGACTAATTTAATTAAGTCAAATGATGAAATTCTCTTCATAACTTGATCTAAAATGAAACTTAATACTCCGGGATTTGAACTTTAATCTTACGCTCAAATCCTCCTATCTGTTGGGGACATTCCCAATGTCACATATAAATCATCCGTCATTGATCTTTTTTATGTGACGTGTTTTGTTTTATTTGTTTGTCTTTTTCCTAAGATTTGTTTCGGGTCTTTATGGGTCGATTTCAGTTTTCCTCAGGACTTTTCATTGGCTACTCCGTTATTTATTATGTTATACATAAACACATGTTTGTCCTGCTAGATGAATTTTTCTATTATACTATTACCTGCGATGTGGATCTTATTTACAAGTGCAACAATAACAGTAAACTCAGATACCCAAAGTTTACAGTACATTTATAGCACTTTACTGCATTTCCTTATACTGTTTTTATTTACCGCACCTTATACTATTTTTATTTTCTGAACTTCCTTATAACATAGCTAGTTTATGTACGCTTTAAATTAAATGCAAAATATTTTGGATATAGCCTGGTTTCGGAGGTACATAGACGCTCACATATAAAACACTGAACCTGAAATCATTACTACATGGAGCATGAAACAACTCTTCGTGGGCTGCATGATCATGACGTTGCGGACGAAGGATGAAGATCTATAACAGTACAACTAGCCTACAACAACTAAATATTTTCCTTAGTTTAAATAACAACACATAAACTTCGAGGTAGTTTGTTTAGCATAACTTGAATCCTCACATATATTCGTTAAGTTTTTTGCACAACATTGTTGTGTAATTATTAGTTCTAACACTTTTAGGATTTCGATGTTACTGTACGGTACAGTATAAATCATTCTATCTTTATAAGTTATTTGCACGATCAGATATCATGCAAAAAGAAGTCCTCAATTATAAAATAAATTGCAGGATTAAACATTAAATAACATCATTTCAAAGACATTAAGATAAACAATAGGATAGTTGGGAGGTCATCGTGGTTTTCCTTAGATTCGTGATATTCCCTGCTCTTCGTTCCTTTGGATTCCTTAAAATAACTGTTTTTATTTGAGCCACTCCCCCCATGTACAGTCTTGGAAACCTAAACTTTAAAATCTTGAAGGCAGAATCACTAATCTTAATCGGGAGTTGTTTTCTTTTTGTTATATTTTTGGGGATTGCATAGTAAGTTGTAATTCCTCTCAATGGCTCTTTGTACCTACTTACTATAACCTTTGTATCCTCTCTTTTATATCAATGAATTTTGTCTTTTCAAATATATATATATATATATATATATATATATATATGTATATATATATATATTATAAACGCCCAAGGGCTAATTTTATTGAAATTGAAAAGATACATAGAGGTTGTATGAGAGGACCCAAAAAAAGGTGTCCATACGATATATCAGACACTAGCATCCTTAATGAATGAAACATAGATAAAACACAAAAAAAATAAAACTTGCAGTAAATAAGCTACTAGGCATGAGCCAGCTTGGTCTTGCCTCTGCCTCTGGTTCTAGGAGCGGAGACAGCTAACAAATTGCTAAGTGTCGTTACATTACCCGAAGTTACTAGAGTGTCATCCATTAAGTTCCCAAGCTGGGGTGTGCCTCAATTCTTCTTTTTCTTTCTAGATTTGTATATCTATTATTTTTCATCCGAGGACTGACTCATCTGATCGGTGTGGTCAACAGATTGTTAGACATGTATGAGAGAATGAGCCCCTAGCTCCTGACTAGCAGTTACAACATTCTGATTCTGAAGATGTGGTAAGCATGTCTCTTCAACACCTGATGCATCCTGGGGATGTGGAGCTTCAATACTATCCTGATTATCGAATCCAAGTAAACCATCTGCCAATATATCAGTCGGAAGAACAAAGACAGTATTGCCTCCAGTAGTGGGAGGGGGAGGTGGCATCGTGTCAACTGGTGTTTCAATAGTTTGTGGAATGCACTCGGGAGAGGAGGAGAGACAGGTATGAGGTGGGGCAGATCCAGAAGCGTTTTTACTTAAAAGTTTTAAATTTGGATGCAACTGATAACATTAAGAAGGAAAATGTCCAAACATACGACAGTGGGTACAATAAAGTGGTATTTGTTCAAGTTTTGCTTGCTGCCAAAATCTCTGATGTTGTGTGTCAATCCATATTTCTCTCGGAAAAGGTGAAGTAATATCCATTTTTATCAAAATTCTGGCTTCTAAATGTCGAGTCAGATTCACTGTAGACGTGTCAACTTTGAGGGGTTTACCGTATACCATCGCTAAAGCGAAGAGAAGCTCTTGATAAAAAATGTGGATCTTCAAAGCTGGGAAGTGCAACTAGACAGGAATGGTAGGAGGTTCAGTACGAGGGTCAAAATCCACCGTCCATTTTAAAACCTTTATCACCTGGTTTTCTATTCGAAGAGCTCTTCTCGCAAACAAATGGGTGGTCTTCGTCATTTGATAATTGAATAAGAATGTGACGACCATCCAATTTACCGATCTTTCAACCCCTTTTCAGCTTCATTTGCTCAAAGTCTTTTCGAATTAGCTCAAGTTTAGGGTTTCCATAAAGAAACTTACCTACTAAGAATAGTTAGCAAAGCGCAGCTAGGGTGGAGATCTCTGTCTCAGTGACAAAGATTGTAGGTTTGTCGTTTTTACGGGAAGCTTTTTTGAGAAATCTGGTTTCAATGCCAAGAGCAAAAATTGTCGTGGTATCATTGCGAAAACATATTTGAAAGAGGGGTGGATACAGGGTTATCACTTGCTACGACGGCGACTTAGGAACTCACTGAAGTCATTTCTTCAGCAAGTTGTCGATCGACACAGACTTATCCACCGCAATCGACGACGCCAAACGCGAGATGTCGGCTTCTGTGCGGAGGAAGACGCGATGCGATCTGTTGGCTTCGTACAGAGGCGACGAGATGCGATCCGTCGGCTTCGAAAGAGACGACGAGATGCGATCTGTCGGCTTTGAACAGAGACGACGAGATGGAGCAGCAGTCGACTTCGAAGCCACGAGCCGACGACGAAGGACAGACGACGCCGGAGTAATGATCTTCGATAAGAGTTGCTAGATTTTGATATATATATATATAGAAAAAGCCCGAGGGCAAATATATTAACACGGAAAAGATATTGAAATGTTATGTGAGATGGCCTAAAAGAAAGCTTAACTTATAGAATACAACACACACAAAATCCAGATAAATTAAATATACAAAGATACATAAATGTAAAAAACCAAAAAACTGCAAAAGGGCACAAAACGTGCTAGGGACGCCCCACTTTAGTCCTCCTGTTTCTAGTTCTCGGAAGTGAGCCGGTTAACAAATTAGTAAGGTGAGCATCATTGTCTGTAGTAACGAAAGTATCTTCCATCAGATTTTTGAGCTCAAGTAGATCGTCATTGTTATTTTTCCTGGATGTGTAGACCTGTCATTCCTCATCCGATAATTGACTTATCTGATCAGTATTCCAAAGGTGGTTGGACAGGTATAGGTCGTTGCACGTCTTGATCCCCATGGGTCTGAGTAATATTAACATCTTTCTGGACCTGATAGGGCGGTAGCGAAGCAATAGAAGTATTTTCACCTGTATTATCAGTGATAGGTTTTAGGGCAGGTGGGGTCTGAAGAAACTCCCTCTCCCCGACGATAGGAGGTTCCAAAGATGAGAGAGCTACCACTGGGGACTGAATAATTGTCATATTGCCTGCATGGATAGTGACGCCATCCGGGATATCCTTCTGATGATCAATATTGTCAAAAACTGGGAGCTGATGAGGAGATGGAATCACATCCTCTAGAGGAGCAGTTTGCTTTTTTGGTCTGAATTGGGGTTGTAAATGGTGACATTGAGAGCTAGAGTGTCTGAACATACGACAGTTCGAACAATAGGACGGAAAAAGTTCAATCTCTACCTTCTCCCAATATCCATGGTGTTGTGTGCCCAGCCAGATTTCCTCAGAAGCAGGTGAAGTGATGTCTCTTTCAACAAGTACTCTGGCTTCAGAAGGACGAGACATATTAAAAGTGGAAACGTCCATCTTGAGTGGTTTCACATAAGCTGAGGCAATAGAGTACAATACTTTTTGAGAAAAATAATTAAATTTCAGACCAGGGAGACGAATCCAAATCGGAATGATTGGTGGTTCCGTCTATGGGTCAAAATCGAAAGACCATTTGATAATCTTCATTGTTCTCTTATCAATCCATATTATTCTTCTAGCAAATAAGCGCATGTAATCATCTTCATTACTAATTTGAATAAGAATGTGTCCCTAATCTAATAGTACAATTTTTCATTCTCCAACAAGTTGCATAAGTTCAAATTCTTTGCGAATGAGTTCCATTTTGGGATGACCATATAGAAATTTCCCAACCAAATTCGGACGACAGGACGAAACAAGTTGAATACATTCAGCTTCTATAAAATGACAGACTTTTCATTCTTCCTACCAGATTTCTTGATGTCCTCTGCCCACTCAAATGATGGAGAAAAAAATGATAATTTTGGTGTGCCTGAGGCATGAACACCGGCGAGGGCAGCTGCATACGATTTATCCGAAACCATCTTCAAAGAAAGGTGCGACTTTCAGAGTTCAGAGAAGAAAGCAGACGAGGGAAAAACGGGCGTTAAAATAAACAATGTTAGATGGCGCAGAGGACGCAGAGAGATCGCGAGCGGTATCCGGGGCCTCAGAACACGTGATTGGACAGGCAACAGAGGAGCCGCAGAGCCTGGAAAATCCCGAGTCAGAAAGCTCTCGAGACCGGAAGACGGAGACGAGCCTCGTCTCAGAGCGACGAAGCAGTGGGGGAGACGAACAAATCGAGCACGAAGACGCTAGAGGAAAGAGCGATCGTAACTGTTGCTAGGGTTCGCCATCGGGCGAAACCCTAGCAAAGCCAAGCGAGGAAGATGACGCCATCGGGATATATTGATATATATATATATACATATATACACATATGTACATATATACACATATATATTTGTATATATACTAATAATGTCGCAAGCTGTGGCCTGTTGGTTGGCAGGGTTCACTATAAGTCCCCTCAGGTCATGGGTTTGATCCCCAGTGACACTGGGTTCTCGAATATTTAGGCACATGGCACGGGCTCTCATCATGGGGCCTAGCGCATGGGAATTCTGTATTTTGGTCTCTGTCAAATACCTTTCCTTTCATAGAAAAAAAATTATATATACTAATATTATAATTAAATTAAATTTATGTTATAAAAAATCAGGACCACCTTAAAATTAATCCAACCATTCCCTTCATGGATTAGTGGGCTTTGATTTTTTGGTGCTATGATAAAATTTTCATGACAACTTTGATTGAAAATTAAAAATTTTAATTCAAATACTAATGTTTAATAAAATTTGTATATTTGAAATTTAATGTATACTTCTATACATGTAAATGATCAAAATAAAGCGTAGAATTTTATGAAGATAAGTTTTATGCCTTTTGGGGATTATAAAAAAGGTTAAATTTAAAAAATAACTTTTTAGCTAACCTTTTAGAACATTTGGGGTGTTACATCTTTTCTTTTTTTATTAAAATTTCATCTTCAAAATTTGTGACAAATCTTTGGAATGGGTTGGAGAATTTGTCTCCCAAGTGACCTCTTTTTGTGGCATATGCCTTCATTTTATCTTAACATAAGGCCTTTGTTTCTTCCTTAGTTTTTTGACATTTGAATTTTTTTCCTGTTTATCAATATACATCAAATCATTTTGTAACTCAATATTTTCATGTGAAATCCTCTATTCTGAGTCTAAAACCAATTTACTCAATATGGTGATATGAGAAGAATCGTGAATATCTGACATATGTGCTGACAATGCTATCATGTAAACAACATTGTCAAATTTCTCATTGATTTTGAAATTAATACATATATGGGACATATTTTGTTTCTCTAACCAAATCTGATTGTATCTTTCATAGGCCCGATTTTTAAGATTACAAAATCACCAACATTGAACTCCAAAATCTGTGCCTGTGGTCATAATATTTATACCTGGGATTCGGATTTGTATTCTATCTTTCTATGTTTAATTTATTTTTCTATACAGTTTCATTGATTAACTCTTGACACAAGAGTTGATATTCTACTACCTCAACCTAACTTAATGGAGTTTTGCAATTGCTGTCATATAGTGCTTCATATGATGCCATTTTTGCTTGTTCCTTAGCCCATCTGCCTTTCTGTGGAAAATCACCTCACCCGTTATTCTCTTGCAATTTACATATGCACCTCTCATTCTCCCAATTGTTTCAACATTCTTGTAGTCCCACCCATGCAATGCAACCATCATACTTGCATGCCCAATGCAAATCTCATTTTGGCAGCAGCCCATCAGTTCTTTTTAAAATTTTGATATAACCCATCAAACTGCCCCCACTTACTACCCTGTCCAATCCAACTAATGTTGGCCATACCATAAACCCAAATGAGAAAGCAAATTGAGTTCTGATTTTTCGGTTGTTTTGTTGATAGTGATGTTCTTCCCCTTCATCTCTTCCTCAAGGTGAATTCCCTTTTGGCCACTTCTTCTCTGGGATGTATTCCTAGTTCATTTTTCTTCTTTTGGATGCATTTTTTAGCTCTTCACTGCATTCAATAACCTCCTGTTCCTCCCCCAATAACATTTCTTAGGGGATTTATTTAAAAATAAATAAATAAAAATAAAACCTCCTATTCCTTCCCCAATAACATTTAATTTCTTCATAGTAGGTTTTTTTGTAGTCTAAGTGACTCAAGGCAGTACAAGTTTATGTTAATCATTAGTTATGTGTTTATTTTTTTAATCTTGTTTAATGTATCATGTTGTTGATATTGTTTGCTTTTTGGTTAATTCTTCACTTTTAAACTCAAAATTTTATTTTGGTAAAATTTTCTCTTTTTTTTAGATTGTATTTCCAGTTTCTATAATGCTTATTTTCTTAAATATCGCTTAGAGTATTGTAATTGAGTGAGTTAATGAATTAAGAAATAGCTATTGCTCTAGCATTTTTTCATTTGATTGTTCTTACTTCCGTCTCAAAAACATACGGTCTTCCTTTTTTCTTCCTCTCTACCTCCTACTTCCCTTTTCTTTATCCTTGTATCGTATGTTTGCTGTTTCAGTTTCCTCTTTTACCAAACTTCAGCATCTTAAAACTTTCAGTTGGAATTTTTTTTTCTTACTCTTATAGTTTATTTTGTCATGCAAATTTGAATTTCCCCTTATGGCCTGCACTCAAACATGATGCAACCCCAACCTACATTTGGATCAGCATTTACATGCAACTCCAATGTAGCTTTTCAAATATTCTGCGAATGATTTACTTTGGGGCTACACCTTATCCGATGCTATTCCAATTTACTTTGCGGTCGTAATTATATTTTTAACTAATGAATTGATTTACCTTATTCTGACAGCACTTCCGCCGAGTCTAAATTTTCTCTCCATCACTGGTAATTATTGTGAGGGCGAAGTTTTGACAGCATCATATGGTTATTTTGGTGGGCACGAGGGCAGAAGCTTATTCAATTGGTATCTTCATGATGTATGTCCCATTAGTTTGGGTGATGGTTACAAATATATATACTTAATTTCATTAGAAAAAGAGAAGAAACTTGTTTCTGTACTTATTTTCTCTCTCGAGGAAATGTTGTTGCTCTTATGATGATAAATTGTCAGACGACTCCTTTTGTCTGTTTTTTTTTTCTTTTTTTCTTTTAAATTTCCAGGCAGAAGGTACTGCTGGCTTATTAATCGCTGAAGCATCAGGTTCTTTACAATATCGCATTACAAGAGATGCTATTAGCAAGTTTATTTCATTTAAATGCACACCTGTTCGTGATGATGGTATTATTGGTGAACCCAGAACCTTCTGGGCTCCTGAGCCAGTTCTCCCAGGTAAAATGCAGATACAAGCTGAACAATAGACATATAGTGATCTATTTTACTTTATTTCTGTGTGTTTGCTCTATTATTTCTCCTGATCTTTTAGTTATTTGTAGCCAATAGTAAGTTTTCATAACAAATGTGACCACATGATCATCTGCAATCGAGATGCTGACTTTTGAAATCATTACTCATCCAGTTGCATGCACAGTTTTAAATTGAGAAATCTTCAAATAGATTTCCCTTAGTTTTCTAGTTTCTTGCTCATGTTCATATCTTTCTTTTATGTCAAGTTATTAAGTTCTAATATTCTTTGGTAGCATATTCTGAGAACTGGTAATTATTAAAGTTCTGTTGTCTTCTCAAAACGTCAACATGCAGGAAACCCTAGGTTACTTTCCTTGGAGATAGTTGGTGAAGGTGTTGAAGGAACCACATTGTATGCTGAAAAGAAATATTGGGGTGGGGAAGAGGGTAATTCCGTTTACCACTGGTTCCTGGTATGTGAATGTGCTTATCAGCTGTGTTTAAATTACATTTATTTATTAATTGGTTTCTTCTCAAACTCTTGCTAAAAATTTGTACTTTTGCTAGTGGGATGTTCGTTTGCCAATATTTGGATTTAATTTTAATGATATACTTGCTTTGCATTCGCAGACGGCACCTGATGGTGCGGTGACTGAAGTAGAAGGTTCAAACTCTGCTTCCTATAAGGTATCATGCAATGATATTGGTTTCCTCATATCTGTTTCGTGTGAACCAATTAGAAGTGATTGGGCTCATGGTCCCACAGTAACTTCTGAACATATTGGTCCTATTGTCCCTGGTATGCCCATCGAACATTGTTGATTATTACAAAATCTTAAATGTACTGAACTTTGATAATTTCTTTTTTCAGGAAATTTACTTTGATAATTTCTTTTGGTAGGTCCACCATGTTGTCATTCACTTGAATTTGTTGGATCACTGGTTGAGGGGAATTGTGTCAGTTTTGTTGCCTCCTATAGTGGCGGGTGAGGATGTTAAGAAAGTCTTACCATTTTGTCTTGCTCCATAGGCCTTCGATGTTGCTGATTGTTGATTATCATGTTTTAGGGTAAAGGGAAACTGCATTCATGAATGGTTTAGGTTAAAGGAAAATGGTGTTAAAGAAATGTTAACTGATGATGGTTAGTTCCTGTTAATTTCTATGTTTTTTAAAAATTTGAGTACGTTGGTCACATAAATTATTTTTTGGGACATTAGAAAACAATTTTAAAATTTTGTAAAACAAATTTTGTTCTGATATGGAATTTTCTAATTTGTAGAGTTTCTATATTTGACTTTTGAGGATGTGGGAAGATCGGTTGAGCTTGTTTATACGCCTGTCCGTGAAGATGGATTGAGAGGCCCCAAAAAGTGTCTAATGTCAGCCACCATTTCTCCTGGTACAGACATGATATCTTTTAGTTCTTCACTCTTTTATAATCTTCCATGACACCATCACTTTCTGCTCAAATCTGGAATCCATGGTTACTGCATGCCAAATTTTTATGGTGATACTTGCAATTAAGAACTGCAATCACTATAAATTAGTTGTGCGTGCTGAAATGTTTCTAGCTTTCTGCTTCATTATGCTTTTAGATATTGAGCTTCATTTTCTTGAGTTAAGTGATATCAAGCTTGATGATATAATGCCGAATGACAAAACTGTTGATTTACTCTTGCATATCAAGATATTAGAGAATATGTCATTCTGATAGGAACTATCACCTTAAGTTTGCTGCATCCAAAACTAATGATGGAAAAAATGTATGACAAAAGGATAGTGAAATGAATGCCAATGCATATGATTTGTGTATCCAATAAATAAGAATTTTAGATTTGCATCACCGAGCTTTTCATTAGTAAGCTGTTTCGATGTCTTGATGGTTTTAGACCCAAATCATCGTGAAGGTTAGTAAAAGTGAAAGTAATTGTATTTCAATTTAGGAGAAATATTAAATATATGCATAAGGTTATGCAAAATAAAGCTGAAATTGAATTACAAAGTCATGTGATTTAGGAGACTGAAGAACTTCTTATCAAACTATCTTAACATGCAGGCTGCATGCATTACTATGCGGAACTTTATTGTGTTTGCAAGTGTTTTAAGTTTTGTCGGAAGAACAACAACAAGCCTTTATCCCACTAAGTGGGGTTTGCTATATTAATTTTTTTCTCCATTGTGTCCTACTGAGTGTCATGTTTTCATTTGCTTGTAATAAATTAAGATCATGTTTTATATAACATGCCTAAGTTATTTTAGGTAACTTTTTTAACAGATGTCAGGATCATTAGAAGGTTGATTTAACGTGATCAAACCATCTATGGCATCTCTCTCTAATCTTGTTTGTCACTGGAGCTACTCCAACTCTTTCACTTATATATTCATTTCACATTTTATCCCTAAGTGTAAAGTCACTCATTCACTTGAGCATTCACATCTCAGCAACCAACAACAACAACAACAACAACAACAACAAAGCCTTAATCCCACTATGTGGGGTCGGCTACATGAATCCTTTTTCTCCAGTGCATCCTATTTAGTATCATATTTTCATTTTATTCTAATAAATTAAGATCATTTTTTTATACAATAAGCCCAATAATTTCTAGGTGTACCTCTGTCTTTCTTAATGTAATTCGAATCTAAAACATCTACTCTCTTAATCAGATCATCAGATGATCGGCGTTTAATGTGACCAAATCATCTAAGACGACTTTCACATCTCAACAACCCTTAACTTAATTTTATGCTTCTCTTTTACAGGCCAACATTATGCGCCATAAAGCGTTGCAGTCTCACCACCATCTTATAAAAATTCTTTTGAAGTCTACGCGGTACTTTTCTATCACATATTAAGTCTGATGCGTTCCTCAACCTCAATTATCCAACTTGAATTCTATTAATAACATTCCCATCTTTATCACCATCACTTTGAACAATATACCCAAGATATCTAAAATGTTCACTCCTAATGACTTGATCACCATTTGTCACAACTCCGCAATTAGATCTAATTCTACTAAAATTACATTCCATGTATTAAGTTTTGTAGGATACAACATTAAATTCCTAAGTTTGAAATTATTTTGTATCGAAGAGCTGGGAAAGTGTAGTCCTATGTTGCACAGATATGAACACGAACACGAGACAAAATGGACACAGGACGTGTTTATTTTTAAAATCATAGGATACAGACACACGTCGAACACACCACTAAAATAAAAATTATTATTATTATTATTATTATTATTATTATTATATATATAATAAATTATTAAAAGAATACAAAAAATAAGAAATTTAATTGCATTGAATTTTCAAAATTATGAGTGCGTTTGACATCACTTTTATATCTTGTTTTAGTTAATGTAATTCACACACACACACACACACACATATATATATTTCTTTTTAAAATAAATCAAATTGTATTTTAAAATAATCAAAATATATTAAAGATATTTTGTGTGTTTATAAAAACAACAACGGAAATCAAACATGCTTTAATTCAAATCAAAACATAAATATAAATATGAAAAAATTGAAAAAAAATAAAAATGATCCCGAACGGCCCTTAAGATCTTCATAATTAATTATTTAATTTATGGCTTCTTTGGCACAAAATTTTATGTATTTACATATCTACACCGTTATTTTGAATTTTTTCATTTATTCCACCCAAATCTTCATATCACATTTAATGTGCCAAAAGGTGGCAAATATATAAAATTTTAAATTTAGGTGTCAGATACGTAAATACATAAATTATAGTGGTATGCAAGTAAATCTTCTTTACATTTTACTTAAAAGTATAATTCTTTTAAATTTTATCTTAAAAATATTTTTCATAAATTTTTAATTCATTAATTTAGGACAAGTGTCTGACACCCGTGTTCGATTTTCAAAATTATTTTAAATGGGACACTTTTTTTTCATCTCCGACACATGTCGGAGCAATGTTCTTGTCTAATACATGTCTGATATTACACGACTCAGTCAGAAGTGGTTGTGCAATATCAGTGTAGTCTATAATTCTTATGATTAAACCAACATTCTCCTTCTTCGTAACCACACAACATGAAATAATGAGTTGTTAGTTGATGCATAATTTGCAATGAACCATTAAATGGTTTGATGGACAGCGAGAATCAAAATGAAATACGAAAATAAAGAAAAAGATCTGAAAATTTTGACTAGGCCCCAGAGGTCATTTCTTAACTCAGTATTGTTATCTATTACAGCTTGCTCTAAGAAGGGATGCCAAAATACTAGGTTATTTCTATAAGTATTCAAGAAAGATCTGTTATATCTTGTTCCGAGGACTCTTAAATAATACTATCACTTATATTCGTTTTAGCGCTCATGTCTGTGCCGACACATTGAAACAAAGGTTTCACTTGGGCTCATAAGTGATTTAATTATTATGAAGCTCATTTCCTTTAAATTTGGTGAATTTTAGATGTGTCGCATCAGTCACCTTCCAAAGATCATAAGGTCTATCTGTTGAATATCCCGAGACTTGAGTTGGAACTTGGTGATTCCAGATTGACCTAAAGTTCTTGGTCGAATCATCACTTGACTATAGATATCAAGACGTACATATTAATGTTTTTAATAGCCTCTATTTTGGTTTGTGCTTCTGTTAAGTGATGATATTAAATCAAGTCATATTAATTCAACCTAGAAGTCTAACATCTACTAATGATTTTTTTTTTTTTTCACTCTTGTGGTTGTAAACCTTACTCTCGAGCCTTTTTTTCAATGTAAGCACAGTTGTTGGCTTTTTTCTTTTCTTTGAGGTAAGACTAATTTATGGTTCTCTCTATAACCTAAGTTGTAAGTGGTACATATGGCTTTCCTCACTACGCAATGCTGTAGATCTTTTCTGATGAGCCTTTCAGTATATGTGAAGCTTAAGCGATTTAAATTACTTGAACATAATGAATGATTCTTATACTTAAGCTTTAAGCTGGACAACATAAATCATAGCCGAGGTTTTTGGACCTTACACATTATTCTTTTCTTTTTTTTTTTGCCTCTTATTTCACTCTCATGTTTTCTTCTCAATTCTTATACTTAAATGTCTTATACTGTCACTATTTGGCCCAAAAGTTTGGAATTCCAAAGCAAGAACAAACGTTTAAGTTGAACTTTTTTTTTTTTCATTTAATAACATTTATAAAAATTACTAAACAGACATTTTCAAACCAAAAATGAGCCATCTTGATTAAGTGTTTTATTCATGAAAGATTCATCAAATATGTCAAAATTTTGTTAATTCATTCGTTTTGTTTTGAAATACAACTTTTCTTGAATTAATTACATTATGTATTTCCGCCTGATACTCAGCAACTATAAACAAACTCCCTCATTTCATTCTTCTTGTTTAAAAAGGATTTTCCAGAAAGTATTCATCAGCTGTTGTATCAGTTAAACAACTTAGCTCCTAAATATATTTATAAATTATAATCATTGTAGGACTAGAAATTAATATGTATGTAAAATTTTGTATTTTTAAATGTTTCTCATTCCATACTTTAATTGAAGTATATTGTAACTTCCCATTGATAAAAGTCAATAGCCATTACATTTTATTTTTATTTTTTTGATACAAGGGCCAAAGTTGTCTCTTGGATCTTTGTGAGCGGTCATTTTAGTCCTTGATCATATAAAAAATCTGATTCAGTTTCCATACTATTCAAATAGAGACCAAAATAGTCTTGTTGTTTAAACAAATGAAAGTTGAGGTCAGTCATATTAAAAATGAGGGAATGTTAGAAAAAATATATTCTTTATTTTTTATTTTTTGTATATTTAATTTTTCTAATTATGTTTTCTTGTACGGTAAAAGTGGATTAAGATCATGCATTTTCTAGAGCGGGTTGTTTTTCTATAATTAATAGGTTTATGTGACTTTTTGCTATTTTGATTACATTGTAATGAAATATATTAAGTTCAATTTTTTGTTACAATAGACTCGTGATATTTAAAATGTTAAATTAAATAACCTAAATTAAAATATCAACTTGTGAATCATTTTGGTATTTTTGTTTAGTTTTTCTCATCATTTTATTTTCTTAAGTTTTTATTAAATACACCCGTAATTGGAGTAGTACCTAACGATGCCTAAAAAGTATGATTATCTCAATTTTTTGAAATCCATCCCATAAGAGTAGATAATTCTTTTTCGTCTGTGTACAATTGTCACAAGCTATTAATATAAGCAGTGACTCCATCTTTCAATTTGCTCATGCAAAGCTTTCTTATATAATGTATTCTTTAAATTTCTCTCAATAGACATTTACTTTCAATAATATAGTATCTTTTGAGTCATTTTATTAAATAATCATTTGAAATATGGAGAATATTAATGACATGTATGCTAATATATGGATATTGTATAAGAAATGAGAATTATTTTATTTCATACTTTGTACTAATGCAAACATTATCAATGTGTATAAAGGACTGCATCATTGAATTCATTAAATGTAAGGGAAATCTAATTCATTGCAATAGAATAAAAACACATTTCTCAATTTGGAAGATTTGTTTATCGCTTTCTTCATTTGGTGCAATACTTATAATACCATCATGTTATGATTATTGTTTATTAAGCTATTATTTTATTTTTCTTGAATCTGATTAAAATATTTGTTTCTTTAATATGTCTATTTTTATCCTGTTTAATTTAATTCAATAAAAATAATTTTGTATCCTTTAACCCTCTATTTTTATTAACTAATATACTGCTCTCAATCTCTTTATGTTACTATCTTCAACTGTTGTTGTAAACATCCAGAATACCTCTCAAATTCTTTAAGCACCACAAATTCCAATGACGTGGGAGCTACCTAGGAGGCATTTTACGTGATGTTTGCTACAGTGTGCTATAATGTTGCGACATTAGCAACAGTACCGCTAGACTATTTTTCGCAATTTTTTTTTGTCTGGACCAAACTGGTCCAGACTTAGGAGGGAATCTGCCTCTATCACACTGATTTGACACCTCCTTTTGGGCTTATGTATATGATTCTTTTCTTTTGTGTGTTTTTGTTCAGTATAGTCGTTGGCATCTCGTTTTCTCCCTTCTAGGGTTTTATCCAAAGGCGAGTGATGCTTTTGTCGTTGCTCGTCTGAGGTGGTGATTTACTTCCAAGAGTTTGAGTAGTGCTCTGGCTGTTGCTCGTTCTTGCTGGGGTATTTATCTTTGACTTTTCGAGCCCCTGCATCCTTTTGCTGTCGTCGTCATCTTTCCCTGCTAGAGCCGCCTTGCACAACATATCTTGCTGAATTTCTGTTGTTAAGGTAGTCGCCTTTCTCTTCTTACCCTGTTAGAGCCACCATGCAGAACATATGGTGCTCTGACTATAGCTCTTTCCCCTCCCTCCGCTTCGCTGTTGTTATTGTCTCAAGCCTTTCGCTTTGTTCCCGCGCTCGTCCATTGCTCATCTTTTAATAATTTAATTATACCTGAAAAATTATTTATAACAATAGTGAGCTAAGCAAAGCTAGTGAATACTCATACCACTAAACTACATCAATGCAAGGAAAATGAATAATATGCATGTCAGTTTAGCTTTTTTATAAGTTAATATAAACATTTGACATGCTATTGAAAGAGTCTATATCAATATCATTTAATATTTATACACCATCTAAAAATTGTACCACTTACGATACTTCAATATTAATATCATTTTTCATTTACGTGCACGTATACATTAATGTTCTCCGCTAGTAACCATCAAGGGGTGTTCAATCATAGGCAAACTTGCACTTGCAAGCATACTATAAATCATTTTGTTTAATTCTAAATTTCATCCAATATCTTTTTTTATAACATGCATGTGTAGTACATAAGTATAACTATGCAAATCATTTACATTCATTTCTAGATGATTAAATTGAATAATGAGCCAGAATAATCATATTTTAATTGCAGTAACAAATATCTTAACGAATGCGAGTAATTTAGAAGAAATACAACATTATTATCATAATTTAAAGGTAAAATGTCACGACTCGACCTAGTGAGCTTGAAATTAGTAAGGCGGGAACCGATGGTTGAACAGAGGAAACCTATCTAGCAGTTTCATTTCATCACAAAAATAAAATCCAAAATACAAAAGAGTCACTCTATTTAAAATCTTATATTTACAACAAACATTCATATTTAAATATTTATTTTTAAACATCAAATAAAATAAACTATAGTACCTATCAACTTGTGCTCCTCGGTGCTTTTACACGTGCTCCCTGGGGCCCGTCTACTTTACAAGTGGTTTTCCTGTAAAAACCTTAGCAACTATTGTTTGAGTTAAAACTATTCAGTGGGTAGATGTTTTAAATCATCATAATTCTCATTTTAAAATATTTTTGTAATAGAGCAGGAAAAATAAAATACTGTGCAGTAAAGAAAATAATTTAATTTTGTTTCAGTTATTTAGGTTGCACTTTTCATAATTGGGAGTCGCCGCTAAATATATATTTTATAAAAATATACGTTTAACCTTTTTCATCCCACCATAAAGGTAGACAACCATTTTCATTTTGTGCACAAGTACAATGCATTTCTCTGCTAGTACCATCCAGAGGTGACTCTCATATGCATGCATATATCATATTTTATTCATTTTATCTTGTATTTAAATTTTAAAAGAAAACTTATATTCAACTTTTAAAAAGAAACATATAATTTTGCATTTCAAAAGAAATAAAGGTTGGATAGAGTAAAAACATTCATAAATAAATAAAATTATTGTAAAATAAAATCATACGACTTACTTCAACAGTGTCGCCGGTTATCGTTTGCCTCAGGTTAGTCTACTCCTTAGGTGCACCTATAATAACATATTACATATAATTAATTATTTGTTAAGTACTAATCTCTTTTCTTAATATAACAGTACTCACCTTGATGACTGATGATGATTAATTTATGCTTAAAATTTCCTTGACGTTGTCTCTTCCAAGTTTGAAATCTAGCAGAACATGATATTTAATTAATTTTCATTTTAATAAACCATTTAATTAAATATTAAGTTTTCCTTATCTAATCTGGTTTACTTTCTATAATATATATATATATATATATATATATATATATATATATATATATATATATTGGAGAAAATGGTACTTCGATATTTGCAAGATTTGAGTCACGGAGGTCGATCCCTTCTATCTCTGCGCTTCGGCGGTCGCTGATGCTTGTGAGCTCGATCAAATCGGGAGGGAGGGCATGCGAGCAAAACCAAGAACCGATGAAATCACAAGCGAGGGTCTTCGAAACTTCATTCCTCCAGTAATGACGAGATCACAGGCGTACAGTGACCTGAAGCCTCCTCTTCACCGGCAAGCCTTAACACCTTGCTGCACAGCGCCTTGTCCCTCTCTGTAGCGAAGCTTCACTGTGCTGAAACCCTCGCCTACCCAAAGGTCTCGCAAGACAGTAGAGATTAGTGCTTACTGGGAAGGCAATGAGAGGATCACTTTTTTCCAACAGCTCTCCTAGCTGCTCTGGATATAGCTTCGACGATTCGTTCCTATGTCACTGCACTTGCCGACGACTTTCCTATTCCTACTCGTGCTCCTCTTTCAGATTCAGAGTCTAGTTTTCATATTGGCAAGTCCTGCAATGTTTCACAATCTTTCCACGAAGCTCTTGAAGGTATTGATGATCACACTTTCATTAAAAAAATTGGTATAAAAAAAGGGAAGTCTGCACTTATTCTCACAGAGGTTGAAACTAATACTCTCGCTTCTTCTTGGCGTTTTGCTCTAGTGGGAAAATTTTTTTATGGTCACCCAAAACTGGAGATCATTTAGAAAGATTTTGATTCTATGAAGCTGTTGGGCAGTTGAAATATTGGCTTACTTAACGGTCGACATATACTTATTCAGTTTTCTCACGATGTCGATTACATTTGCATTTTTTCTCAAAAAGTTATCAAGATCGATAACCATTTTATGAAAAATTCTGAAGTGGAGTGTCGATTTTGATCCAAAAGCGGTATCTTCTATCATTCGTGTTTGGATAAAATTTTTGGGGTTAAAATTATATTTGTTCAATTTGAAAATTCTCTACTCCTTAGCAACTGCTTAAGATAAGCCTCTCAAGATTAATAGTCCTACGCTAGTTGTCAACAGACTCTTTGTGACTTGTGTGTTAGTTGGTAGAGATATTACTCAACCAGCTCTGGATGAGGTATGGATTAGAACCACTCACAACGAGTTTTGTCAAAAAGTTGAAATAAAACCACACCCTCATTATTGCTCTCATTGTAGTATTTTTTACCACTATTTTACTATTTATTATTTCTTGCATTCTCATCTAAGGTCGGATATTGCTAAAGATCAGCCACCTACCATCCCTGCTGAGAAGGTGCAACCCAATCCTCTTTCCAACACCGCAGTTCCTGATGAAGAACACCATACTACATATATAGATCCAAACATGCTTATACCACCCACTTATAGTTTGAAGTAACCTTTAGTTTCCCCGTTTCCTTGCCTCATCTTCCTCCCTGATTAACTTTTTGTTCCCTTTTCTTCTCGACTTCTCAATCTTCTCATTTCTTCTCCCTACTCTGTTTCGTTCGCCTCGACCTCTCCCCTTCCACTTCCCTGATTCTTCGCTTCCCATCCCCATAAATAGAACCGTTACAATCTTCCTACATATGAAAATTTCATCTCAAAATTTATAAACAAACTTTAAGCAATTCAACATTAGTTGTCGATTCATTCATGAAAACTGATCACTATAAAGATTAAGACTCGATACAAAGTGACTCAACTATACTTCGGATTATAGTACACATTCACTGAAACAAGGAAGCATGCTAGGAAAAACACCAAACTCAGCGGACCTCATCACCTTCAACAGCAGTAGGTTCTTCATGCTAACTTTGACTAAGGGAATATACCCGATGTTGAACCGGTTGTCTTGATTGACCTTATTTAGGAGCTGAGGCTATTGAATCTTTTTTTTTGCCTGCCTGCCGACTTTTGTGAAAGAGTTCCACCTGATTTCTGTTCTTCAGCGTTCTTCTGGCTAAGTGATAGATAATATCTTGTATATGATCAGGCTGACGACACCAATAGCAAGTGTTAGAGCTCATCAAGCATTCACCTTTATGTTCCTTTCTACATTTAGTACAAGTGACTGCAGTACCCTGAGCATATCTCTCTTAACTCTGCTTGAATTATTCTTGGACTTTTTCTCATTGGACCCTTCTGAGTGATCGACATGTTCTTCTGCAGTCTTCCTCTTATGCATCTCCTTACACTTCTGAGTGAGCTGATAAATGATCTCCACCCTTCTAGCTAGATATTTTAATCTCGAAAGGATTTTGTAATATTTTTCTTCTGCAGTAGCAATCAACTGTGGTGCATACTTTGACAGTGGAGTGAATTTTGTTTCATACTGCATAACTGTCTTCTCTCCTTCCTCAACTTGATGTACCTGTCCTGCATCTGTTATCGAGCAGATAAGAGTACAAATCATTCTCTGAATAACTTCACGAATTTGTCTCATCTAACCATCGTGTTGTGTATGTCCGCTAACCTGTCCTGATGTTGCTCACACTACCACCTTTTGACTTCTCCTTCTAGCACAAACGTTGCTAACGGTACTCTTTCTTTCATCTGGAGAAGCCATACTATCTGGTATTTTCTCTATTCTCACTAACCAGTTCTCTGCTTCAATTGGGTCTTCAATTCTCTTGAAATGTGGTGGACGCAGATCTTGAAATATGTTCAAATATTTTCAAGTCGGTCTCCCTCTCCACCCCTCACGCCCCTGTTATAGGCCTAATCCTCACTTTCCCCGATTATACGCCTCATCTACCTCCCTGTTCGATTCTCTGTTCCCTCTTCCTGTCTTCGACTTGTCGACATTCTCTTTTCTCTCCCTCTTTCGTTTCATTTGGCTCGATCCCTTCCCTTCCACTTCCATAATTCTTCGCTTCCCCTCTCCGTAAATATAAACATTGCAAATTCGCCCTCTCACACCCACTACCGCCTCTAGAAGCTCGTTGTTGTTACCCCTCATCCCCACGCCCAATGATAGCCTATTTTTGTTGATTTCCTATCTTTTCCAGCTATCCTGGTTCGCGTCGCACATGACAACAAGTTGACCTTGTCTTCCCGCTAATTCCTTGCAGTCATGCACCTTCCCCAATTTGCTGTCATTTTTTTGGAGCCCCTAGCGGCTAACACCACCATCATCTAAGATTCACCCTAGTCATGTGTCGTGTCTGTTACTATTTCTTTTTCAGTTTGTGAGATTGTATCTCCCTATTTTTAATTCAACCATAATATTTTATTTTCTTGTTGTTTGGGTTTACTCCAATATCATCCAATTTGTGAACCAAAATGACAGTCATTTATTAGAACGGGATTCTGATTCTCAATGGAGAATTTAGAGTGTTGACTCCCTAACAGATAAAAGATATGATATTCTTCATATTGGAAGAGATAGAAATTAGAAAAAATTCTATTATTACTCTCTAATGTTCACTACACTTCAAGCTAGATGATTCAAATTATCTTATATTATCCTGTTGTATTTCTCTTTTTAATCAGCTATTTTTGTTAAATGCCTTTGTTATACTCTTTCATTTACCTAGTTAATAAAATAACCTGATATATTTTTAAAAAAAAAGAAACTTTCTATGCTTAATCTGAATTTAGTTTAACAAGCCAAGACTTTATTATTTCTTTTTTTTCTAATAAAATTTTTTAACTACTTTTTTAAAAATTTAAATTGAAATTAGCTTTAATATATCTTTTCTATGTGAATGATTTAATTAAATGACTACATGAGCATTTTATTTCTTCATTTTATTAATTTTTAACTACTTAATCTGAAGCAATAAGTAAGTCTTATTATTTCTATATACAAATAATTCTTATCTTATTAATCATATTTAATTAATTATGTGTTTTCTCAATTTTATTCCTTTTACATCACAATCTATATATTTCTAAAGGAACTTTTAATATCATATCTAAATATATTATTATCATTATTAATATAGAATATAACTACATCATTTTCATTTTGATTTTAATTAATTAACTTATTGTGATTCCTCTATTAAATTTTTCTATCATTATATTATGTAAATTTAAATTGAAAACATCATATACATCTTCTATTATTTTCACAGTTTACTTAGCCAGATAGCATCTTCCAGGTGGATAGAATTCTAGAGGTAATTTCTATAGATTCAAATTGTTGCTCCTGCCATGTAATATGTTGTTCGATCTAAGTGCTCTTGTGGTGTAGCACTTTGTTATTATTTAGAAATAGCTTTTTTACTTTTATGATTAGATGATATTGACAAAGATTAATATTGATGTTATGGAGAAAAAGAAGAAGGGATAATAAAAATAGGTATCAGAAAAACAATATATTTTATTTTAAGTTCCTATTAAAAGTTATTGTTACAATCTGAAAATTTTTAAGTGTTTTAGAAATATTGATAGTTAGTGTCTTTTTGACTATTTGGATAATGTTTTGGATTGTTGTAAAAGTAAGGCTGGTGTAACTACTATCAGGCCTTTCATTCTTGTCTTATTAATTCTAAGCTTCTGAGCTGGGTTGTTAACTTGAATTACTCTCTTTTTTTTTTTTCTTAGTTCTCTTTTCTTTTGTTTTGTTTTTTCTTTTTCTCTTCCTCTTTTTTTTTTTTTTCAAATTTTCTTCTTCTTTCTTCTTCTTCCCTTTTCTCGTTTTCTTTTCAATTTTTCCTTACCGAGCTGCTCCCCTACTTCTCCAACTCTTCTTCTCATTCTCTTCATCTCTTCTTTTCTTCTTCTTTCTTCTTTTTCATTACTTTTTCTTCATCTCTTTTTTCCTTCCCATCTGTTTTTATTTCTGTAAATGTTCTTGCCTGCACTATTCGGTTTTCCGCCAAAGCGAGTTACAGTTTGGTTTTTAAAAGGAGAATGTATGGGTATTAGATGGATATGGACTTTAGGTGGTGTTGACCTCATTTTTGTGAGGTCTTTTCTTCTCCTCCTTAGAGTCTAGGTTCTAGCTCTAGAAATCCCTATGGACCATCTTAGAAAACTAGAATTGAGACTCACCCTTCTAGAAGCTCCAGCCGATTCCTNCCGACAGCTTCTTACGGGCGACCCCCAAACGTAACTCTCCCCCTTTTTAACGCCGACAGGTGGATGGATAAGTAAATATATAAGTTATTTTGACGTCTTTATAGTCCAAATAACTGCCTGCTGTAGTATTAATTGATTATGTGAGCTGTAAATTTAATAAAAACTTGAAAAAATAATTTTAATGAGAAATGAACTAATAATTGCTATTATGATTAGTTATTTATGTTTACTGGTCTATATATCAAAATAATTGAAATGAAATGTAGAATTTTATAAAAGTAATTTCAATCATTTTTAGGATATATGAAAAATAGACATGTGTCAATCAATGTTTATGTAAAACATAAATAGGAAGAAAATCTTACAGGCTCTATATCAGCTTGAAAATAATTTTCTAGGAAGGAAGATGAAATGAGTTTAGTATTCGGTTTGGACTCTCAGACATGCTTAGGCCTTGAAATTGGAGCTTGGTTTGTTGAGTAGAGTTATTTCGTCTGAATCATCTTTTTCTACTGGTAAGGATGTTTTTTAAAGTATTTTTAGGAATATATCTTAAGGTAGATTAAAGAATGTCCTTTGGAAGATCAGGCTTGTAGATGATTGATGCTCTTTATTGGGAATATTTTTAACATAAATCAGTTATTTTATTTTTTTCGGTTTTACTATTCTTACTGTCAAAAGAGGTCACAAAATATTCTGTTGATGATAACTTCTTGTGTAGCTTGTACCCGTTGTTGGTGTTTGAGTAACCAACAACAACAATAACAACAACAAAACCTTTATCTCACTAAGTGGGGTCGGCTGCGTGAATCATTTTTCTCCATTGCGTCCTATTAGTAACCGACAAACTTTTCAGAATGAACCTACATTCTTATTCATGCTGCTCTGAATTTTTGGGATGGATAGTTTAATTTCAACTTTCTAGTAGTCATGCATCAAATCCTAGATGGATATTTCTTATTGTTTTAATTAATGCTGATACTTTTTTGTTGCCGCTTTACAGCGGATCCCAAGGGTATTGAGCTTGTTATTCCTGACTGCCTTGAGGATGAGGAGATTATTCCTCTTAAATCCTATTATGGTGGAAAGGAAGGTAACGCGGAGTATGTTTGGTATAGAACGAGGTGTAAACCTGACGAATTAAACATGTTGAATGTGACTAGTGCTACCGGGGACTTCTTAGTTGTTGGAACGAATATGTAAGCTCTCATGTTCAGTAGTTTGGTTAATTCTGCTCTTAGCTGTCTCGCTCTAATAACTTTTTTTCGAATGAATTTGTTAAAAAAAAAGGATGTATACGCCCACACTCGAAGACGTTGGCTCTTATTTGGTGCTTAATTGGGTACCTACACGTGATGATGGTAAACAAGGTTCTCCAGTAATTTCCGTTGGCAGCAATCCTGTCATGGCAGGTCATTCATTTGATAGATATACTTCTTCTTTCTAGTCTCTTTTGAATTCTGTTTTCTTAAATCTTCTTGCTTCCTTAATCATGCAGCACTTCCAGTTGTTTCCAATGTATGCATGAAGTACCTTGGTTCAGAAATGTACCAAGGAGAAGGCCAATATTATGGTGGAATTGAGGGGTCAAGCATGTATACCTGGTACAGGCAAACTAGTGATGGAACCATTATTCTTATACCAGGAGCCACTTCCATTAATTATAAAGCTGAAGATCCAGATTACAACTGCCGTTTGTTATTTGGGTAATGGCTACTTCCTTCTAGTGTTATTACTTGTATTGGATGATCAAATATTAATGTGCTTTCATTGCTACAGTTTTTAAACTTACATGAATTGCCAAATACAACAGAAATTACAGTTTTAAACTACTCGGTGCTATAATCTTCAATAGGTCTGCTGGTTCAGCATTACCATCCAAATTAGGGAAAAGGATGATGCATATTATTTGGGAGAGAAATCAATTGATTTCCTTGCTATGATTTTAGCAGAAGATACATTGATGGATGTGAAATGTTTAAGAAGATTGAGAATGGTGAGAGAGGAATGTGCGAGAGAGAATATAGAAAAGAAGAGAAAGATTAGAGAGAGAGAGAAGGGGGTGGTGAGCGGAGAGAAAGAGAGAGAGAGAGCACATAATAAGAGGGAGAAAGAGGGGAATCACATCTATTTGAGCGACAGCCATATCACACTAGGATGGAGCAAGGGCATGTGGACGTAAAAAACCAGTTCTACTAGTACCTTGCTATTGTATTTGTTTTTGCTTTCATTACTTTCACAAAAGATATAAATGGCAATCGCAAATGTGCTTTTTTTATTTATTGTAAAAGATTATTGCATCTATTTCTTTTGCTGGTAGTTGCCGTAGTTGCAATATTGTCTTCTTGCAACTGATAAATTACTTTCATCGTCATGATTAAAGCTTATTTATATTGCATGCTCGTAAAGGTTTACCTTTTATTCTCTGAATGGAATTACTTTGTTTAGCATTTTTATTTTCAATCTTTTTTACTTTTTCAAATGTTCTTCACATGAACATTGCTTGTGTTTTATTTTTAGATAAATGTTTTGTCCCTTTTCCTATCTCCTTGTCATAATTAGATAGTTGTGACTTGTCTATGCTGTGTTTTGATGGATTATTTTAACATTAATTTGCAGTTATACCCCCGTTCGTTCAGACTCGGCTATTGGGGAACTTGTACTGTCAGAAGCATCCAATATTGTTCTTCCAGGTAAACTGTTTTTCTGAATTACCAGAGTGACAATTTCCATTTCCCTTATTTTTTATATAAAATAACAATTGTTTTGGAGGAAAATATTAGTTGGTAGGTTGTAGATATAACAACTATAGGTCATAAAAATTAAATTTGAGTGATTGGTTCACGGACAATTAAGAATAGGCTATGTTTCATTTACTTGTCAAATAGAGTTTGTGTCAAGGAAGTTCAGTGGTTACGGGGTTAAGCTTAAGGCAACATGGCTAACTGTGGTAGGTGGTGATAAGGCTGTTATTGATAACCATGATTTGAAAATTTAGGATCTACATCTATTTAATATTTATAATATATAAGTTAATTTTCATTAATTTACATTATGAATGATAATTAATTAAGTTTATTTAAATAATAAATGCTTATAAAGTAAAATAATAAACAATATATCCAAAAAATTATTTAAAAATTTTTGATTAATCTAGAATTATACATAAATATTATTGACATCAATTTTAGTTTTGTTCATTATCCTTGAGCGATTCTTTGTTTAACCATAACTTAAGCTTACAATAAAATACCTAAACATGCACACAAGGGTTTCTTATTGTCAAATCACTTGTGAGATTCTACTTGCTTTATTTTATTGTGCATGTTTCTTCAAAGCCCTTCTTTTATTATAGGCATTTAATATGGAAATTGATAATGGCTGATGATACCTAATGCTCAAGTGGCTTCTTAAGTCGATGATTGTCTTATTTGATTATGTTTTCTTTTCAGAACTTCCGAAAATTGAGTTGCTTTCTTTCAATGGAAAGGAATTAGAAGGAGAAATACTCACAGCTGTTGAAATAATACCAAAAACTGAAAACCAAAAGTATGTCTGGACTAAGTACAAAAAAGATGTTAAATACCAATGGTAAAACACTATTTTGTTGTATTTGGTATAATAGTCTCTTAGAAGTAAATTTATCTAATCCTTTAAAGGTGTTGGTGACAGGTTTTATTCAGTGAGGATGGGGGAGCATCAGTCCTTTGAGCTGTTTCCCACACAACAGTCTAGCTCATATAGGGTCCGTTTTGAGGATATTGGTCGTTGCCTGAAATGTGAATGCACTGTTACTGATGTATTCGGAAGATCAAGTGAGACCGTCTCGGCAGTGACTTCTCCTATATTGCCAGGTATTTCAATATTTGTGTTTGAAGGCAATGATAAATATTTATTGGCTCGATGCAAGTAGTACAAATATTTAGATTATTACAAATAATTCTTGATAAGTTAGAATGAGAAAGGGGCACTTCTCAAAAACAAGAGAGAGAGATGTTGTTACTATGAAGTTTAAAATAGGTATTGTTTTCAGCACCTTTTGGGATTTGGAAGACTCAAATACTTTTGAATAATTCATATGTACATGCAGTATATAAGTATAATTCGTGAATTTGCTGACTAAATTCTTATAGTATGGTAGTATAATGCCCATGAATTTTTGTATCTTCTTTCCTGGTAAATGTTTTTAATCAATGTTTTATAATGGACAAATTTAGTTAGTGAATGTGTGTTAAGTGCTATGTAGATCAATTTTGATGTCTTATTTTCACAAGTGCATCATTATAATTGCCTAGCCTAGCTAACTTAGAACAATGGAAGAAAATAAAAAGTGGTAGGATTCATTGCGACTTCCAGGAGGCTCGTCGCATGGCTTTTCTCCATTGTAGAATAATCTTTGATAAATTCCCTGCAGTTTTCATTTTCTCAGCATTTCTTTTATCTTCAGTTATCTAACAGTGTTGTAAGTAGTCAGATACTAATTTATTAAATTAAGGTGATATCAATAAAAAAATAAAAATCTCTTTGGTCTTAAAAGCTCATGATTTATCTTTGGATTTGTTTTTCTTGAATAACGTATTTACAGAGTTATTCTCATGGTCGTACTAGACTATATCCGAATATTGGTTTTGCACTATATTTATTAGTTTTTGAAGCAGCTTAACCTTCATATAAATCAGTGTTAATTGACATCAGTTTATTTTTTTTTTCTCCAGGAATGCCCAAAATTTCAAAGCTTGAGATTGAGGGAAGAGGTTTCCATACGAACTTGTATGCTGTTCGTGGTGTATATAGTGGAGGAAAAGAAGGAAAGAGCAAAATTCAGTGGCTTAGATCGATGGTTGGAAGTCCTGATCTTATATCTATACCTGGTAATGCCAAAATAAATAGATTATACCGTGGTGATTTGCAAATTTGATGTTGATTCACATATCTTTAATGAAGTTAGAAAAGGCCTTTCATATGGCTTATATCTTGTATAGGATGATCTAGATTTAGCCTGCTTTTAAAATGTAAAAAGGCTGATATTGGGTGGGATTATTCCGTCAATTCGGCAATGTATTATTGCTCTTTATTATATTTCAATGGTTTTGAAATAGAAAGGTGGAGTATTTTCTTACTGGGAAACCCTGAAATATTTAATCTCTGTTTATTAATTTAGTCCTGCTTATTTATTGATATAAAAGTAATGAAGAACTTGCCTTGGCTACCTGGAACAGACACCCAGATTTCTTAGTAGATTGCCATAAGTTGCAGTAGCAACTTTTTTGAAGAAAGGTGGAGAAAATTGTATTATTTTTTTTTCAATTATCAAATTAAAACCTTCTCTTTATATAATAAGTAAAGACTATGGCAAACTTAATTCCTACTATTACAACTTACCAAAGACACAACAATCAACGAAACGAAAGAAATACAACATAATAATAACGGAATAAATGAGAATAAATCTAAAATAGAAAACTCAGAATTTCACTCTCTCTTAAATTGGATCATAGATGTTAAAAGACCACCCAGCTTGGTATTTGAATCGGTAAAGCAGACATCAGCAACTTGAAGATGAGTTTGAATGTAGATTAACTAAATAATGCTTCCATTGATCTTCTAAGAGATAAAATATTTATTCATATCAATGTGTTTGGTCTTGCCAGATGTACAGGATTCTATGCAATAATAAAGGAGGCATATCATTTGGCTCTATTGACGTTTTTTAACTTTGATAATCCTCAAATGTCACTATGGATGATAGAGAAAGAATGTCAGGGTTTGTACTGGGACAGAGAATAGATTTGAAGAGTTTATTTAGCCAATTGATCATATTGATAAAACTTGGTTTTTTTATTAATAAAGAGATGGTACAACTTTAAAACATAATGAAAATTTGGATGACCCAGATGACATTCCATAATAAAACTTGACTTTTAACAGACTTAGACACATCGAACATGAGAAAGGGAAAGTGGACAAGACATTTATGTGTTAAGAGAGTAACTTTTCTTGAGCAGGTATATACCTTAATGCAATTTAGTACTGTCAATCATATTTATCTAATCCACTACGTTAAATTCAAAAGACTTAGAATTCAAATTAGTAACATAGTTCAAGTCATGAGTAAGCTTTTTAATTGAAAGTACATTGCAATCTTATTGGGAAACATATAACACCGAAGAGACCTGAATATATTTTAGGACTTTCATTTCTCCTCTCCCAACAATCCTGGTGTGAGATCTATCAACAAATATAATAAATTTGGATTCAGTGAACCCTTGTTAATTTGTGAGTGTGATTATGTTCAGCCCAGAAGTACTTAAATCTATTTTCCAAGACTGGAATCTTCTATTGTTAGCAAGATAGGAGGAGAACATGATAACTTGGTGTATCAAGCTGATAAGCTGCTCAGTTGTGCTCAAAAGAAATTTCTTCAACACTTTCAGTTGTTCCTTGGTGAAAGGGCTAGGTTCAGCCAACCCTTCAGACGAGTTAGTAAAATGGGCTTTGTTTTATTTGTCTTTACTCCCTTGCCCAAGTTTCTAATCTGCAAGTTTTTCATATAGTTTCCTGTACTTGTCCCTTATGCAACCAAGTTTTTTCCAATGTTCACTCAAAGGTTGATTCTTTTTTTGTCTTTGACTCATGGGAGAAGTTATGTGTGTATAATGCGGAGATTTCAATACTAGATGAATCCACATTTCCAATCATCATAAACTTCTTTCTATTTTCTTCTCTTTTAACTTCAACACAGACTTCCCCCAAGTGGTGGGAAGAGGCTTCATCCCTGTGATTCTTCATTTAACCTCATCTATGTTCTTATTCATACCCAATAAAAACTTGATCATTCTCTTTTTCTCCACTATTGTTTTATACAACATAATATCTTGAGGGAACTTCCATACATTAGTATCATACATATCTAATTATAATCAATACTTTGTGAGTTTTCAGATTTTTAGTGTCTCAACTTTGATATTCACCTGTACTCTCCCTATAAATAGCTGATTTGGTGTAGTAGAGTTGGTTTTCAGAAGGTAATATCCATGGAGTTATAGTATGTTTATTCTTCATCTCAGTTATCTCATTTTATTGTGAAGTTTCAACATAATAACTCACATGGATGACTGTTCTTTGCGGGATAGGGTCCAAGTACAATTAAAGTATTCATTCGCATTATTAGTTTTGAGAACTTAAATTTTACATTGTAATTGAGTAAAAAGTATATTATGGAAGGAATGAATGATTTGTGCAGTTTCAGGTTTTTCCTTCATGGGGAATATCTAACTGTTTCTAGTATGATCATCAATAATTGAGACATTCTCTGGCACCATAGATGATTTTCAATTTTGATGTTCCCGAAATGTTACTATGGATCATAGATAATAAATGTGAGGGTTTGTACTGAGATAGAAAATAGATATGACGATTATTTCAAGCCAATTAGAATGTTTCACTCATAAAACTATGACTTTTTATTAATAATAAGAAGGGGGTATAATTTTATAACATAATGAAAATTCAGATGACCCAAACGACAATGTCATATTAAAACTTGAGTTTCAACAGAATCATACAAAACATACTTAGGAAGATGAGAAAGGGAAAGCGGAAAAGATATTTGTGTGTTAAGAGAGTAGCTTTCCTTGAGCAGGTATGGACCTTGATAAAATTCAAGATTATCAATCACCTTTCTCAAATGTACTTACATGAAATTCACAAGAATTAGAATGAAATTTAGTAACACAGTTTAAATCCTGAGTAAGCTTGCTAATTGAAAGTAAATTGCACTCTAAAATGGGAAAATATAACATAGAATAGAGTTGAATATATTTGGAGACTTAGACTTCTCCTTTCCCAAAAATCCTGATGTGAGATCCATTGGCAAGTTAATAAATTTGGAGTTGGTGAACTTTTGGTATTTGGTGAGAGCATGAATATTCCCAGTGCTAGGAAGCATCTGAATTTATCATCCAAAGTTGAAATCTTCCATTGTTAGCGAGAGAGGAGAACATGATACCTTAGTGTCTCATTAAGTTGGTAGGTCCCTTAGTTGTGCTCGAAAGAAGTTTCTTCAACACTTGCTGTTCTTTTGTGCAACGGTTAGGGTCGGCCAACCATTTAGATGTGGTAGCAACTTGGGCCTTGCTGTATTGGTCCTTCCTCCCTTGCTCAAATTTCTAATCTACAGGTTTTTCATGTATTTTCCATCACTTTTCCTTTATGTGATCAAGTTTAAGTTTCCTCCCTTCTTCACACAACTGCTGACATATGAAGTTTAGTTTTTATGATCTTTTGTATTCTTATGTTTATTATATTTATATTTTTATTATTTATTTTCTTTATTTTTATGCTTTGTTCTTTTCAAGATGATTAAAAATGATTTGTGGCATTGCCTTTGTCGTATGGTTTGATGCCTAATTTTTTATCTATGCATCTTTTTATATGATTATTTTTCCTCTCTTGTAACAGGTGAGTCCGGGCGTATGTATGAAGCTAATGTTGATGACGTCGGCTACAGGCTTGTTGCACTTTATACTCCCATAAGAGAAGATGGGGTGGAGGGAGAGTCTGTATCTATTTCAACGGAGCCTATTGCAGTTGGTATGTAATTCAATCCCTCTCCATATTTTCTCCTGTAAAGTCAATTATCAAGCAGTCATGGCCTCTTCTGTTGACAACTTGTTTGATACCAATGAGCTCTGATTCTCAAAGTAGAGGTCTCAAATTCGAGGAAAAATTTTGTCAGGATTCTTGACATAGCTCTACATGCGGATTCTAATAATATGCCGCTACGTGTGCTACATCGCGGAGGTTATTTTGGTGTTATTGAAGTGAAACGACGGAGGTTATTTCGGGGTTATTTTGGGGTTCGGGGTTATTGAAGAAAAACTTATGAATTATACTTCAATAACCCCGAAATAACCTATGAATTATACTTCAATAACCCCGAAATAACCTTTGTGGTTTCACTTCAATAACCCCGAAATAACATCGCGGAAGTTATTTCAATGTTATTTCTGGATTATTGAAGTGGAATATATGGGATTTTCTTCAATAACCTCCACAGTGTTATTTCGGGGAGGTTATTTCGGGGTTAATAAAGTGGAGCCGCGGAGGTTGTTCGAGATTATTTCAGGGTTATTACAGAGTCTGCGGTTTTAATTTAATAATTTTTAGGTGGGCCCGATATATCATACATGATGATATATTATTGGGAGTTCGCATGTAGAGCTATGTCTGGAGTCATGACAGAAAATTTTTTCCAAATTTGAGAAGCTTTTGTGCCATGTTTTTTCTGCTCCCTAAGTGGTGTCATAATTCTATAAATCTTCTTATATTGCCTTCCATACCATAAATATGATTCTTTTTTATTTCATTGATTTAACTGCCATTTGAAAAGTTTCATGATCCATGCATTTCTTTCTGTTCCCCCCCTAAAAAATGCATAACTCTTAGCTATAAGTTCCCAATCGGATATTTCGACCTTTTACAGAACCCGATGTGTCTAGAGAAGTGAAGCAAAAGCTTGACATGGGATCAGTGAAATTTGAGGTGATGTTTTCCAACACTTACATTGCTCATTTACTCCTTTCACATGTTTATATGTTGCTTAATATTAGTATTTGTTTCAACTTCTGACTCCGTTTTTTTTTCCTTTTGGTATCAGGCATTGATCAACAAAGAGAAGAAGGTTTCATGTTTTTGGTCCTTGCTCAATTATTTGCTTGAACAATTTATCCTGGAAAACTGAAACCTTTTTCTTCAACAGGTCCCAGGAGCTGGAAATCTTGAGAAAAGGATCTTAGAAGTTAACAGGAAGAGGATCAAGGTTGTAAAGCCTGGTTCCAAGACTTCTTTTCCTGTCACCGAAATCCGCGGAACCTATGCCCCACCCTTTCATGTAAGCAATTGTTCCTTGTATAACCCCATCATCATTGGTTCTATTTCAGTTATTTGGTGTCAGCTATATTAATTCTCATCTTCTATTCCTTTCTGTTATTGTGCTAAACATTTTTTGCAAAGCATTTTGAAGTACTTACCGTCCATGTTATTCCTTATCTACCATATCAATCAAGAATAAATGAAATCAGAAAGAATTATGAATTTCCTTCTTTGAATTGCCTGCTTAAATTCCTTACTTTTATTGCACAGATTTTTTTTTTCTCTTTAACTGAATATTCAGATTAAGAATATATATTATTAAGCTACCTAAAATAGATTATACAGATTATTATGTACATAAAATAGATTGTACAGACTATTATTTATTGGAACAAAAGCAAGGGAAAAGGCATTCAGCCTATTCTCTCAAATTTTGACATACCATCTGTTCTCTAATATGTAGATGCTAATTTTATCTACTTTCTTAATACTGTATTAGTTATTATACCTTCAGCAGACATCACTCCAAATGTTATTAATATAATCATAGTTTAATTTATCCCTCCTAGAATTCTTGATTTTATCAAAATTTAACTTAAATATCAATGATTTTATGTAACCCCATGAAATATATGTACTTGATAAAAGCAGATTGCCCTGAGACTTCACAAACAGTGCGCGCACTTGATCCGAGCAGATGAAACTTGATTTATAGAAAAAATAAACATGAAAAATGCTAGTTATATCAGAGTTCCATATGAACAGAACATAAAAATTCTTCTTTTTTTTTTTTTTTTGCAGGTGGAGCTTTACAGGAATGATCAACACAGGTTCAAAATTGTAGTTGATAGTGAGAATGAGGTAGATCTAATGGTGCAGACACGGCACACGAGGGATATCATTGTTCTTGTCATCAGAGGGCTTGCTCAAAGATTCAACAGCACCTCCCTCAATTCCCTGCTGAAAATAGATAACTAAAGCTTCAACAAACTCAAAACAACATTTCACAAGAAACATTTACAGAGTCCTAATGGAATTTTATCATCTGTTAGCTGCGCTGATCGATCGTATAGTATATATATTCTTTTTTTCTGTAAATTGTGAGAAAATGTATGGGCTTTTGTTGTTATTATTATTGTTGTTGTTGTTGTTGTTAGTAGCGTGTATTCGTAGGATAGTTTGTTGATCATTTGGGTTATATGAGCCATGTGGCAGAGTGAAATTGTTTGTGCATCTTCTACTGATTTCTAGTATCAAGGCAAAATTGCTTATGGAGAAGATAATCATAATCTATATGAGTTTTGTTTCTCTTTTTATTTTGATATAATAATGAGAGGATTTTAAAAGGCTGTTTGAATTAGATTTGCTTGTTGTTGGAGTGATCTATGCTAGTTTAGATTGATCAGTTTTGATCTCTAAGCAAGTTATGATTAGTTAATGTCAACAATATAGTTGTTTCCCAATATAATTTTAGATATTAAACTAGGATTTTCTTATCATAGAATCCTTGAGCAAAGCTTTATTTTGTGTTAAATGATTGAAAAATTTGGAATCGTGTGCCATTGATTGACTATTACTTATTAGGAGAAATATAATTTTCTTTTTTGAGGGCATTATTCTTGATGTTTTCATTAAATTATATGATATTTGAAGGATTACCAAGCCTGTTTTTGTTATTCGGGTACTTGTTGTATACATTATAAATTTATTTTATATTTTTGATGTGAGAATAGATCTAATAAAGTTAGATTGATGTATAGATATGCACAAATTCTTATACATAGAATTGCTTTCTTTATTGTAGTATTAAATTTTATACACTTTGTATTGTTATATATGATATATATTTTGTTGAATTCAAACTTGTCTTTTTGTGAGCACACTTTGAAAGTCAGTATCAAAAGAGGCGCGAGAGAGAGAAAGGGAGTGCATCGTAATTTTCTCAGCAAAGGGTTAGAAAGTATTTGTATTCCTCTTAAGACCCTTTATTTAAAGCGGTCTAATCAGTACAATTAAGAAAAGCAAGAATTGTTATGGTAATCACCCTTAATAGAATTAATGCATATAATTTCAATTAATGATCATCATAATATTGATAGAGAATAATAGTTTAAAATGACTTATGAGTTTAAGGGTGTTGTCGTCTGATGGACCGATTATATCGGTCGGCCGTCTGGAATTTGCCTATGTCGAGAGTTGGTTGTTTTGAAAAATGGTTGTCCGTTTATTGAGAGGTTTAGTCGATTGGCTTTATGAGACTTGTTGCTTCGACCAGTCGGTCAACCAATAAGTCAATTAGTTTTGTCAAGTGAGTCGTGGTTCACTTACTGTTTGGCTAAAATCCTACAAAATCTTTCTCGTCCTTCTGGTCAGTTCGTCGCCTCGGTCAGATCTCCCATCTTGCAAGGTTTAGGATGGATCTTTGTTGTTTCCTATGCTAGATATCTAATGTGACTCATTGTCGGGATGATTTGTGTCTCACCCTCAACGAATATTATCATTACCGAGTGGGGAACCATCTTCGATGCTTTGACCTATCCCAGGTTTTGAGATGGGGTCTCTTGTGTTTAGCGTTGAATTGTCCATCGAGCGCTTACCTCGGAGGGAAGCTTTGTATTCCTGGTCGTTCGTTCTTTTTGAGTTTTGTGTCAGCATTTTGGTGTATAAATACATCCCACTCAACCACCAAATCCCACTCAGTCAACACCTCCCTCGTAGCAACCACCTCCCTCATCTGATCAGTCGGACCCCTCTACTCCTGGCACTATGAAGCAGGACACCTCTGGATGGGTAAAGTTTGAGCAACAAGGAGACTCGTAAGCAGCCTTTTTCATTATAATAAGTTCTTTGATATTTTCAATATTTTGTGTAACTAATATTTCTATTTCAAGTTATGTCCCTTTAGACCACCAGCTACACACATCACAGAGGTCATCAAGAGTAAATACAATTCTCAGTATCTCTCATGGAAGCAGATTCCGATCATGACATGCATGTGGTTCAAAGAGTTTGTGGTAGAATCATTTAATTTGAATTAAAATTATTATTTTATTTTTTTATACTAATAAATATTGCATAATTTTTAATATGTAGAGGACATTTCACTAGATGTCGGAGCATCACTAGTCGGTCATCATATTTTTGGGGTTGGAGGCACAAATTTGAGTGATGTGCTCATCACAGCTGTAGGAAAGGGGAGCGACCCATCTGTATTGGGGATGAGGTTTGGGATTAGTTGACTAGAGCCTTGTACTCTCCTAATTATCAGAGAAAGAGGACAACCAACCAGCTGAATAAAAGAGCCAAGGCGACTAGGGGCGTCACATTTCACAATGAAGGCTCGATCCTATACAGGGAGTACTACTAGAAGCTTGTAAGATCTGCTAAAAACTCAACAATTCAATGATGCACTTTTGTGGTACTTAATATTATTTCGTGTACATAGGCTCGGAATCTTGACAGTCTGCATCCCGCTATAGAGTTGCATGTTCGAACGCATCGACATGTCTGACATCACTCGATGTGTAAATGTAAATAAAAAAATAATTTTATAAATTCTTTTATATTATTAATATAAAATTTTAATTAATCATTGGTTTTAACGAGGAGTATGGCACATCTGAGACACGTCGAGGTAGAGGGACAGTCAAATCCTGACAACCTACAGTAGCAGCGGTATCCAACCTAACCACTGTGTGGTTTGATTTTGAGATTTTGAGGTAGGCATAAGGGAAGAAGAAAGGGAGAGCGTACAACCTAGGCGTGCAGGGAACTGCATTTAAGGCCCAAGCACTCATGTGTTCTTTAGGGTGGTTCAAGGTCATTATTATCAGAGCATGACAAACTTGCCCTTCATGTGACTATTATGACTGATTGCCTTTTGCCTTCGTATCACCCGACATGATTCATGCTCAGCAGTCCAGATAACATTGATAATAGATAAACAACCTAATTCATGACCTTATTTATAAAACATGTAGAGCACGAAAGTGAAGGGAGAACTAATTATTAAATTTTCCTTTTTGGTTATCGTGATACGATTAACTAATAATTTTTGTCCTTATTGTAGTTGTAGCCATTAAGGAGCAGAAAAACTTGAGACCAAAAGTAAAAGTAAGAATCCGCATAATAGACAATGTGAAACTTGGAAAGCTAATACTATAAGAGATAAAATCATAAGGAAACAAAAAGTCTAAATAAACATATTATTCTTAGTTTATCAGAGAAGTTAGTCAATGATAAACTTAAAATTTATTCATTTATATCATCATTTTCCTTCGTAATATAAGAAACCTCTTCATAAGTTTCTGTGGTAATCTTTAGGGTTTGATATAATCAAGCAAAATATGAAAATCTGGCATATCTTGCTCATAGTTAATGGAAGGGGCATAACTTGATGAGACACCAACATGATCGTACTGAACATCTGGTTCCTACTCACCGTATGCAGTCTAGTACCAATAATTAGATTATAATCCTTTGTGGTACCTATCTAACTTGACTTCTTTTGATGTTAGTTACGCTTTTTGTTTTGTGCTACGCAAAAGGGCATCAGAACTTTCTTTTTGAACAATAAATGAATAATTGTGATGTCATTTGCACAAATTCCTCAACACCATTCAAGAACTCATCAGTGGACCGCTTTTTTCATAGATACAATACATTACACATCCATAATCACAAAATTTGAATATATATTTATGTAGTCTAGATGTAGATTTATAAATTAGTATATTTAAATATTAATCGTACATACATTTCATATGTACTACATATATAACACCCAAACTTCAATCTTTACAAGTAAACCAAGCACAATTCTCATGCATTACACGTAACACATAAACTTTAAATTTTACATTATGTATCACATACAAACAAACCACACAATTCATCTCATGCATTATATATGCAACACCTAACCTTTAATTTCTACATAAAAACCACTTAATTCTTATGTATTACATACAAACAAATCAAACAAGTCTTATGTATTAAATATCTAACACCTAAACTTCAATTTTTACATGAAATCCCACAATTCTTGTGTATTACATACATACAAACCACACAATTCTTATGCATTAAATATCTAGCACCCAAGCTTCAAATTCTACATACAAACCACATAATTCTTATGTATTACATACATACAAACCACAATTTTTATGCATTACATATCTAAGACCTAAGCTTTAATTTTTACATACAAACCGCACAATTCTTATGTACTACATACATACAAGCCAAACAATTCTCATGCATTACATTTCTAACACCTAAGCTTTAATTTCTACAAACAAACCACCTGTTTCTTATGTATTACATACATACAAACCACAAAATTCTTATGTATTACATATCTAGCATCTAAACTTCAATTTTCACATCAAACCACACAACTCTTAAGTATTATATACATACAAACATCACAATACTTATATATTACATATATACCAACCCCACAATTGTTATGCATTACATACCTACCAACCATGCTTCAAATTCCACATACAAACCAAACAACAACAACAACAACAAAGCCTTAATCCCACTACGTGGGGTCGGCTACATGAATCCTTTTTCTCCATTGCGTCCTATTTAGTGTCATATTTACATTTAGTTCTAGTAAATTAAGATCATTTTTAATACAATAAGCCCAAGTCTTTCTGGGTCTACCTCTGCCTTTCTTAAAACAAGTCGAATTTAAAACATCTACTCTCCTAATCGGATCATCTAATGGTCGACGTTTAATATGACCAAACCATCTAAGACGACTTTCTCTAATTTTGTCTGTCACAGGAGCTACACCAACCCTATCACGAATATATTCATTCCGAATTTTGTCTCTAAGTGTAAAGCCACTTATCCACCTAATCATTCTCATCT
>NEWO01000065.1:1062719-1116509 GCA_003013225.1 Phalaenopsis aphrodite
ATATATATATATATATATATATATATATATATATATATATATATATATATATATATATATATATATATACACACATGCACCAACATAGTAAAGATAACAAACCAAAAAAGTTAATTGCTTTAATAGCTGTGTAAGTCTCCAATCCTTTGTCTATAATTACTTTTATTGAAAAATAATTGAACAAATAAGAAAATAATAACATCCAAATGAAACTTCCTAGTATTGACCTTTTTCATCAGCAAAAAGAAATTATTTCATAAAGGTGTATGCTAACAAGTAAAATCACTTAGAATGGTATAAATGCATGCATGCTGTCCAAGCAGTAAGAATTTCAATTATAATCTGAAACTCGCCCTGCTTAAAAAAAGGTCTATTTGAACAAGAAAATATTGTGTCTGAAGTCCGGACGTAAGCTTCATCTGTACAACGGACGCGATGCACTGGGAGATCGGTTTTTTCTTCTTTTTGTTCCTTTACTTGCCTGCATCGGATGCAGCTTGCGTCCGGACTCCAAACGCAATATTTTTTTCTTAATTGAACATATCTGAAAAAGCCTTGTAAAAGATATAAGAGCAAAAATAATATAAGCTATTATTTCAATATTGACAAGATATGCGAAAACAAGTCAGCCTGCTATTCTTTTCATAATATGGAAAATGGTAACAACTAAATTGTTTAAAAGTTGATGCTTGTGGATAGTTGTAATATCACCTAAAACAGACATTTACTTCAAAAAAATAGAAAACAACAATAATAATGAAAGAAAGATAAAAAAGAAACAAAGCCAATATAAGCATTTTGATCATATTGTTAAAACAACCTCTAATTAGCAAATCCAATACTGACCTCTCCAATTGCACAATTCAGACATTTTATTAATCTGAAGGAAGATTACATCCTCATTTTGAGTGAAGCGACATAATTTGACTGAAAATTTAGAGAATACAACGAAAATAACTAACCTTTAGATTCAAAACCAGTCACTATGGAAAAAAAAAATACAAGAAATACTAAAAACTGTGAAATACAGGGGGAAAAGTAGCATACAGTCCAATCACCGTTAGATAAGTTTCTGTTATGCTTTGTGAGCTTTGTTTATAGCCTTAATCTTCCCACTCCTGCTCTGCTCCTCACTAACTGAATCCTCTTGTGTGCTGCATATCTGTGACTTCACTCTGAAGCCCAACCTTTTGGTTATGCCGCCGCTCCACCCATTTCTCAACCTCACCAGCCTCTCAATCTCTTGCCTCATGGTTGAACACTCCTTCTCAAGTTCAGAGACTCTCATCCTCATGTGATCCATTCCAACTTTCAAAACCTGATTTTCCCTGACAGCAGTGGCCCAGGCACCACCTTCACTTGGCGCAACAATACCGCTCCTTAATGGTCGTGAACCATCAATGTTGTCAGAAACAAGGAAACAGCCCGCAATTGAGGTTCTAAGTTGAAGCTGCTCGAAGAAGAGGACTTGGACAACAACTCGAAGTGGAAGCCTCTCATTCTGTGCAGCATGGGTGCAGGCTTCAAGGGAGAGCTTTTGGCAGTCCATCAGCCTGCATAGCTGTTCTCTCTCAGATTCTGATAGCCAAGGGTGTGCCTGTTATCAGAAATTTATTTTAGAAAAAAATTAAGAAGATTTGTCAGTGTGATTACATTATTTACCTTTAAATATATATCGATGGCACGGTATAGCCCGTCATCCAGGGGACGTGCATACTCTGGAATGGCTGCTGCGAGTGACTGAAACTTTGGCAGCTGTAAATTAACATCAGGGGCAACCTCTGCCAAGTACCCATCTATAAGCTTAGCCACAGTGGTTATTGGTGCAAGCGAAGGAGAGCCCATCAATTGCTCATCATCTACCAGACCAGGGGAAGCTCCACCAGTAGCCTGGTCCATGGCTAGGAAGTGCTTAAGAATTCTCTGGATGCAATCAACATCGTAAAGTGTTTCCAAAGAGTAAGAAAAAGTAGGCATCAGCAGATCCTCTAAACTGGCTTCATCCAATTGCATGCCGATCCTTCTCTCCAAGTTAGACAAGCATGTAGAATTGGCTTTCAAAATAATCGCAGTGCGCAGAAGACCAAAAAGAAACTTTGTAGAAGCCACACGCTTTTGGATGGGCAGTAAACTCTCAATTTCTTCAAGAAGAACTCTTTGTTCATGCTCAGACAGTACAGATGTACAAGTCATTGGTGCTGCATTGTGCCTTTTGTTTAATCCAGGGAGATACCTTTTTGCATAGGAGGCTATCGAACCAGCAATAATCTCTTCTCTGATACCTCGGGACTCCATCACTGATATAAGCCTCTTATAAAAGGGAAGACTCAGAGATGCAACATCCTCATACCACCAATCTGAGCTATAACTTATGGATCTTGCTCCAGTACTTATCCCATTCCAAAGAACGCTCCCACAGGGGCTTTTCATGGAGCCATGCTCCATCATCGGCCAGCCAATTAGATTAGGGTCCATGCAAGCCTTCGTGGCTAATGAGTCGATGCATCTTGTCACTATATTAAGATCTTCAGCACAAGGGAGAAGATCATCACAAGTTTGGAGAGCTCTTAGTGAATCATTCCAGCCACGAAGAACGACTTGATTGAGAAATACATCGGACTCATAGATTAAATTCCTCTCAGCAACCTCTTCAGTCATTTGCATATACTCAGCGGCACACCGGGCGTATGCCACATTCAAAGCAGTAAGTTCTATCTTGATACCATAGCAAAACTTGGCAATTAGCTCAAATGCCTTCGAACCACCAGGAATATCTGGAAGCTTTATGATACAGCTCTCTTCTTCACCAGACTTCTCAGCAATCAGTTTTTCAAGAAGAGCACTCTTGGATAACAAAGGAAACTGCAAGCCACCGGTAAGAACATTTAGACTTCAATCGCTACAGCAAAATAATCCTCACAAGATATCTAAAATTACACAACATTTTTTAGTAGCAAAAAGAAATACCGAAGATATTGTTAGTTATAAACTTCACTCACCGAATGTAGATATCTTTTTTTTTTTTTAACATATCTCTAGACCAAGAAGTTAAAATGCTAAAAAACAATAATAAATTTAACTCAGCCATTTTAGTGCAATCTTCTGTAAAATTCATAAAGCGAGGCCATGCCAGTGACCTGCTACTAGTCCATCTCTGGCGGCATCTCCTCCTGCCAGCTCACCTATCATATGCTGATGTACATGTGTTATCCAGCAATCAATGCCCCAATCTCTCCTCCGCCTGCAGTATGCTTCCTAGCCAAGTGCTGACGACTTTAATAAGGGGTTGTTGACTAGAATCATTCCCAATTTGATTATAAAAAATAATGTTAGTTTCATTTCTGTTTTTTCTTCATCCCTTTTTGGGCTAATTATGCACTCAAAACTTTGGCCGCCTATTGGAATAAGAATAATTTGTATAATTGTTCTCTCATATTTTTGAACCTGGTGTTAGAGCCACACTTCCTATTTTTAGTACTTCTCTATTATAATGCTTCACTATCATCCACACCCTCTAAGGATTCCAAGTCATCCTTGGGCGCCGCTTCCGCCATGAATCAAGATCCCATGCCAAAATGATATCCAAGAAACCTTTTTCAAGTTAGCAATTATCCCAACCAAATCAAAATCTTTTGTAATAAAAATACAAAATTAATGTGATTGCTCAAAAAGATATGGTCTTCAATGTCTTCAATGTCTAGGAAAAAAAATCCACAATCTTGGATTGGGAACTCTAAAGCCTCCAATCATATGATAGGGAATGCCTCATTACTTCAGATCCTTCAACCACGTTTAAACGACTATACAACTAGAACTGTTGATGCTTCAACAACCTTAATAACTGATATTAGAACTAACAATGACTTTTAACTCTAAAGTTCTTAAATCGGTTCTTCTGCCTCCTGGTTCCTAAGCATCCCTACAATTTATTATGATTAGCAATATCATTAAGGATATGAACTATAAAATTAATTTTCTTCGTACACTAAGAATTACAAGAAAGGGATTCGAGAATGAAAAGTGACAACATGAAAAAAAATGTCGGTTTCCACCACCTATTTTATGAAAGGCTAACAGAAAAATGCTTGATACAATCTTTCTCTAATTAAAAGACAATGAAGCTATGGCACTGGCAGCTTTGTCATGATCATCCAATTTCATGTAAAAAATACAAAAACTCTCCATTCTTTCCAGCAACACAACTTGTGAAGTATTTCGATGTAAAACTTGTCAATTATCTAAAAACACTTGAACTACCTAACCTAATTATTTTTATAGGACTTCCCAACCCTTGCAACTATCCGTAGTGATATCTAGGCCAAAATTGCATAAAAAATATTTCAGATGCTAGGTAGTATATATATTTTGTTGATGACTACACTAAAATCACTCGGGCTTTTCTATTGAACTAACTCTATAATTCAAAAAATCACGTTCCTTTATACAAACCAAATTCAAAACCTAAGTTCAAGTTGTCAAAATTGACACTGCCGGAGAATATTTTCATGCTATAATTTGGAAAATATCCTCCAATAAAGAATTGTTCACCAAATTTTTGTATCCATACAGCTCAACGAAAGTGAGAGCAAAAACAACATCGTGAGTTTGTTCAACTAAATATGATCACTAATAACTTTCCAAATATTATTAGGGAAATTTAATCCTCATTACTACAAATATGCCGAAAAGAATCCAAAATTAAAAATTCCTTGTCCAACTTTAACACAAGTATAGTATAAATGGTAGGCTCACCTCCACCATTTCCTCGTATGTTCAACAATGCTATTTTTATTCCACTTTATCAAAGAAGCAAATTAGACTCAAAAGCTACGAAATGAATTTTTCATTGGCTCACTCCTCATTAACAAGGATATGAATATTATTCTTCCCATGTAAAAAATATCATACCATCAGGATGTAACAACATTCAAAAATCAATCTTTCATCTCTAAAACTCATATTTAGAGGGACAACATCAATTCTCTTCGACCCTTCTTTAAAAATGCATTTGAATTGCTTGTCTTGAGGCACACGTCACAATAAGGACCGCAATAAACACTTCAAAGCTTAAAATTTGCCAGGCTAAGTGAGGCATATGCCTCTTTCACCCACGGGGCACACACCGAACACTGAGATTGACTTGAAAACTATACTTTTAAAGTTGCATATAAAAAGGTTTAAGATTTTAGGTTTCAAATTCAAGCTAGTTTGGGTATACAGGATTTAAGCTTTTAAATTTTTTATTTAAAATAATTTTTATTTTTTTTACTTGATTTTAAGTACTTTATTTTCATTTTTTATGTTTTTTTTTTCTTTCAACAATTTTTTTAAGGCCTTTATTTTCATTTTTTTTTAATTTGATTTTTTTAGTTTCGTTTAGATGTATATCCCTTCTTTTTCTTTAATAACTATTTTTTTAATTATCACCTACATTAATTTTATTTCTGTGTTTTAATTGGTTTGCTTTTATTTTCTTATACAGTTACGAATTTTAAGTATTTCTTTTACTCTTTGTTGAATATTTATAGCTTACTTATGAATCATCTTCAAGTTTGAGTTTTTTTTTATTTTTTTATTTTTGTTCAAAGCTTAAACCTCAAGCCACCTTGACTTTACATTGCCATGAACCTTGAAGTTTATGCGAAGCCTTGATAAGACAACGCCTCAATTGTTAATTCATCATTTTAAACCTTGATCCTACCAAATTAATATCTCCACCTACACTTATTCTAAATATACTCAAATCTCAATCATCAAATCCCAATCTTTCAAGGACCACACATAAAATGAGCAATAACGACAGGAAAACTTAACCACATGGTAAAGACTTTATCCTAAACCAAACACAATGTCTAGACCAACTCCTAACATTTATTCAGACGAGCAAGGTAATAATAATTCTAATGAAGATCTAAATAAGCCAATTGTTGATATTATTGCGGTATAAGAAAATGCTCTAATCAAGCAATCAGTCATTACATCTCTTATGACAAGTCATCTCAAACGTTCTATTCCTTTAGTACAAGTACTTCAAGGACAGAAATTCCAAAAAATATCAAGGATGACTTAAAAATACCTAAATGAAAAGATACAATTCATTAAGAAATCCACACCATTTAAAGAAATAGTACATAAATTAATTTAAATATTAAAAAAAAGCAAAAATCTGTTGAATCCAAATAGACCTTTAATGTCAAACACGAAGCTTACAAAAGTGTTGGTCGATACAAAATAAAATAGGTGACAAAAGGTTTCACATAAACAAATGAGAATGATTATTTAAAAAACCTGTCCTGTTTGCTAATATGAACATTGTTTTGATAATCATTTATTTGCTGCTAATTTAGATTAGCTACACCATCAATAAAGTTAGGATGTTAAAAATTCTTTCTTAAATAGATTTAAGAAAGCAAGAGCAATATGAACTATATTTGCAGACTCCAAAAAATCTATGTATGGCTTAAAACAATCATCCAAAGTTTAGTTTGATAGCACCATGATGATTTTAAGGCATGGGTACTCCAAAATGCAATATTTACTATACTTTATTTACCAAAATCATCTAAAGGTAAAGACTCTATCCAAATCGTATATGTTTGATGATATCATCTCGCCAAAAATTTGAGAAGAAATATACAAGCTGAAAGGTGTCCTAGCTAAAGAATTAAAAATCAAGGGACTTTGTTTACTAAAATTTTTCCTAAGTATGAAAATAACATGATCAAGCATAGGAATATTTATCTCACAGTAGAAATACCCTTAGACCTACTAAAAGAAACCAATATGCTTAGGTGTAAACTTGAAAATACACCAATGGATCCATTATACAAAGTCGAAACTAAAAAAGATTCAATCTCGATTTTCAAAGGAAGGTATCAACAGCTAGTAACCATATCATACTAAACCTAATATTTGCTTATGTTAGTATTGTTAGTCAAATTATGAATAACCTTATAAAGAAGCACCATGCTACTCTATATTTAAATTTAAAGGGTGTAACGTATCATAGCTCGGAGTAGTGCTAAAGTAAAATTCAAGGCTGTAACCCATAAAATTGGTGACAAAAATTCAAGGCTGTAACCCATAAAATTGGTGACAGATATGTTGCTTAAAGATCTACTTAAGAATTTAAGAATTTCTAATGAAAAGCCCATGATAATGAAGTGTGACAATGAAGCTACTATTAACAATACCAAAAAAATTTTCCATCTTAATAAAACTAAGCGTGTTGAGATTAGTAAAAATTTTATAAAAAATGAAACTGAACAAGAATAACCATAGTTAATCATACTCCAACAAAACTTTAGATTACAAATATCCTTACTAAAGCTCTTAATCAATCATAATTTTATAACTTTAATTTCAAGCTAAAATTATATAAATAAATTTCCCATCTTGGAAGGAATGTGGAATTCTGAATAAGGGCCCATGCTAGTTACCAGCTACCAGTCCATATCTTCCTATATGCTTGCTCTACCTGGAATTCCTAAAGAAAGCCCATGCCACCCACCTACTTCTGGCCCATCACTCCACACCTCCATTCACTCTCGCTGGTTATCTTCCTGTCATATTTTGCCATGACGTGTTGTTCTACAAGTAAGGCCGCAATCTCTCCTACACATGCTAGGTCTCTACTAGCTTGTAAGAGAACGTATTTGCAAAATTAATTACTCGATTTATTGTAAATTGATGTTTTTTCTTCCTCTTCATTAGGGTAATTATGGCCTAATTATATTCTAGAAAACTTTGGCTACAAAAAGTGCACCCCTTCTTTCTATTCAGATTAAAAAGAAATAGTAGCAATATTTTCATATTTCTCAACATCTTCAGCAACTCCAATGCCAAACCGTTTGTAAAAATAAAACACAAGAAGGCATCATGTCAAACCATGATATAATTACGTTGCATGCAAGTTGATTAATTAACTAAGCCAAACAGCTCAGATTTAGTACTTTGTAAAATTACAAGTACACTTCGTGAACTATTGGACCAGGCCTCAGACAATCAAGCTCAATTCATTTAAAAAAACATAACTTCGCAACGGTCACAAATCCTTAGTTCCTTAAATAATTCATTCGTGAAAAGAAATGAATAAAAGATGTGTGGCTATCAAATAAAGCATACTGATTAAATGGCCTTACAATCACCTTGTGAAGATGAAAACACAAATCTCCAATTTCAATAGTAACATCACTTGGGAGGCCAGTAGTGGTAAACCTGCAATAAAATATACATATGATCACAATCACATAGTAATCCAATATTGTGGCATGTTTTAAGAGCTTAATTATGAAATTTACAAGCAGATGGCTAGACTTTGGTGGTTTCAACATCTATATACAATTATATCATGAAAGAGATAAATATGATCTAAGAACTTTGGGTAAGGGATAATTTTGGAGCAGTTAGAAAATTATTTTGTCAAGGAATTAGGATTCCTTTAAGGGAATTTAGCGCCTCTTTTATATATGTATTTCTTCCATTTCCATGAGTTTTTATTTTTATTTTTCCAAATTAATGAAGATCCTTCAAGATCAGGGAACTTCAAGTAAAGTTGTCCGATATTGTAAATCAGTTTTAAAGAGGATATGAGCTAGCCTTTTGTCTCTTGGATCAACCTTTTCTTTCTTCCTCCTTATATCCAATGGCTTCTGAGAAGGCTAAGATGGATTAGTCTCATTCACTAAAGGTAGATCAACATCTATAAATAAGGGGGAAATAGATAGACTAGGAAAGTGGGAGAATAGGAAATAAATAAAGGAGGGCCGGAAGAAAAAGGAAGGAATTTGAAGTGGGGCTATTGTAGGAAGGGGTGGATTTAGGTAGGGAATCAAATAAGAAGAGAATCAAATAGGAAATGCAATTAAATTGAAAAAGGAGACCATGGTTACTGTATCTACTATAGTAATGCGTCTACGGTACTGCTACAGCACCACAGTTGGTACGCTTCCGCATCAATCTCCTGGGGTTGGGGGAGCTTCAACTTCTTCCGTCGAGTTTTTAGGGCAAAAAAATTTTGGTGAGGTGGCTTGGGTAGGGGCGGATTCTAGGAAACTCTAAGATAGGATTAGAGTTGGGCTAACTCTGATACCAAATGATACCGGACTTACCCAAAAAACCATAAAAATATAAATATTAATGTAAATTTTCAAAAGGTTACAATAAAAATTCGTCAACACGAGAAATAAATGACAGACACAACAAGATGACTATACCTCTCGATGTGGCGAGACGGCAGGTGAATAGTGGAGAGAGCGAATGGGATTGGTGATGGTAAGCTATTTGGATGTGGGAAAATGAAGGCAGGAAGGTTAGAAGGGCTTGTCGTTATAAGGGGTAGATAGCAGGTGGTGGAGGTAGATATGGGATTTGAGGTGGCTGTCATGTAAGTGGGGACGTTGGTAGCTGCTACGGGAAGAGAGGAGGATATGTGACAACAAGGAAGGCAGCAAGTGCAAGAGTGATGGTAGAATAGGGAGATAGGGAGTTGATACGACTGAGTAGGTCACGAACCTGTAGCGGGAAGGGTCCACGCACAAGAGGGTGAGGGAGTAGAAAGGCACAATAGGAGTAGATTTGGGACTATTACGACAAGGAGGGCAAGGAGAAAAACTGTTGTTGCGGCAGGGTGGAAAGGGAGCGGAACTACTGTTAAGGCAGAGAGTAAAAGAGGGGATCTGCGGAGATCAGAGTAGGAGAACTGTGGGGAGAGGTTGGGGAAGATAATAAGAAGATAAACCACCACTTGGGGAGAGGCCTACAGTTGGAGTACCACCCTATCCGTCGGATACAACTCTCATAAGGGAAAATTGGACGTCGACGGCTGTCCTCACAAATTGAAATTAGAAAATAATATAAGTTGACCCTAACAACACAAACAACATATAAATAGAAGAGAGGTACGTGGGAAACAAAAATAGGAATAGGGGAATAGTTCCCGTCCAATGAAAAGGAGGCGAGTGGGTTCTGCCTAAACTCTTGCTGAACCGGTTCAGCCTCAAGCCCCAACGTCACTCCCTCCTTCGATGCTCGAAATAAGAGCGGAAGGATAGATGGACCTTTTTCATGAGGGTTGCCTAAGTAGCCAACAGAAGATTTGGTGAACTTGCATTCCTGCTATTAACACACTTCTTCAAAGTGCTCACCATTTTCAAAAAGGAGGCAATTATGAAGGAAGTGGAAATGATTTACCTAATGAAGGAGTTGAACAAAAAAAAGCAACCATACCAGTGACCCACGACTATTTGTAGAGAAAGAAATGTACCATCGAGGACATCTAATCAAGATTATTTCTACAAATTTTATATTTTAAAATCATGAGATTTATTAAAATAGGAATATTCAGAAATGCAGAAGATGATTTTAACTCATTGTACTCTACATAGAGCATGTTATAATGCGATTTTAATACTTCAAAATATTTCTTTGCATTAGAATTCCCCTTTTACTCTACTTGGCCACTCACCCACAATTCATATTCAACTAATAAGATACATCTATTACAACAAATGAACAAGTATAATAGTGAGTAAAAACTTATCATTTCTAGCACAATAAATGCAGACAACAAGAATGCATGGGAAAGACAAGAAAGTTATAACAAGAGTAGAGACTACATTACACACATAACAAGTAAATATTTCCATTGCAAAATAAAGTACAACAAATTTAAATACATCATGAGCGCCTTATATTACTATTATAAACTTTTTCATGAAAAAAAAAGAAGATAAAATTTATGATGTCATGGCTCACTTGTCCCATCACCCAAATCATTTTTATAAAAAACATTTAAAACTTAAAAATATGTCGATAAAAATATTGGCGGTAAGTGTTGCTCCTCAACAAATATTACACAACAAACTTGCTACTAGACAAAAACTAATTCAACCTCAAGGACTCAATAGCTCTCCAATTGAGGACAATTTCAATCATTAACTCCTAAAGCAGCTTGCCAAGATTTTTGATAACCTCTCTCTCTTAGGCAACACTTTAGGGTACTCACCCTCTCCAACGCCTCCACCTGTATTGCCTCCATTCTTACTTCTGAAAGAAAGATTCAACTAAAAAAACAATCTCTTGTCGCTAACAACTTGTCTTGTTAGTGACAATCAGAGGATGACTTTAGCTAGCCTATCATGGTCGATAGCTCCTTTACATTTTAATTTTTTTGTCGACTTTGATGCCTCCACTTTAAAAATAAGCTATGAAGGCCGCCCACTTTCAAGACCCTCTACTAGAGAGGTGAATCACTACGATTGTTTGGTGGTCACTTCTTTGAGTCTCCCCAGTGGCCTTAGTGAGTTAACTTCCTCGCCTTCTCTCACAATCACAAGAGTAAAATCATTCTCATTGCTAAACAAAAGAGCATCAAGGTGTTATGCCAAGTCATAAGCCTGAGAACTCCACAACATACTCATCAGAGCATAGGCAGGGACAACTTTTGCTTGAGACTAATCGTCATCTAAAATTCTAGTCATAGAATGATACTCTATGAATCATTTAGTGGAAAAAAAAATGGAAAAAATATTTTTTTCAAAGTTTAAAAAAAAAAAAATAACTCACTATCAAATACAATCCTCTCAACGGCAACCAAATCACAATTAGGGTGAATTTCGTCTTTGGAACGACCATAGTGGCCAAGGTCGCCTCTAACACAACATCAATATTCAAAGTCCAAATAAGAATATTCTTGCCCATCTACAATGTCAAAACTTGAAAACTAGCTATTGAGCGAATACCACCTAAGGAGACTCACTAACAATAATTATAATTGAAGTCGTTGTAGATATAGGGTTGACCAACTCGCTCTTCTTACTCACCTCGACGAGTTCCTTCCTGGCTACCTTATCTTCTTTCTTCTTTCTTCTTTCAGTACTCTCCACTATCTACATTTCCTTAAGGTTATCCACTAACGACTCCGTGGAAATGTCAAGCTTATTTGTCAGAATCTTCATTTTCACAGTTGCAGAGCTTAATTGGTAGAAGAAGAAGATGCCAAAGCTCTGTAAACTTCTCTCTACAAAATGAGAACCATTGATAAGAAACCCATAATAACTCCACATAGCAAAATGATCAAATTTACAATAGAATCTTGTATAAACTTTTCTTAAATTATGCTACCTACTTTTCTCGTGTATTATAAATGGCAATTTTCGCATTAATTAATTTTTTACAGAATAACAAAGCAACAATTTCAACGTAGAAAAGCATGAAACTAGCCTAGAGAAGAGAGGTAAGAATTTAGTCTATTTACATACAAAAGGATCGTATTTTTATCATCTCTTGTTCAGTTTCAGAGTCTTCTTTTAAATAGATAAAAAAATTGGGAAAACATGCATGCTAAGGGAGAAAAAATCTACTCACCTTGACGAAAGGCAAGAAGACACTTGCCAATCGAAGCTCATAACAAACATACAAGTGAGGTCGAAGAAGACATGATAAGCCAAGCCTAAGAAAAACACCAACTGAGTCACAAGAGGACTCACACAGCAAATTCAAATACTTGCCAAACATATCACATAAGGACTCGTTAGCCTATATTAAGGCATTGACACAGTAGAAATAAGGTGGCCTCATTAGCCAACTATGGAGATACATCCACTAAGTTTATGAATAACTTGCTCAATGCTACCAAAGGATCCACTGGATCAACTAAACTCAGACAGTCACCCAAGCTCAGAGAGCTATTCAGCAACTACCACTGAGAAAGCCGATGAATTTCTCAAATTCAATAATCGATTACTAATCTAAGTTCGAGTCATTTTTTAGATTATATGTCTCCTGTGCTTCGCACTATTTTATATTTGTAGTCTATAGCCAATATTATAGCGATCAAACTCAGATCCCTAACCATAAAAAGGGAGTTTTGTAGTGGGCTGGAGGCTCCACTTTTTATTTTATTTTGGCCCCTTATTTAATATACTATTGTCGATGGCTTATAATGAATTTCCCATTATTCAGTTTTCCTCTCTACCGTTCTCTTAGCCACCTTCTCTTTCCCTTCGAATTAGCAAGGTTTTGTCAAAAACTACAAACAAACAAAATATAATCTAACACAAAAATAAAAAGACGATATCACAAACGCGATTTCCAAATTATGTTCCCTCTACAAGGACATTGAAACGAGTATTTTAAATAAATAAGGGAAAACAAGTGATGCTTCAAAGGATTAGTAAATTGAAAAACTCTAGCAAATGCTTTTTATAGATATATTTATTACAAGTTACATCTCCTTTGAAGTAAATGAAAACTTAAGATTGTGAAAAAAAAAGAACTTACAAGATTGAAGTTTTAAGATATTCACTTCTAATGAATGCAAAAAAAGATAATAATCAATCAATCTTACTAAAACATGAAGTGATACTTAGAAGTGTTGAGTTTAACTATATTGAGTATATTGTTATCTAATGAAAAAGGGCATATATCAACATGACTCTTAAAAATAAAAACAACCAACATGAAAAAAAACCTCAAGAGTATTATGTGACTGAAAAATATATTGGAGACGTTAAAATAAAATTTGATAAAACCATAAATAGAAAATGCAAAATATAATATATATGGATTCAAGTGATAACAAAAAAGTTAAGAACAATCGAGTTAAGAATATCAAAAAAGTTGAGAACAATCAAGTTAAGAATATCAGAACTAAGAATATCTAGATTTAATTGTGGCGAAAATAAAAAAGGATAAATAAAAATTATTATTTTAGAAGGACAATGTTAGTATCACCATAGTGGAACATGTGTTATTTGACCATGTCAAATAGGTGCAGACGATAAACAGATATGATGAGCATAAATAAGTAATGTGGAAAAAGAAAGATAAATATAGACTACAAATAAGAAATGTTGTAAGAAAAACTTGAACAGATAGAGCTCACACCTTGTGATTATTAAATGTGAATAAAGAGAGGATTCATGAAGATGACCAAACATTGGGATAATACTAATGATGATGATGGATTGTAGAAGTATAGGACTAATTCCACAATCCATTTATGTTAATGATTGTAAGCTTATATGTAGTCTAAATAAGTATTATGCACTTAATGATCAAATAGGGCCTTTTAGAAAAGTTTTGTCACACATGCTAGCTCTTTCATAATTCAATTATTGAAGAAGGATTGAATGACAATCATCAAAACTTGTAAGCATAGCCTTGATGTCTAAAATATATTTTGAAGGATACTGCAATGGCATATATGACATAACAAACTGGTTTATATTCAAGAATAATTACTAATGGGCCTGGAAGCTCAGTATTGTCATGGTCTGAGATTAATATAGATATAGATTCTGAGAGAAGCCAAAAATGTTCTCTAAACATTTAAATGTAGCAAGTATTCCCATCCTTAAGAGGAAACCAATTTTACTACTCGAGGACAACCCAATGAAAACTGGCCTAAACCAAATTTTGCAATGGCATGCATAACATAGCAAACTGGTTTATATTCAAGAATAACTACTAATGAGCAAGACAGCTCAGCATTGCCAGGGTCTAAGATCAAGATAGATATAGATTCTGTAAGAAGCCAAAAATGTTATCTAAACATCTAAATGGAGCAATTATTCCCATCCTTATAGGAAATCAATTTCACTGCCCAAGGACAACCCAATGAAAACTTGGCCTAAACCAAATTACCAACCTATTTAAAATTTTCTTTACAATGGCTAATTTCTTAGTCCATGCTTAGAGAGGTGAAAGCATGCCCTATGTGCTTCACCAACATGAAGCATCGCAAACGCAATTTTGTCCTTCCAGACAATTCATCATTTAAAAGGAAAGCACTTCAACAACACATGAATAAAACAATAACTTCAGGTGTTTAATGTGAGTGATTTTTCTATCTCATGCAGTATCCACAAGATCCAAACTTTTTTTTGTACCTCGATAACACATGCTATAAACTTTCAACCTTCATATAAACTTTCAACCTTCATGATCTTCCCCTACAAAAGAGTAGCAAGTCGGTCTCTTGAATAAATTTCTCTTTTTGTCTCTCTGTTTATTTTATTCGAAAAGAGGATAAAGAACCACTCCAGATGCTACAGCATGTCACATTATACTACAATAATTCAACTGCAACTCCATCTAACTACCATAAATTGTACACGTTTTTTTTTTGTAAAGACAAGGGTCGAACAAGTCTTCCTAAGCAGTAGATGCATATAAATCGGAAAAAGATGCCTAAATTCTCAAAGCTGAAAAACAAAGAATGTAAACATATGCATCATAAAATGTATAACAAAAGCTCATCTTCAGCAGAAATAATATTTAAACATTGCAGTAGAAGTATTATGACAAAGCACCAGGTAAGTATGGATGGAGTTTAACATACCAAGCCCATCCTTGACGCTGGAAAGTGTCCATTTTTGAGCCTAGCTTCACGCAAGCCATCTTGAACAGATTAAAATTTTCAAATAAACAACTCAAGCAGACTCAAACGCCTATGCCGCCAACAAAGAATCTCAATCAAAACGCTACTAATTCCTTAGATAGCACCCAAAAATAACCCAAGGGGAAGCTAAAAAAAAAGAGCAGTTTGGGGTAATGGGATAAAAACATCGCCAACTCTAGTCTTAAATTTCCAAGATCATACTCCAATTACCAGGAAACAAAAAAAAAAACACTGAAAAGCAAAAAGTAAGAAAAAACAGACAATAAAATTCTAACCAGGAAAGCATTTAGAGAAAATCTATAGAAGTTTTGACCACCAAACCCCTTAAAAGTCACAGATAAGCTGAAAAATCAGCCATAAATACCCAAAAAACCATACAAAGTTACACATTTTTGAACAACTCAACTACAACATAGCTCCCAAGCAGAACATAGAGCAAACAGCAGCAACCACAGACCTGAACCACCCAAACAAACAGAACCGCTGACTAAGACAACAAATCCAAATCTAAATGTCACCACAAACACCCTAATCCACCAAACTCGAAACAAATACCAAATCCTCTTCGGAAAAAGAACCAAATTTCGAACTCTCCGGGGGGTTCTCAACCGAACCCGAAACTCAAGAAAGAGAGAGAGATGGAGGAGAAAAGAACAAAGGAGAAGGTTATGAACAAGATGCCTTCCAAAAGCACAGACAAAACATCTATTATGTCTTTTCCTTTGGTCCTTCCGCCGAGAGCTTCAAAGCGTTGCAGGCATGCATTGGATGGGCCCATGGCAAGCAATACCCATGATACATCTGCCTGATGAGCACCTGTGCAGACTGGCACTGAACCGTCTTCTCCTTCTTCGGAGCTACAGCAGCACTTTTAAAAGAGAAAAAGACAACAGTGGATGCTCTACTCTCTTTCTCTATCGTGTTGACTCGATGAGTGTTGATAGATTACTTAAATCGCGGGGAAAAATGCAGGCTGCGTAATGACCTAAATCTTATGCGCGGATTGGATGGGATTGGAGAGAGGGGCTTTAAGATTTCAACGCTGGAATCCACGACGAAGTCGCCGAAATGATTATTATTTACTTTTTAGAAATTATTTGTTCCTTTTGTGGTGCACTTTTTACAAGGAGGTGAAAATGGATCAAATTTAATTTGATTCATTCTTAATTTGAGTTTGAGTTTGATTAATTTTATTGAGTTTGATCTCGAGCTCGAGCTTAAGTCTATAAATTCTAGCCGTCTTGTTTAACATAAAAGAAAGAAAATAATATTAATTTAAGGTAGTGCTATAATAAAATGATAATTAACATGAACAATTAGAAGAGAAATAACAAATAATCATTTAACTGTCAACATTAATCTCAAAGCAATTGAGCTGCCCAAACTAGTGGCATGATCTGAACTGTTCACTCAATGGTCGACAGACAGCCCGGTCGGAGTCAACCAACATACAATGATAAAGAATTTAATTTGCAGATCACATTGGTAGTCATGATCGCCTAAATGCTTCTTACAAGGGCGCTCAATTATAGCTAGTCGACTTTGGCAGGCACGACTCTCTTCTGACTTGTCGTCTCAGTCGATCGAATTAAAACAAATCAACTAGTTGGTTACCGTCATATTCAAATTCAGATTTTAAGACAGTTTGGTATAAGATCAACACAATTAATCACATTAAGTGCGGTTTCCATAATTGTTTCATTCTTTCTATAATTGTACAAATATACTTCTATAAATAAAAGACAAAAGATGAATAAAAGGACTCGTTCACCGATTCCTCTAAGGGGATCTACCTACTTACTCTCTCTCTCTATTACCTTCTTCCTCTCGGGTCTAACTCTCAAGACGTGTTCACAAAAGACAACATAGGATTCAACATTCTAAAAGGTGGTGCGGTGAACGTGAAAATGCCTTAAACGAGAAGCAAAGTCAACTACGAAGGAGAATCCCTGCGGAGAGAAATAGTGACATTGGAGTTCAATAGAGCGACGGTGCGCCGAGACATACAAAAGGAGGTCTAGGCATTTTAAACACAAATTATGGACCAGATCGAGTCTTTTCAGATAGACATGATCTTGTGAAAAGCTTTGGCCGCCACCCATGGAGGGAAAGTCCCAGGGAACCCGCCTTGAGAAGACTCCCCTCTACAATCTACTAGTGCCTCACCGCTGGCCTGGTGATAGGTCAATCGAAGGACTAGGAGATTCCTAACCGAGCACTAGCGGATTGTTGAGGGGGAGTCCCAGGGAACCCGCCTCGAGAAGGCTCCCCTCGACATAGCACCGCATCTACGCCAATAGTATTGCACCAGTGAACCAAGTGGGAACATTTGCTCGACTGGTCATGTGCAGCTCCTTCTCCTGAAAGATCCTTGAAACAATACCCCCCGCGAAGCTAAGGATTCCTCACTTTGATTTCTACAAAAGAAAGAGTGACTCAGTCGATCATCTCAATTTTTTTGAGTCAACGGTCAGAGTCCTACAGATCGATCATCTCATGAAGTGTCGGTTATTCCTAACCACGTTGAAAGCAAATGCGCTCTAATGGTTTATTAGCTAGTCAGATGGAGTCGCCTCATCGTTCTTCAAATTTTGAAATCTCTTCTTGGCACAATTTGCTAACATACAGAAACTGAGGAAAGATACAGAGACCCTACTTCAAATCGGATAAGTGGAGATCGAAAACCTGCAGGCTTACATCACTCATTTCCTAAAGGAAATGCTGGAGGTAAGGAACTTGGAGTCTCTCAATGCCCGGACCTCCCTTAAATAGGGGATCAGCAACAATTGCTTCAGGTATGACCCAAACCTACTCAAGCGAATGACCTTCGCAGAGCTCTTGGAACTAGTAAATGACCAAATTACCGCTGAGGAAGACCTCATGGAGTCCTCAGCAAGAGCATTCGATCACCAGCTACAGAACCTAAAGATCCAGAATGACGACAAAAGGTGAAAGAGAGATTGAGCCCTTGACTGTCGTTTGAATGGTGACCCAAGGTCTCAGAATAATCATAGGGGCAACCGAGGCAACCAAGATCAGCAATGATACCCCTTTGATTGGTGGTCGACCTGATACTTCAAGTGAACACATGTATACTAAGAGATGCAAGGTTTGACAACCCTAAATTTGTCGATGGTCTAAGTAGTCCAAGCCATTCAAAATAAAAACTACCACTGCAACAGGGAAAGGCTCTAGCAAGGGGTCCCCAGATGAGCCTGTTCAAGCAAGTGAGATCTATCTATCGGGGTCATCCTGACAATCTTTGGCAGAGGTGGAGGTTTATCCCGACCATCTAGCTTGAAGAGATTCTATTCTTGGGTGTTATGTTTCATTAACTCTTACACTCGTACTTACCTCGCAATCACTCTTGAAAATGCAGATCTCCCTTCAAAGGGAAACCCATACAACGAGGCAATCATTGTCACAACCATCATAAACAACTACTAGGTGGGCAACATCCTAGTCGACACCGGAAGTTCAGTCAATATCCTATTCAAAATGGTAATCGACAAACTAAGACTCAAAACCGATCGGTTGGCAACACTGGAAGACCCATTGTTTGGCTTCTCATGCGAGAGGAAAGAAGCCTTGGGCATGATCATGTTGCTTGTCTTGTAGGGAGAACGAGAAAAATAGTTCACCAACATAGAACTTTTTGGTGGTAGAATCTCAGCTGATATGCAATGCAATCTTCAATCAACCATTGTTGAATAGCTACCAAACAGTAACTTTGACCTATCATGTGGCTGTAAAAATTCCTTGAAACCAGGAGATAACCACAGTCCGAGGAAACTTAGAGCAGTTTAAAAGCTACTATCTTCTGGTGGTCATTAGTGTCGACTAAGAACTGCTTGACATTCAAATCCAGAGGGAAAGAGGTCTCGAAACTAGCAAGACTGTCAAGTGCCCACAAGTAGAAAGGATGAGCCTCGTAAGATTTTTCTAATCAGCAAGAACTTATATGCAGGGCACATGGACCTATTGATCCAAACCCTCTACACGCATTGAGACATGTTCACTTGGAATATCGTGGAAATGATTGAAGTTCTAGTCAACATTGCATGCCACTGACTCAATATCAGCCTTTCACTCAGCCGATGCAACAAAAACTTTGATCAACCTCGAGTGCATTGACTTAACCAATCTGATTATATTGTCATGCCCTTATCACTTCACAATTTGTTTTAGAATGTTTAAACTAATTTTAAGTTAGTATGCTTTGATATTACATCTTATCATGAGATGATTCTCTCAAAACATCAATCTTGATGAAATACTTAATCTATGTAAAGATGGCAATACATTATACTACTTTTCATCAAGGCCCATATGATAATCAAACTCTTGATCTTAGATCAGCAATAAAATGATAAGATCTTCTCATATATTTTAATATACTTAAATCATGAATTAAATACATCACTAGTTGTGCCTAAAACTAATTGACATTGTCTGGTTATTGTAGTCACCGAATTCAAATCTATTTTAGGTTAACTAGTTAGTTCAACTAAAGGGAAACATAAACCATTTAATTATTACTTGAATTTGAGAAGATGTGATCACCACCATCTCACATTTATAACTATTAAGAACATTATTGATAAAGATTTCAATGACTAACTTAAACCAATTTATTTTGGAAGAATAAAGTGGTCAACTTAGTTCCAAATCCTCCAAGGCTTGGCATGATTCATTGCTACTTAAAAATGTCATTATTGTTGATAACTTTTACAATAATGAACAAATCACCCCTTATCATCTTCTTGATTAACACCTTTCAACTTCATCTACTAAATTAATAGTCATACAATCGAAATAGTTGTCTATCCATTTCTTGTAACCATTAATATTACCTCTTATTTTAATTTTTTTGCTCTAACATTGCCTATTTTACATTAATGTTGGCTCTTGTATTATCATAGCTCTCATCCTTTATATTAGACATTATCACAACCATTAATGTAGCTGACACTACTGTCATCAACAACACCAACTACAACTATAATTTTAATTTAAAGTAATGATAAATGTTTAATTAGAAAAAAGACTCAAAGATTCTTTATGATTGGGGTTTTCAAGTTAATAGTTAGTTGCACTTATTTTTATTTTATTTATTTGATTTATAAACTAAAGATATTGAGATCAATCCTCACCCCCACCTTGATATTATTTACAAAATAAACTTGATAAGAAAATTAAATTTATTTAAGACTTTAACTTAGAATATTGCCTTAATTTTATAGTGATTTATTTAATATGAAATAAAGCCATCATTTATTTATAGTAATTAAGAAATTATTTAATCAATTTCTTTGTCATGATAGTGAACTAATAAGAAAATAGAACTTCGTCATTTTTATATAAACTGTCATTTTAAAATATAGTACAATTTTAAAAAAACTAATGATTAAAATCACTAAATAAGTATTAAATAAACTTTTTTGAAAGGTGGTGTATGAGAAATTGCTTTATTTTTTCTATATAAGGAAAAAAAATGATGTTCATTGAGATTTGATCTAGAAGTCACCTGTCACTAGGAGGTATGATTGCTTACCATGAATCCTGATTTGTTTGTGAATTACAACCAAGGAACAGAGTGTAAGTCAAGAGAGAGAGATTGCATAGTAATGAATATTAATTTGAATTGTTGATTAATCTTTTTTTTAAGAAAATGATCCCATTATTTATAGAGGAGGGGGTACAATATATGAAATTACATGTATGTCCCTGCTTTGATGAGGATTTATAGGAACATACATGTATTTATAGAGGATTTACGATGCTATTTTTGGTTGGAGGAGTTGTCCGTAAGAAGTTGTCGGTCACCGGAATCGAAATCTCGTTGCCCGCTTCGGAAGGACGTTTTAATTTACATATATATTTAGTTTTAGAAAAAATATGAAATCAAACTGACCCCATATTTTTTATAGTTTAAATGAAAGAGAGATGTACCTCAAATCCTGTATCTATCCCAATGAAAAAACACAAGACTTGAGGATAAGACTCGATCATATAAACTAAGGAATATATGATATCCGTTTGGTTTGTGAAACCTTTGTATTTGCCGACAAGTTTCCCTATTTAATATAAAAACTTAAACATGGTCTATATTAAGGTGGGTTCGGACATGCTTCATATAAGGGCAAGCCCTTATAGTTAATTACATCTTAAATGACCAAAGTCACCTAAGAAGACTCTCGATAAAAAGCAAGAAATATTATCTTCAAGGAGTTTCAAAGGGTAGAATTTTTTAATGAGATCGGACGTAGATGTGTGAAAGGGGATTGGTTCAAATTTGGAACATTTTGTGAGGCCAAAGGAGTAAGAACTAGGGGATTTCATGGAACCAGAGGAGAACCTCGGTGACTTCTCAAGCTATCCTAATTTTTGGCTTCAGTTTTGAGAAGAAATGTTTAAGTGTTTCATCCTGTCAATTTTATTAGTTAGGGCTTACATTCATGTGAAACGATTACACAAATAGCCTGGAAGATGTGAGGGTTTAGTCGTGACAAACGACAACCTCGGAATCCTAAGACGAGTTATGACTTATATTATATAGTGACCAAAGGAAAATATGTTGAGATTTTCATACCTATTTTATATTATTTTTGATGATATTGTACTTTAAAGAAAGGTATTTTTGATGTTTTGTTGCAGGAATGATGAATTAGGGTCATTGGAGCAAAAAGATGCAAAAAAGAGCAAATTTGGAGCGAAAATGACCAAAATGTGAAGATTTGAACTAGGGCATCGACGGTGAAATTTTCCCGAGACTCCATAATTAATTCACTTAGAAGGCCCGCCGACGACGCCCTCGAGCCGCCGACGGCGAGCTCAGCGGTTATGCCAAACTAGGCATTGGATGAGGACAAAATTTGGAGGGGTGCTTAGGCAACTCTTGGGAAAGCTCATCCACAATTTTAAAAGAAGATTTTGGCCGAAAATTGGAAAGCTCCTGGATGTTAAAAAGGTCCTGAAGAGGGAGAGACTCAAAATTGGAGTGTAAAAAAAGTGTAGAGTCTAAATTGTGAGGAATTCTTCAAGAGATTGTAAGAGTGGAGGGAAAGTGAGAGATTTCTTCCTCCTTGCCGCTTCGAAGAGGAATTCTGTGTGCTGTAAAGAAAGAAAGAGTTTCAGAGAAACTTCGAGGAGTTTTCTTGGGGAGAAATTAGAGACAAGTTTATTTATTGTTGTAGTTTGTATGACTTTGATTTTATATATGAATTCCAAGTTTTGTTGTGTTTTCCCCATGAGATCTGAGTAATTTTCTCTATCTTTCTCCTTGTCTTGAGATTTGTGAAATGGTGATTTGAATTGGTGAAGCCATGAAAATGTTATAGAAATTGTGATGATCTTTTCACTTCAATCTTAATTTACTTTCAATCTGGTCAATTGATTTATTAAAATATGTTGAGTTTTACAATTAAAGTGAAGATTACATCCAAGATTCAGGGAGGTCAAAGCGATTGGAAGTTGGGTGCAAATAAATAGGGAAATAAAATTATCGGGAGTATAATTGGAGATTTTAGAGTGACAGACTAAAATCCTCAATTCGGTCCTATCGTTTGGGTGCTCAAGTGTAGATGTTAGCCCTCAGGCGAGGGGAACATGGGAGCTCCGAAGTGAGAGCCGGTACCCTCCCAACCTAACCGCAGATTCAGTAAACAAGCGTAGGATTAGTCAATGTTCTTTATGCCTGGACCAAAGGGTAAAGAATAGGTATGCTCCTATTTGACACAATACAAATTAAATTGATTCACTTTATCCATTCATTATAATTTCTTGACAAGGAAAAGGATGATTTCTTATATATTGAATATCACATTAAAAATCTCATTAGTATAATTAGTTATTTAAGAGTTATTAAAATTACATTTATTTCAATTGCATATTAGTGACAGATAAGTAAATTGAATTTCGTTGTTGCGATTGAGTATTGCTTTTCTAAAATCTAAGTTCGTAGTTCTAATATTACTCCCTGTGGGATCGATATCTAAGACTCCATTAGAGCCATATATTACTTGAGCGATACGTATACTTGAGTTAATAAGTGTGACTTTACAATTATTGAATATTTTATACATCCATCTTTATCGAATCTATAACTGTTATTAAGTATTGTTACAGTTGCTGAGGAATTAAATATTTTAGCAGCGGTATTAAATACTTATATTTTTAAGCATATATAAAGTCGTTGTCATATAACAGAGTTATACAAAGGCCTAAAGATAATATGAGAATTTACGTTGCATAAGCAAGCAACCTCGAAGTCCTAATGCTTTGTTGTTTATATCTAAGGAAGGAAGATTAGTTTAGTTGGGGAAGATAGGTTTTGTTGTTGAAGATGGTCGTACTGCCCACCATGCTAGCTCCAAGCTCCTTACTGTGACAAGTTTGAGTTTTCTAATGTGTTTATGATGTCAAATCAGGTGGCCCTATGGTTGAAGTTCTTTAAATTTTATGGGGGCATGTTAAAGTTGATTAGAGCGACACCGATTAGGATCCTACGGTTCCCTCATTCCGACACCACTATTTTCTATTGGATTCACTTAGTTCAAATGAATTTACTAAACTCAACTTAATGAGTTCCATAATTTCATTTGAACTGTGGGAAGCCTCGTTAGCAACCGTAGGTTACCTCTTCTGAAGAATTCCCGATCATCCCATAGAGATGTCTTAATTTATTTGCAATCGTAGTTTTGTGTGATGTTTGTGATTAAATTTTAAGTTGTTTTATCTTTTGAATGTTGTGGCAGTGAATTTTATCTTCGTTGATTTTAGTTTTAATTTTGGTTTTGTGGCTATCCTAATAGTTTTAGTTTTCATGCAGGGTAACATCATTGTTTAGCGTGCAAATTTGTTGGTATAAAAGTACAGTATGAAAGTACAAGAAATACAACGCTAAAAATTGTAAAAGCGTACCTGGTGGGTCTTCTAGTTCCACCACCTGAAATTCAAAATGCATGTTAAGACAGTTTATATGAAACAGGGAAGTAAAATTTTGACAACCTATTTAACTCTAGGTCATTTCTTAGTGGGTCCTTAGGAGTTTAATTAAGGATGATGTTGCCAAGCAAAACATATTAAGTTTAGTAGATCTATGTGGTATCCAACGAATCTAGAGAAAGAAGCAGGTCCGTGCTACTCTTGCTGCCTGGTAGAAAATCCCGAGTTCTTTTAAACTTATTATGTTGTTTAATAATCCATCTTGTAAATACCAATAATGCTCAGTGAGCATTGATGTCTCAATTATCCCTAAGAGTAAGGTAATTATCATTTGTAATTTAGTTTTGAATATTATGTGGGTGAAGACCCTTAAAGAAGCAAGTTAGTGTTATTGGAACACTTAGCCAAATTTTAGTCCTATTTGGGCTTGTATTGTTTGAAAGATGTTCTAATTTTAATTGAGTTTGTTTTTCTAATCCTCATTTAATCAGCCTTGATTTAGCCTAAGTCACTACTGAGCCCTTAAGACCTAAGTGAGTGTCTTAATTAATTTTGAAAATGTTAAGTTTTAGGTGGTCATGATTCATGATTTGAATTTTATTTGAAAATAAAAATAGGTCTATTAAATTGATTAATTATTAACTTCAAAAGTCGTATCCCTAAGTCTTGGGTTCATCTTATTTTAATAAACTTATAAATTTAGAAATTTATTAGCTTATCTTTTCAATTGGGAAAGTGAGGTTGGTTTCTACCAATTAACCCTTTGTGTTTCAAACATCCGAATTAAGATAAGAGGTTACCAATTTCCCTCCTTGAATTAAGCCTAAATGTTAATTAAGGCTAAATTTCCAAAATTACATATTTGCCCTTAAGGCTCTAACACTTCATAATTTACCAAATTTAATCCAAATGACTTTGAAATTTTTATCCTACTTCATTCATGGGTTAATTAAAACATCAGAGAGAAAATGTGATTTTTCAAGATTTAATTTAATTTATAGAATTATTTTCATGCAAAAATAGGATTTTTCAAAGAAAATTCCTAACTCGACCAAGGTAAATGCTAATTCCTTAAAATTTTTACTGGAGGTATAATTAGACTATAAAAGCCTTTAGACCAAATTTCATGATTTTTTAAATTTTATTTGAATTTTAAGAATTATTTTAAGTTATGGGGTATTTATTAAATAAAAAATATTTTAAATGGAGAAAATTAAGTTTTATATTTTTTAAAAAGTCCTCCTGAGATAATAGAACTCAAAGGAGAAGTTTTTTTTATTTTTTTAAATTTTATTTGATTTACTGGAATTATTTTTAGTGAAAACTCATTTTTAGCCTTTTAAAATTATTTTTTAGCTTTGAAATTTAGTTTCTTTATTTAGAAAATCAGAAAAAATATTCTAATTATTTTAAAGTGCTTAGGAAGTAATTTAGAATATTTCCATGAGTTTTATTATTTTTGTGATTTTTAGGGATTTTTAATTATTTATATATTTAAAATAGGCTAAAAATCAAGTTTTTATTTTAAATATTATTTTATTTTTAAAAAATACCCCTAATCATAGGAAACTCAAAAAACTAAGTTTTATAATTTTTTAAGTTATATTTTAATTATTAAAAATCATTTTAGTACCAAAAATGTTAATTAACTTGAAAAATTAATTTAAGTTATCAAATGAACTTAAAGTGCTTTGAAATTTTTATGGTGAATTCTCTAGATTTTGAAAAATAGTAGAGATCAATAATCAAGTAATTTTGTTGTTTATATTTTTCAAAATTAATTATTTTACTATTTTAGGATTTAAGAAGATTAGGTTTATTTTGAATGACTTGACTCATGAGAAATATTCCCAAGAGTTCTTTGGTCGTCATAAACCTTCCAAAATGTTCTTGGATTTTTTTAACCAACATGCTAATTTCCATGATTAATTTAAGCAAATAATACATATAAACTTGAAAAATATGATTCTCTATCTAGAAACCTTCTTTGACTTTGAAAAAATCAGGGAATATTCCCTAAGATAGGGGTAACAACATGCTAAAATTTCAAGCCATGGTGGTATTACTACATGCACGGAGAATCAAAACATTCAAATAAGTATTTAATTAATTAAAAATAAAATATGCATCACATGGGCATAAAATTATTTCCACATTGTTCTCCTCTATTCACTGAGCAATAGGGTGTTTTTATTTTATTTTTGTAATTTTTCTACACCAAGATATGGATTTTTTTAAGTTAGGGATCATTTTCTAAATTAATTAAATCCCTATTTATCTATTTAAACGCGCGGTGCCACCTCAACCTACGACGGCTCCGAAGCTCCAAGCGGCGCGCTCCCATTCGACGTCGCCATACACCTCAGTGCTGACTCGGCCCGCGGCTTATGTTTTGAAGAGCTATCCGGCTTGATCTCGACCGTCCATCCAATACACGCGCGATCGAACGACCCTCTGTCATCGTCCCCTAAGTTTGGGGCTCTCTCTCTAAGGAATTTTCAGCACACCTCCCATGGTCATGGAGATGAGTTTTTATAAAAATGGCCACGGGGGGCTTTCAGGGCAAATATTTGGGTGCATTGTGGTGCTTAGGTGGAGGGCAGAAGAGCTCTACAATTTGATTTGGCTGAGCTGGCCTCTAAGTTTGATTTCGGTGAAGTTCCATGGGGGTGACTCTAGGTTTTGAGCTTTTTCGGTGACTAGGCCAGCCGGCCATGGCAGGGGGAGTTGGCTAGGTGTTCAGGGCATCAGAGGAATCTGACAAAGCAGCTTAATGCAATGAGGTCTAGTTTTGATAAGGGTATCTTAAGCATGTGCATTTTTGGAACTAAAACCCCTTAATTTACGGGACTTTTGGCCCATGGCTTAGTTTAGGTGTTTATATGGGTTTTGGCTCAGTCTTAGAGTCTAACCAATGGCTGAGGTGAAGTTAATTTGATGACTTTGAGGTGGTTATGTCATCTTTAATGCATATGTTCAATGTGGGTTCAAGTGATCAAAGTTTGGGTTTAGGCTAGGTTAGCCAAATCAATTGACCCAATTGATTGATCAACATTGTGTAGGTGATTGTTATGAAGATTTTTGGTGAAGGGTTGAAGTGATTTTGAGTTCAATTGGTGGGTCAATTTAAGGGATTTTTTAAATTTGGTCAATTTGTGCATGTTGGGCTAGACATGGGTCTAGGTTGGGCTAGCCTTAATCAAAGTCCAAATTAAATGGTTCAAATGATCAAGGGAGATGTTTTAAAGATTTTTCATGAAGGGATAGAGTGGAAATTTTAGGGTTAAGGCTCTCAATTTGGTGAGATTTTGAGACATGGCCAATTTAGGGCAAATTTGGGGCTTTTAGACTTAGCTTGAAATCAAATGAATTTGAGGTCTCACCAAGGCCAATTGAAGGTCAAGTTTGATATATGAGAATATTATGAAGGTTTTGCAACACAAATTGTCACAAGTTGAGTAGGCCATGGGTTCAATTTGGTGGAACCAAGTCATGGGGCCAAAATTGAGGTGGTCTAAGATGGTCAAATTAGCCAAATTGGGTCATGTGATAGTTGAGAAAAATGAAATTAGGAATATTTGGGGTGTTTTGGAAATTTTTGAGATTTTTTTTTGAATTTTTGGCATTTTGGGGTAAGGAGGGGTATTTTGGTAATTTGACCAATTTTTGGTGATTTTGGGTAGTTTGGGTGTTTTCAAGGTGTTTGAAATGATTTTTGAATCAAGTTGGGTATTTTGGGTAGATTTGGAAGTTTTGGCCAAATTTGGGGTCCCAAAGGTATCTAGGTAATTTGGGGGAGTTTAGAGGCAAAATGCTAAGTTGGGTATTTTAGTAGAGTTGGAGTGTCAGCCACCATCAATAAGTCATGGACCAATGGAAACCCCATTTTGGGTCCTCTATGTAGTGGTCTTAGCTAAACCCTAGCCTAGGGCTAGTAGATTTAGGGGACCATCTACATGAGTTTCCCAAAGGCTAAGGGACCAAAGTCAGGAAATTCTGGGTTTAGGGTAGTGAGTGATTGTGAGTGAAGTGATTGCAAGTGAGTGCCTTAGCCTTAGAACAACACCCAGGGTCAACTCTAAGGTCCAGCAGTCCTAAGTGTGACTCATCTTGAGTTCCCCCATAGTGACCCCACCTACTAAGTGCTAAAGGTTATGACCAATATGTGGAACTTCAAGTTGAGTAAAGAAGGGTGTATAATTTCTAATGGTGAGGGTTCCATGTTTAGTTTTCTAAGAATAGCTAGTAGGAAATTCTTATGGCTAGACCTTAGGCTACTAAAGAGGAAAAACTAAACTTCAACCAAAAGTGAGGTCAACATATATTTAATGTATTTTAGAAGTACATGCCTTCGCTTCGACCATCCTATGACTCGGCCAGCTGAAATTAGTCAGCTCTGACTTGGCAAGACCAGTTTGTCCCATTGTGCTGAATCGAGATTGTTGGTCTACCCTTGATGATCTTCATGTCAGTGAGACTTAATTCAATCGGTTATGCTAGTCTAATTGTCAACTATTGATCCTTAGATAAGAAACTCTTATATGTAGAGCAAGGCTAGACCATCAGGCATAAGATGAATCACCATAATTCGACAGGCAGCTTACTCTTCAACTTGATAATCTTTCTGAGATGCTCTATATGGTTATACGATGCCTAGTTCTCGGCCCCATATGAGGAATCTCGGGAGCGTCCATGAGATAACTGTTGACGTGAAATTCATCCCTTAAATCAGGTTATGATGAGAGGCAGATTACTGCCTTTGATTGACTCGATTGGCTTACATCTTCAGTTTGGGTGGCCTTTTCTCTATGGATCTTCAACCTAGATTTGGGGGTTGCACCTAGTCAGACATGCCTTTTGGTATTCCTCTAGTGAATACTTAGCCTTCTGATGCTAAAGCCTTGTCTCCAATTAATGAGCATTTGGTTTTCCACATGTAGGCCCTTTATCTTTTGCTTATGAGCCCATGGTCTTCCATTTGTGAGCCCTCCTTAGATATACTCATTTATACTTTTTATCTATTGAATTTTCTTGAGATTTTGTGTAGACACATATATAATTATCTATACTTTTTATCCTTTGCTATTACTCCTGCTTTATATGTCTACATACTTTAGTCTGTCGACTTTTAGAATTCCTTCATGGAGAGTGCTCAAACACCTTTGAATGAGGCTCTAAGTGTTGAGATGATGAGAAGGGTATTTGGGCTTCCTACACCGCAACACCATCATGAGGCAAAGAAGAAGCCAATTTGAGTCAAGAGGCCTCAGGGGAAGAAGGCACCTGAAGTCAAAATGAGGCTAAAGGGTGAGGTTTGGAAGAAGAAGCTGGCTTTGAATAATCATAAGGTAACCAAACCAGCCTCATGGGGAAAAGGATCAATCAGAGGATAGGAGTATGATGTGCAACTAGACTGTAGGCACATCAACCCAACCTACTTCAGTGGCTCGTGACCATGCAGTATTATCATACGCGGGAAGTTATAGGAGCCCCTTTAACTAGGAGGCAGAAAGTTAATGGCGCATTTTCGCCAGTTGAGGGACTAAGGATTGTGATTGCTTCACGATCGCTTGTGAGACAGAGATGGATCAACTCCTTAGTATTGAAGACTTGATATTTATGGTTTAGATTTTTTTTAATTTCCATGCATTTTTTTTATGCATAAGAGGCAATCCAGATCATCGCCTCTTCACTCAGCCATGATGATTAGGGTTAGACTCCCTGACCAGTTCAGATAACTCAGGCGCTAGTCTGGAGCAAGGAAAATGCATTCAACCACATGGTTAACCTCTAATGTCATGGAGAGGCGACAGACTGTATAGGTTTTCTCATGGGTCACTGGCCCTTCAATTGGAGGAGATGGAAGACTCACATGCCTGGATCTCTTGGATGCAAGGAAGAATGAGATAAAGAAGCTACAGGAGAAGCTAGTGGAGCTCCAGTCAAATATTACAGACATCCAAGAGACATGATCGATGCGTTGGGGTCAAATCGAGGGCAACCACGCAGAGATATATGAGTTTGGTGGCAAAGTGTTGTATAAAAAGCTATTTTTGCAAGGGCTTATCTTGCTTGAAGGGCCCAATGAGTCACATGTAAAATATTTCTTAGAATAAAACTCTGAGTTTTTAAAATGTCTAATAATTAAATTTATTTCATGCGATTATTTCTCTAAAAAATTTTGTTGATGTAGAAAGCTTTTATGAAATCAAGGTATGATTTTCATGATAATTATGCTTCTCTGGGTCTCCTATATATAAGAGTGAGGGGTTGGATTTTTGCGCTACACTCTCTGAGCCTTCTCTATGCTCATTTGTTTTTTCTGTCTCATGTTTTTATGGCTCCAAAGTACCCACCTCGTGTTTTTGGATTGATTTCAGTGCCTAAGAGGTCAGTTATGTCACTCAAGGATGTGGCCTTGTTCTAGACACTAACTTCTTTGAGGATTCGTTTCAACTTTGGGCCGTCAAGAGATTGGATAGAGCGACTAACCTAACTTATTTTCTACAGAGACCAAATTCAATTGGTCTCCAACTTTCTCTCTGACATAAGTTGTGGTCCATATTCAACCACTATGGAGTTATCCTAGCTAAGATCAAGTCGAATTTTATGACCAGTTTTAAATTATTTATTTTTAAGAGGTTTTAAAATCCATTTTTTTATTAATTTTTTAAATTTTTAATTTAAAAAAAAATTAAAATAAATTTTAAAAAAGGATTTAAGTCCATTCTTCTTAGGTTTTAAATTTCATTTTTAAAAGGTTTTAAGTTATAAATTATTCTTTTTTTTTGTTTTGAAATTTATTTTAATGGTTTTAAGTTTCATTTTCATCATGCATTAACCTTATGAGCTTGCAAAAGATACCCCTTAAACATTTAAACTTGCACATTAGAAAGAGAACCTTCACATGAGAGGTTCTCTTCCTACTCTTTTCCTTAATATTATTATTATTGGTTATATATATATATATATATATATATATATAGACACACACACACACACACTTTGATCTTCAGAAAAGTTTCCCTATGATCTTGAGTTATTGCACAACTTTGAACTTGAATCTTCTTCGAAAAGTGATTTCTTCAAGAAAATTTTTTATTTATAGATATTGGATGTAGGGATCCACCAATTCTTTGGTCTTTGGTTCATCAATGGTCAGCTAGAGAAGCTTGTGAGGAGTTTCTTCTTTGAATCAAATGCTCTTACATATAAGGTCTATCTTTTTATTTTCCTCCTAATTGACGTGCTCTATTCTAAAATTTGTAAACTTCCATATCTCCATACTTGCCTAATTCAAGTACTTAGCCATCATTTCATCTCTGACCCCAAACTCTTTGTTGACTTGATTCACCACCAGTTGAGAATATGAATTCACTACTAGATACTGGACTCCCATTTTGTAAGTGAGATGTAGGTCGACTATCAATGATTCTTCACTTAGTTATCAGTGACTTTGAATTCATGAATGACTGAATGGTAAAGATGCTCTCCAGTCAGACTACTTAGTGCTAGTCCAATTCTCGCTCTCCCCCGACTTGAGGCTTTGTCGATAAGCAATATCCAAGTTCAGACATAATTTTTAGTTCCTTCTAGTTTTTTTAGATAATTTTTCTAGAAAGTTTACAAAGACTTGAGTTTTAAATGTCATCCATAAGAAGTAGGTGATATCATATTTGTATAGTTCCACAACCTACTTTAGGAGTCAACTGAAATTTTTCGGCCAAGTGAGTATGAATTTTAGAGGGTGGTCAATGATGACCTTGATCGAATGCATCTAGAAATATGGTTGGAGCCTGCGAGCAGAGCTAATTAGAATAAATGTTAGTTTATCTATGATACGGTACTTGACTTCAATGCCTCTGAGGACCTGACTGGTGTAGTAGATTGGAAAGTACTTTTCAAGCTCTTCCTAGACCATGACTGAGTTCACAACCTCGAGCCTACGTTTCAAATATCGAGAGAGTTCTTCCTTTTATTTTGGAATTTATAGTAGCGGTAGTTAAACTATGATTGCTTTAGGCTATTGAATGCTTGCTTACATTTGGTCAACCATTCAAAGCTTTTGGCTTTCCTTCACATTTTGAAGAATGCTACACATTTTTCATCTGACTTTAAAATGAATATGTTGAGTGTTGTTATCTAGTTGGTCAACTTTTGCACTTCTTTAATGTTTCAGGTAGAGTGGTTATTTAATAGTGCTTGAACATTCTTCATATTGGTTTTTAAACATCTAGAAGTCAAGAAGTATTTGAGAAATTTTCCAGTCAAAGCCTTAAATGTGCATTTTAGTGGATTGAGTTTCATATTATATTTTTTAAATGTTTGAAATATTCATTAAAAAATTATTTATATGTTGTTTGGATGTTTGAAGTTTAATTAGGACGTCATCCACATAGCATCCAACATTTATTTATTTTTTATATTAAAAAATTACATCCATTAAATGCTGGTAGTTGGTGCTAGCATTCTTAAGCCCAAAAAACATTACATTATAGTAGTACAAGCCTTGACTACTAATAAATTTTGTGTTCTCTACGTAGATTGAATGTATTTTGATCTTGTGTTAGTTAGAGAAGGCATAAAAGAAGCTCATCACAGACTAGCCAACCGCTAAATATACCAGAGCGTCATTCTTTTGCAGAGGGCAGATGTCTTTTGAACAGGCAGAGTTTATATACATGAAGTCTAAACACATTCTCCATTTGTTATTTGTCTTTGGGACGATGATCACATTTGAGACCTAGGTTGGATACTCTACCACTTGAATGTAGTCAACCTCTTTAAGCTTATGCACCTCTTCACGGATTGGTCCAGCCAAAGTCATAACCAATGTTCTCATCTTTTGCTTCATTGGTTGGGCGGTTATATTAACATCCAAGCGATGATAGCTTATGTTGATCTGGATGCCCAATATTTTAGTAGTTGACCAGACAAAAACATCATGATGCTCTCGAAGAGTTTAAATCAGTCAGTCTTTGTATCCGGTAAAAAAAATTCACAAATTAGGAAAAATTCATCTGGCTCTCTATCAACGATAAGAATTTTTATAGTGGTTTCATCGATCTCGAGACTCCCTCTCATTGGTTATGAATATCAAATGACTCTTGTTCCACATTGCCAACCACCCGGAGGTAGCATGTTCGAGACTGCTTCAGGTTTTCCCTCGTGATTATTGTATCTCTTTCACTTAGAAACTTTATTAGGATATAATATGTGGAGACCACGACTCTGAAGTCATTGAGCAGAGAGCGATCAAATATTACATTATAAGTGGGTGGCGCTTTAATCATCAAGAAATCTTTCATGTTGGTAAATTGGTTGTCACCTTCGCCCTATGTGAATAATATCCTGATTATTCTCATGGTTTTTTTTTGTTTGCTTGAGAATCTATAGAGTGGGTCAATCGGCTCCACCAGCTTGTCAGCCGATAGATGCTTCTTGTAAGAGGAGAATTGAACAAGATATTCCCTAAACTATCAGTGTCAATAAAATACTACCAACTTGATAGTTATTTATCATCATCAGTGAGCACGATGGTGTCTTTGTACTTGTTAATCTTCGGGGGTAAGCCAGTGTCAAAAAAACTGATAGAAGGATGAAGCTTCCACTTCAAAGTGAATGTGGTGGTGTAAAGTTCCCCGCTTGGAGCCACTTATTATTGACTCGTTGGACCAAGTCTCCTCTCAAGATCGCTGGAATTATGCCCTCGATGGGGATAGCGTTGGCTCAAATGGGCTCATCAAAGTTCTCTTCTACAAGAGCTTTCCTCTGTCTTTAGACTAACACTTCTGGTGCCACAAACTCTTTGAGTTTCCCATCCTAAATCAATTCTTCAACAAGATTCCAGAGGATTCTATACTCTTTCCTGTCATGGTCATGGTCCTTATGGTACTTACAAAATTTATTTGTGTTTCAGAGAAAAGCTTAAGTTTTCGTTGGTGAAGCCTCTTTGAAATACTCATTGTCTTGTATGGCCCCCACCGATAGATGCATCTTATCAGAGGATACTTGAACAAGATATTCCCTAAACTACCAGTGTCAATAAAATACTACCAACTTGATAGTTATTTATCATCATCAGTGAGCACGATGGTGTCTTTGTAGTTGTTCTTCTTCAGGGGAAAGCCCAAGTCAAAAAAAAACTGATAGAAGGATGAAGCTTCCACTTCAAAGTGAATGAGGTGGTGTAAAGTTCCCTGCTTAGAGCCACTTATTATTGACTCGTTGGACCGAGTCTCCTCTCAAGATGGCTGACATTATGCCCTCGATGTGGATAGTGATGGCTTAAATGGGCTCATCAAAGTTCTCTTCTACTAGAGCTTTCCCATGCCTTTAGGTTAACGCTTTTGGTGCCACAAACTCTTTGAGTTTCCCATCTGTTGACCTCACTTTTGGTTGAGGTCTAGAAACTTCTTTAGTAGCCTAGATCTAGTCATAGGACTTTCCTATTGACTAGTCTTAGAAAACTAGAAAAGGTACCCCCACCATTAGAAATTCAAAACTCTTTTTGTTACTCAACTTGAAGTTTCACATATTGATCTTAACCTCTAGCACTTAGTAGGTGAGATCATTATGAGAAAACTCAAGAGGAGTTCCTATAGGACTACTTGGCCTTAGGATTGACCCTAGGTGTTGGTTTGAAGTTAGGGTACACAATATCCTCACAATATTCTAGCTAAAACCAATCCATAAGGACCCAAAATGAGGATTTTATTGNATAGGGGAACTTGTCGGCCAATACATTGGTTTCGTAGATCAAACGGATGTCATAACTTTCTCTAGTTTATTTGATCGAGCCTCACCCTCAATTCTTGTGTTCATCCTTCGGGATAGATACATGATTTGAGGTAAAGCGCTCTTTCATTTAAACTATGAAAATTATGGGGTCAGTTTGACTTCATCTTTTTCAAAACTAAAATTTTTTAAACGTCCTTCCAAAGCGGGCAACGAGATTTCAATTCTGATGACCGACAGCTTCTTACGGGCAAACCCTACACCAAAAATAGTGCCGACACCATCCTAAATCAATTCTTAAACAAGATTCCAGAGGATTCTATGCTCTTTCGTGTCATGGTCATGGTCCCTATGGTACTTACAAAATTTATTTGTGTTTTGGAGAAAAGCTCAAGTTTTTCGTTGGTGAAGCCTCTTTGAAATATTCATTTTCTTTTATGGCCCCCACCAAATTCACCATTATGACCCTCAATTGAGTGGATTTGTGTACCTCGTGGTCATCCAATGAATTGTCATTTGATCGACTTTGCCTTCCTCTATGATGGTTTTTGTCGGCTCCTTCATCATCACAAGGTGGTTAGTTGTCATAACGTTCAGGTCATGAGTTGTCCTTTGATCTCCACCCATCAAATCGTGAGCCTCTTTTCTATGAACGATGATCAGATTGTTCAGCTTTTTGGTAGGATGGGTGGATATACTCATTTGGTATAATGTGGTTGTCGGCTAACTCTAAGAGTTTAATTAGGCTCTTAGGTTGTTGCAAACCTAGAACATACTTGAATTACTCGCTCCTCATCCCTTAGCTATGCTAGCTATGCTAGCTATGCTACTACGGGTTTTGGATCCTGCACTTCCAGCATTTCATTTTAGAACCGATTGCATACAAACAAAGGTTCTCTCGTTCAATCCTTGCTTAACATGCCGCAAGGCCTGTGAGTTCTTGCATGGTTTTTGGGTGTCAGCGATTTGTTCCATGAATATCTTCTTAAATTCATTAAAAGAGGTGATTGCTCCTATCAGGAGGCCATTAAATAAATTGAAGGCCAAGTCCCTCAGCAAGAAATTTAGTGTGTTGGAGATTTTGAGAAGGCGGATGACAGAACCAAAGGAAGTGATATGGTATGATGGATCTCTCCAACCCTTGTATGACTTTAATGAAGGGAGTTTGAACTTCTCTGGTGCCTCAACATTAGAGATCGCTCAGAAGAACACAATCTCTGGCTGGTGGTAGACCTCCATATGCTCAAACTGTTGTTTGACCAGCAGTGTAGACTAATCAATATCCTGAAATTGGAGCCTTCCATCCTTTCTGCCCCCTGAGCCACTCGGCGGCTTTGGGGTTTGGGTTCTTCTTCTTGAGGTTTATGTTCTTCGGGAGCTTGTGCTCTTTCCTCGAGTATTGTAAGGTTCAATTTTGTCATCTTGCTTGCTATTTGATCTCTAAGTTCCTGGATTTGTTGTTGTACAAATTCCTTCGTGTACTCCATATTTATGGTGTCTTCCACATAAGTTCCTTTTTTGTGGTGTGAACCTCTTCTTGTTCATGACATGATTCCATGCTCATCAATCCTTTTAGGATCTTGAATTCATTTATGTCATGTGAATCACATCCAATTTATAGAGTGTAGGACGGATGTGAGAAACAAAGAGAAGGATTTAAGAGAGAGAGAGAGAGAGCACAATAATACAAGAGTTTTAATAAAATAATTCTAGTGGTCATTTAGTGTAGAAATGATCTCCTATTTATAGATTTTAGGAGTATCTAGTGTAAAATTACAGGTTTATCCCTTTTTTAATATGGATGTTACAACATATAATGTCATCTGTTCATATTCATTATTGACTTTGACACCCTTTCATATTCGTAACTGATCTTAACATCGTTTCATATTCATGATTGTTTGGAGAGGGGCTTTTAATGACCCGGTGACCTTATTGCTTTGTTGGTTGAAAGCCTTTGGTCAACTAACAGATATTCGGTCGGCCGAGGTCATCAGTCGGTCCTCGCAAGGGAATTCTGAGGAGAGGACTTACTGTCATTAGGGTGAACTTAGCCATTGGGCAAAGGATGTACCATCGTAATATGACGGTTAGCTCTTCTTGGAAAAAGAGACTTCTTAGAGGACCAGAAAGGCACTCCGTGGGGAGCCCTTTGGTCATTTTTATGAGAAGTTCTAGAATTTGCTAATGGAGCTGATCAAAAGCGACAGTCTGTTAGATTGGACTCCTATTTATTTATTTGGTCGTGCTTTTGTTCAGTCAGCTCAAAGTTCTGACCAAAGCAAACAACGCTTGATGTTTCTATCTTTTAACTATCTAAATACACTGTTCCTGGTGTTCATGAGCGAGACCCCTTGGACTTTCTCGAGATTCATGCGGGCATATTTTGTATGTACAACACGAGAAAGAGCTATCCAGTTATCTCAAGCAAGGAACTCTTCACAAGTTTTCTACTCAAATCATCAATTTTGAATGATTTCAAGCCGTTCAATATGGAGACATTTCTTACAAGACTCAAATCAAACTTATAACCAATTCACCATTAAATCAATTAAATCCATTGATCCAATTTCATTGCTAAACTTATGGATGGGTTACTAATCATCAGTTATCTTCATCTTTAAACTATCCCCAATTAATGTTTTAAATCTATTTTTAAAATTATGGGTGCAGAAATTTCTTTCATAAAGAAATAGAGTTGCAGATGCAGCTGCCAACGCACGTTGACTTGCCTTCTGGGCTACGCTGCCGGAAACCGATGCTCCAGTCTTGACTTGGAGTCATGCCGCATGCCATTAAATATTAATTTTAAATGTTGATGAACCTTCATCTCTCCCATGATTAATGAAAGAATTGTGGATAAGATTTTGATGATAGCTTGGATGCATGGAATGGTTTACTGACAAAATACATGGATGACATTAACCTTCGCTTCTAGATTTAATCCAGTTACTCTTATATTTTTCGCATGTTTAATGAGTGAATAAATTACTATGAGAGTTTATGAAATTTGATACATTTGTAGTTATTTATTGTATAGAGTAAACAGATGTTATCTTCAGATTAAATATTACATAAAATAGTAGATGCAAATAATGAGTCTCTCCTCTCTCTCTCTCTCTCTCTCTCTCTCTCTCTCTCTCTCTCTGTGCGGGCGCTTTACGTCCCGGTTCATTGGTGCAGCATCTGGCATAAGTCCCTCGGGTCGGGAGTTCGAATCCCATGGCGCGGGCTATTCGGATTAATTAAAGCATACCTGGGTTTTCGACCCAAACGGGAAAATCATTATTTGGTGCCCACTGGTAGGGCTGTCAAAAAAGTTCGTTGTTCGCGAACAGTTCGTGTTCGGTTCGTCAATGAGTTCGTGTTCGATTCATTCGATAAGTAAACGAGACGAATGTGAACAAATTTTTTCGTTCGGTTAGTTAAATGAACCAAACACAAACAGTGATGTGTTTGTTCGTGTTTGAATCGTTATTGTTCGAAATATAAAATAACTATATATAAAAATTTTATGATATTTAGAAAATTAAATTTTATAAATTATAATTTATAATAAATTAATAATAATATATTAATATACTATATTAGTAATATACTAATATAGATATTATATAATTATATAATATAAGTTATATAATTAATATAATATATTATTTATATATATATTAATATTAAGGATGTCAAACTGGGTCGTCTTTCGCGAACAGCTCGTGTTCGGTTCGTTCGTTAAGAAACGAACACAAACAGTGACTTCACGAACAATTTCAAACAAATTAAATTTCAAACGAACCGAGCACGAACACAAGTTCTGTTCGTTTGTGTTCGGTTCTTTTACACCCCTACCCACCGGACCAAATACCGATTTTGTTTTTAATATATATATATATATATATATATATATATATATATATATATATATATATATATGTCAGGAATTTGAATCCTCTTTGTCACAAACATTAGAAGAGTGATTGAAGGCTCGTAGTATAGCCTCTAGCCATTTTTATTCTTCTAATGTTTGTGACAGAGAGGATTCAAATCGCTGACATATATATATATATATATATATATATATATGTCTATGGAAAGATTTATCAAACAGACCATGCTAAAAAGAAAATAATAAACAATACAGAAGAAAAATTATCAAACCGGCATGGGAAATCTTCTAAGAAAGTCATAATATATATAATTAAACTTAATGTCTCCAAATCAAACTTACCTGTAGAATACTTGCAAATATTACAAGGATCTATAAAAAGTCATTAACCAAACAGACCACACTATAAATAAAACAATAAGCAAATAAAAGAAACTTGAAACAGTTTAAAGACTGCCATAAAATAAAAGAGTCCAAAGCCCAAAAAGTTTGATAAATATTATGTTTGATGCTCCTAATGTTCTAGCTCCAAATGAAATATCTTTGAGTCATGTTTATTGTAAGATTTTGTATGCATAGAATGAAATCTAGTTTTTTAGGACACTTTCACAATGGAAGATCCCAATCAATGTGGAGCAATTGCGCGAGCTAACACTCCATGGTCTCCACCGCTCGAATTGAGCTTGCTGCATGACTTCGGGATGTCGAATGAGCTCTGTCATAGTCCACACGAGTGTGGCAGCTATGGTTTCAGTTCCTGCAAGAAATAAATCCTGCAAAACATATGGAAATAGAAGTTTGCTATTTAAATGTACAGCATGATTTTAAGTTTGTTTATTCAGGTTCTTTGAAAGAGTGCATGGATAAGTACAGTTTGAATATATACAGAAGAAAATTATCTGAGGTGACAACACATTAGTTAGAAAATTTTTCATAAAAGAGCACTTCTTTGATGTTTTTCATAAGTTTCAGAGGAACACCAACCAAATCCTCATCCATGTCATCTCCCTTCAACTTCTTTGTCTAATGCTCCTTGATTATCTCATGCAACAGTTTGGTAAGAAGCATTTTGTTTTGAATATGTTGAACAAAATGAAGAAAATTCTTTGATAATTATAATAAATTTAAATCTTTTATGAGCAATTCTCTTACATTTATGATACATAGGTATGAATATGACGATGCTTATTTTGGTGTATTGGTGTTGTAATGTAAATGAATGATGTTGGTTTTGTTCGTTTTGACATTTGTGTTGGAAAGAAGTAAAAATTAAGTATTTTGGTAGGAATAATGTAATAATCTAAAAGGATTATTACATGATTCTCATACCTTAATCATACTTGTACTCTAGCCACAAATAAGAATGTAATTCATTTTAGTTTACAAATAAGCATTACAAAGAAATTGATTTTAGAAATTATTTTATAATAAATCAAACAATCTTACCATTGAATCCTTTCAGGATGTAGGGCCCCATATCGCTCGTGAGTTCGTTTGGTAAAGACCTTGTATTTGTGGAAGAGAGGTAGAAAATAGAAATGAATGTGAGATATAAGAGGTCTTAAGAATTATTTATTGAGTTCGAACCTTCGACAACCTAGAAAAGGGCTCAAGAGAGGATTCCCGAATAATAATGGGTGTGTGTGTGAGAGAGAGAGAGAGAGACTTTGGGAAATTATATAGTTTTATCTCCTTCTGTCTTGAATTTCCTTTTATACAAAAAGGAAAAAATAATACAAATAAACTTAGTAAATTACTATATCCATCTATGGTGATTTAATGAAAAAATTGTGACGTAGATGTAAGACGGCGCCTTTTAAATTAGGTGCACATGTTTTTTTTTTTATTTAGTAATAATGAACTTTACTAGTAGTTGACCCTTCCTAGGTGGGCAAGGTTACCTCCTTGGAAGAGACAAAATTAAGCCACTTTGGCAAGTGGGCTTGATCCAACCACTTCGGCTGGCAGACTCAATTCAACTATTTTGAAAGGTGTAGCTGACAGTAGGCTAGTACTTCGACGTCTTCTTTAGTCAAGAACCTTAATATGGAAGATGTTAAGAAAAATGATTTATTTTTTTTATGTGTTGGAATTTTTTTAGTAATTTGATTCTGTCTCAACTTGTTTATCCAACTTTGTATTTTATGAAGCTTAATTCCTTAGAACAAAATATTTTTTTTGGTGTTGTCTTAAACCAATTTTTTGTGCTTGAGAGTGTGTCATTGACACTTTATTATTCTTGATAGTTTATATATTTATTTTCGTTGGATTTCTTTTTTTTTATCACCTTCTCTTTAATCATGTTCCTTGTTTTTAGCAGATCATTCTTGATGATGGCATCTAGTTTGGAGAAGAGAGAATTGTCCTTTTTATCGCTAAAAATTATAAGAGTTCACAAATAGATGTTGAGCTATTAGGAAAGGCTCAATGGAAAATTTTTTTAATAATACTGCAGCCTTGAGACATTGCAAGGAAGGTGGCTCTCAACACTATCCATAAGCACAAGATTTACATATATTTTGAGCAATTTTAGTTGGATTTTAGGTTTCCTTTATGCTTGAAACAAGTAGATATCATAAATTTTTTTGCGTTTATTTTTGCTTACATTAGTTCTAATTGGATTGTGAGCATTATGGTGGTCATTACAAAATTTTTATTCTTGTCTATCAATTTATTATGTCATGGCTTGCAACTAAAGGGGAAAAGTGACGGGTGACACGCTTCAATTTTTACTTGATTTTACCTACATTGTTTCATGCATTTTACATGTTATTTTGACCTATTTATCACATATTTAAGCTTGATAAAGATGTTGTGTTGATGTTGTACATGTTGCATGGTTTGAATATGAATAATTTGGAATGTGAAAAGCAAGTAAAAAAAGTACCCTTAATTGGCGTGACCATGCTAGGTATCGAAGCAATGTTGTGTGATCATGCCAAAACAACAACATGACCACACCATAAGACTACACACTACCTCTGTTAAAAAAGAGCACCTATGAATACAGTTCATAGTTTTGACCTATTTATCACATATTTTTATGACCATGTCGAGTTTGGGTGTGACCACACCAACGAGTGGGAAAACACTTTATGAAGGAAATTTGATGGTCAAAGCTATGATTCTTGTTTAAAAGAGATTTTTAGGGCTTCATGAAGGGATTCATGCATTCATGAGTGATTAGAGGTGACTAGGGCAAGGATTTGAAGAGAATTTTGAGAGTTTTCCTCAAGGTCTTCTTTCTCCTTTGGAGAAACATTGGAGGGTGAGGTTTTCATTTATTTTGTGAGTTTTGAGAGACTTGTATGAGAGGAAGGAGTGTTGCACCTATAGAGAAAACAAATTCTAGTAAGTCTTTCATGTATTTGTTTCTTACAATGAATATCTGCATAGCTTTTCTTGTTATGGTTTTATTGACGATGTGTGGCTAATTTCATTCTTCATGTCTCTCTGATGAAGGGGCAATGGATTTAATCGTGTTATTGCCTTTAATGTTTCTCTATTGGTGTTTTCTTATGCTTCATTAGTTTTATTATTGATTAAACTTTGAATATAATTTACTCTTGTTTTAGCCAACTAGGATACTAAAATGTTTCATGAAGCTACAATCTCTAACAGTTGTGTAGTGGAAATGAAGGGTTAACCATAGAATTTTAAGAGGATAGACATGTTCCAATATAACTCTGCAATCATTCTTGGGGATCATAAAAATCATGCAAAATGTCATGGGGATTGAGAAAATCTCAATTTCATGGATTATAGGTTTTTTTGACTTAGACATAGGCATAAGGAATACTTTATCCTTGATTGAAAATAATCACGTAGGAAAACATTTAGGAAAATCACAAGTACCATGATTCTCGAATCACAAAGGCACAAGTCTCATAAATCTTGAAGGAACTTACAAATGTCTTTTGCGGATTTTTTCTTTCTTTTGCTTGTTGATTTCTCTGTTTGCAAGAATCTTAGGATTTAATTTGTTGTGAACACACCGAGCTAGGTTAACTAAATTAGCAAACAAGAGATTTATTTCAGTAGAAACAACTATTAAAATTTCCTTGTAGGATTGATTCACAACACTCTTTAATTTCAATACTACTCAACATGTGCACTTGCATTGTACGGTTGACTTACCCCATATTAAGCTTTAGCTCGTCAAATTTTAAGTGTTGTTATTAGGGAAAGACACTAATAGTTGTTTCTTCGTATAGGAAAAATGTAGTTGAAAATTTTAATATTTAGGTTTGGCATTTTTATTTTGTTAATTTTATTTTGTGTTTATTATTTCTATTATTGCATATGTATTATTGTTGCATTTCTTTGCAATGCTAAAAAAATAAAATGTAAAAAAAATTAAATTAAAAAAGGCAAAATTAGTTTACAGTTAATTTACTTTTTGTTTCATTTATTTTCTTTTGCACATTGTGTGTTTCATTTGTATGAAAGAAAAAAAATAGGTGTGGTCATGTTGTTGGTCTGCCCAATCAAACTAGCATGCAAATACAAGTCAGTCAACAAACTGGCATGCAAATGCAACACACAATGTGTGAAAGAAAACAAATAGGTGTTTATACATATATGAGTTATGTATAAAAAAATATGATTTATGTTGCATTTGCATGCTAGTTTGATTGTCTGCCACATAACTCTTTTTTATTGTCCTTTTTATGCATTGGGGTGTTGAGGTTGACCTAGCCCCTTTCGGCCTTGAAATTGATCGCACTTTTAGGTGTCTCAGGAGACCACACTTGTTTTCTGAAACATTTATTGAGATGGCTAACCCTAACATGCCCGCCTTGAAGCCCCTTAGGGAGTATGCCAACTCATATGTTCATGAAATCCACATGAGCATATGCTACCCATTTGTACAATCCAACACCTTTGAATTGTGACCTGTCATAACCCAGACCAGATGGTTCAGAACAATTAGTTTGGTGGACTTTCCTATGAAGATCCCAACCTTCACTTAGCCAATTTTCTTGAATTGTGTGTCATCTGCCAGTAAAATTGTGTCTCCAATGATGTCGTTAAATAGAAGCCTTTTCCTTTTTTCTTAAGGGATAAGGCTAAGTTAGGACTAAACTCTCTTTCCCCATGTTCAATCATGACCTGGAATGTCTTAGCACAAAAATTTCTAGCCAAATATTATCCTCCATTCAAAATTGCCAAACTTAGAAATGAAATTACCTCATTCACTCAAGATGGAGAGTCTGTTTTCGAGGCCTGAGAGAGATTCAATGAATTACTTATGAAGTGCCCACATCATGCCTAACCTTATTGGTTAATCATCCAAAATTTTTTTGCTTGATTTGTATGCACTTTGAGATCCATAATAGGGGCTACCACAAGAGGATCCTCAATGTTTGAACCTTTTGATTAAGCCTACATTTAATAGATGAAATGACCACTAATAATTTCTAAAGGAATGCTAAAAGACTTACACCCTGGAAGGTAGCCAGTGTTCATGAATTCGATTCCATAGCTATCATGGCCGCCCAAGTAGCTGCAATTTCTAAAAATATTAAACAACTTGGGGATGAATTTGATGTATGGAATACCACCAATGATTAATTCATGGACTGGTGATAGATCCTAGCATCTCTGCCTTAGAATTGATGAATTTCATAGGAAATCATGACAATAACCCTTATTTTAACACCTACAACCCATGCTAGAGGAACCACCAAAATTTTTCTTGAAATAACACCAACCAATAATGGGGGGAACAATCAGAACAACTATGGAGGTAGTTGGTCAAATCCAAGACACAAATCCCATAAACCACAATATCCATCAGGATTCTAGGCTAATTCCCAAACCAAAAAGAAATCGCCTATTAAGGAGTTAGCTAATCAAATGGGGAACACTCTACATAGCCAAGTTGTTGCTATAAAAAAAATTATAAAATCAATTAGGACAGCTCGCGAACTCGATAAACAAAAGATCCCCAGAAGTACTACCTAACAATATAGAAGTAAATCCAAAAGATTAAATTTGGAATAGAGCAAGGTGGTTGGAATAAAAACTTAGTAGAAAAGGAAGCTAACTTTCTGGATGATAGTACACTTGTGAGACATATGTTCCTCTATCATTTTGATTGATCCAACCAATAGAATTCCACCTCCATTCTCTCAAAAACTAAAAAAGCCCAGCAAGGAACCTAGTAGTTTCACCATTCCTTATGCTATAAGCAAAAAAATTTGAGGACAAGCACTTTATGGCCTAAGAGCCTGTGTAAATCTCATGCCTCTGAACATTTTCAAACAATCGAGAAGATGAGAAATTAAGCATGAAAATTTGACACTTTAGTTAGGAGATCAATCTATGGCTCACCTTGTGTAATAATTGAAAACCTGTTTGTCAATGTGGATAGATTCACCTTTCTAGTTAGCTGATACACAAAAAATAAATGCATTTTTAAACATATATTTTATACTTATTTTTGGTGATATTACACTTTAATGGAAGGTATTTTGATGTCTTCTTGTAGGTTGTTGATTTTTAGGACTTGAAGCAAAAAGGAAGCCAAAAGGATGAAATTTGGAGTCAAAATGACATTTTTGAAGAAATACTCAATGCTGACAGCACCAAGGGTAGCGTCGTTGGCACAGACCAATAGAACATACAGTAAATTTTACTCAGCGCTGACGGCGCTAATGTCGGTTCAACCACAGATTCTAGAAGATCGACGCATTTGGACACTTTTTGAAGATATTTTGGAGGCACCTATTGGAGAACCGGCTTGAGGCTTTATATGGGACCAACATTGATAAAAAAAAGAGGACTTTTGGACTCTAATCAAATCTTCTTGACTTCTCATTACCACAATTCATTCTCCTATTCCACAAACCATTAAGAGTTCATTGTTCATATAATTTAGAGTTTTTGTAGTGAGATTAAGTGTGAATCTTTCTCTAAGAGTATTGGAGAAGGGGAAAAGTGAGAGATTTCTTCTTCCTACATTTCCTAGGAAAAACTACAAGGGATTTGCTTTGAGAAAGAGTTTCAGATAAGTGTTGTTTGTTTAATAGTATTATATGAACTTTCTTGTATATATGAAATTTGTATTTTGTTGTATCTTTCTCATGAAGTATGAGTAGTTTCCTTTATCTTTCTCCCTACTCTGAGATATGGTGAAATGAAGAGATAACATGGATGTGCCAATATTAAAATATAAAATAAATTGTGTTGATTTTTCAACTCCGAACTTAATTTACTTTTCGATTTGGTCAATTAAATTGTTAAAATGTGTTGTGAAATATATGATTCGGGAAATGGAGTATGAGTTCTACAACAGAGTGAAGATCACATTTGATTACATGAAGGAGAAATTTGTTCATGGAATTAAGTGCAAATAAATAAGGAAATATACTTTTTTGGGTGTAGAATTGGAGAATATTTAGCGTGACAGACCAAAATCCCCATTTCGATTTTAGTGTTTAAAAACTAAAGTGAGAGTTAGCATTCAGGTGAAGAGAAGTGGGAGCTCTGGAGTGGGAGTCGGTATGCTCCTAGCCTAGCCACGAATTTAAAGACTAAACCTAGGATTAGCCAATGATTTTTTATAACACTGTATCAGGGTAAATTAAAACTGCTCCTATTTGACACAATATATATTATAAACATTTATCTCATCTTATTTCACCAAAACCTCATTGTAGTAGGAAAGATGCTTTTTCACATAAGAAATTTTCATTACATAACATAGTTTAATAGTTTAGTAGTTATCATTTAAATTTTGCATTTCTATTTTGCTAATAGTTAAGTAATTTAGTTGTGATAATATCTTAAAATTCAAAATTAGTGACAGTGATTTTGTTTTACTTTCTATGAATTTTCTAGTTAATTTATCATCTCAAATTTAAATCTTCCCAGTGGGATCGATATTTAGGGCTTAAATAGAAAGTCCATTATTACTTGATAATGATACGTATACTTGCGTAGAATCTCATTATTAATTGCCTATACTTATATAAATTTTACACAACTTCACTTTCTCGGGATCCCTAACTTCATAATTTTGGGTTTAAAAGCTAACAAAGGGATGCATGTGATTTTAGGGGACTGTTCTTAGCCACTAAAAGGCAATTATTGATGTTTAGGAGGGGAAGGTAATTTTTCGAGAACATGTTCAAGTAGTTACATTTGATGTATTAAAATCATCAAAACTTCCTTAAGCCTATAGAAATAATCAAATTCAAAGAGCTTAAACTGTGGCATGGGTGATAAAAATACAATCTACTAAACTAGAGGTTGTTTACTTGGAAGAGCAATTGATAAGTGATGAATTTTTTAGGAATATAACAGATGAAAATGTTTCTCTTTTGGTAGGAGAAACACAACCACTAAGCTCAAAAATGTTAGGAGACCACCTTAGTCTACCTATTGGAATCACAATGATTATATGGATGAAAGTGAGAGGTTACTACAAAATCTTCATCAGTGATTTGAGTAGGATTGATATTTTTTGGAAGAAAATGAGAACATGACCTTACTAGAAAGCTTAGCAAGACCTGACCTTTAGATTAGCAATCATGGACTGCCGATGTGGTATTTTGATACTAAAGATCTAGTGTAAGGTGATACCTACAAATTTATCTAGCTGAGGAGCTTTATCACATGATTTTTATCTTTTCTATTTTTATTTCAAAGTTGTATCATTTTGAGTGTTTATGTGTCATAGGTTTGTCGTTAATGAAATATGGTACCTCTGCAGAGTAGATGTTCTACACCGGAGGAGGCGTTGCAAAAAAAAAAATGTTTGTGTCGTACTGGGGGTCTGATCCCGACTTTTTATATGTTAATGCAATGTATGCGATTATATTCTTAATTTTCCTTACTTATAATTCTTACTTTGCAACGATGTCAAAAACTTGATCACCAGCAACACTAGGCAAAAACTTGACTTTGAAGCAAATAAAAATACAATTATTATATTTAAATATAGGATACTACGCAAGTACATGTATCATTATAAAGTAATATAAGACTTTTTGATTAAGCCCCGAATATTGAACCCAGAGGGAGAACTACAATATGAAACTACAAATCAGAAGAAATTAGATAACAAATTCTGCTTAGCAAAATATTTTAACTCAAATTGTAGATGTTATAATAGGAATGAAAGTTTGATTCTTTTTTTTTATTTTTGATAATTGAAAATAAAGTAAACAACTAACTAAACTTAACTAGATACTTGTAAAATGAAGGCAATATAAATAAAATATTTTTTTCCTTATCATGAATCAGTAATAAGTATAAGAATTCGGTTGTGGAAGTATTCAAATTGTGTTGTGTCAAATAAGAGTAATAATATTATTTACCATTACTAGAGATGTTATAGAGAAAATTGACTAATTTAAAGTTTAAATAGTCTTAAAAAAAAGTTAGGTAGGGAAGATACTAGCTCACTATAAAGTTCTCCCCTCTCCTTCCACCTTAGGGCTAACATCTCGTATCAAAACCTAAAACTATAAATCAAATTGGTGCTTTAGTCCGTCACTCTAAAGTTCTCTAATCCTACACCCTTTAAAATGTATTCTCATATTTATTTGCACTCAATCATATGAATTACATTCTCATCCATACAATTTCATGTGATTCTTACCATTTATTGACTGAGATAATACCATCTCAGATCTTACATGTTCTTAAAATAGGTATTAACATCTTAATTGGCCAAATGAAGTAAATGAAGTAAATGAAGTACAAGGTTTAAAATTATCACAACTTTTTCCAACATTAAAGATTAATAATTCACAGAATTTCCATCCAATACTTAATCACTTATCATTTTAAGGAAAAAGATAAAGATAACTACTCAGAATTCATAGAGAAAACACAACCATACTTAAACTTGAAAGTAAAAGTCATGCAAACAAACAAGAAGTCTAAATTAAAACCAAATGTTGTCACAAAGATAAAAACTTAGCTCAAATCCTTTCCACTAAAGTATTGAAGTTCCTTTGAATCTATTCATTCACTTACAATACAAACTACGACTTAAAATAAAAAGAAAAAGTGGGCGGCGGTGGCGGTGGCGATGAGCGTCTGCGGCGGCGTATGGGTATGATGGATGATGGCTCTGGATGGATGGAATACTCCCTTCTTATTCAATCCAATTTTTTTTTTATAATTTTTCAAAAGGTTCCTTGGTATCTCTTCCAAATGTGTCTATATTCAATGAATCTTCTAGAAGTTGTCACCTTTCAAAAGCTAATTGAATGAATTTTCGTGTCCATTAACTATTTCCCACGTTTTCACAAAGGGTTGCTTCAAAAACCTCTTCAAAAACTCTTTCAAACTCATTGAATCATCAAGTAAATACTTATGGTGCTTAAGAGCGGGGTATTGGGTGCTTAGGCACGACTCTCTCTAAGCGTCAATCCTAGGCGCTTAGGCGCCTCAGTTCAATTTCACACCTTCATTTTTGCTCCAAATTTGATCATTTTTCACTCCTTTCATCATTGTTCATCCATTTGATTATACTTGAAAGAAAAACACACAAATACCTTTCATTAAAGTGCAATATCTCAAAATAGGTATTGAAATGTGTACATAGAGACTATATTTTAGGTGTATCAGGGTTTGCATGACCACATCCCAATTGGGTGTGACAACTTTGCACCTAATCTGTTTTGGGTATGCTATGGGTTAGGGAAGCCTGACCATGTCGTTGAACGTTAATGGGTCAGAAACCCCTTTCTTTTAGCAATATTTTGCTTCTTCTCCATCGAACACCTCCTCATCTACTTAATAAGCTTGAGATCACTAGAAAGAAGGCTCATTTCACTAAGTCCAGCTTCTAATTAGTAGATTGGGTGTGGATAAGCTAGGATGTGCTGATTTTTTGCTTTAGCTCCTTGTTCTCTAATTTTTTGTTGACAATTCACACAATTCTTCCTCACATCCTAAAAAAATTTGTCGACGCTTATCTCTTAAAGTAACATTGTAATTTTCATTCTTAATCTCTAATTTTTAAGCCAATGACTTCATTTTTCTTAAGATATCTTCTCCAATCCAAAATTTTTCTTGCATTTCATGGCTCCCAAAATAAAAGGGAAAGGGACTTCCAAATAGGACCGCACTATATTCGTAAGTAATGTCGCTGCACGGCAGTATGAGAATATTTTGGTCCGAAAGAAGCTAATTCTATAGTGAGTATTTCAGTTTTTTGAGGATAAAATCACTGTAGAAATTGATAGGCTATGTTGGATGAGTTTGTTTCATGCTGTTGGCGTCGTCGTTGTCCCGCTTATTCATGAATTCATGCAAATGCAAAAGAATATGTGGGTCGGCAGGCCTTTATGTGTGGAAAACTAATTACTTTTAATCTGAGCACCATAAATGATCTTTTTAGATTCCCTGTCATTTTTTATTGTGATTTTGAGCAGTTTGTTTCTCCTAATCATCAGGAGATTATAGCCCTCCTCACTGACAACGACAGTCAATAGAAGGTTTGTTCTGGGGAAGAGGGAGAGACCCTTGTGAATTTCCCATTAACCTATCCAAACCCCATCTCTCAAACTTGGCACTACTTCATTGTCGCATGTCTTCTCCCTACCACTAGTCTCACTGCTGTGACTAGCGATAGGGTTATTCAAAAGTTCTGCATTCAGACGAGTCGCTTCATAGATATAGGAATCGCCCTCCACCAGTCAGTCCGATGCACATTATCAGTGGTTGGAACATTATAGGTTTAAGACACACTTGCTTCTACTCTATGTTATAGAGAGGGGTAACTGGAGGGAGTGGAAATCAGATGTTAGCAACATAGAAGCCGATCACCAAGACCACTTTTTCTTTTGCAGGCCTTGCGCAGGGTTCATCCTGAAAGAGAGGAGAGAATTACTCATGGTGTCTTGAACCTTTACGTCGAGACCCTTTGAGTGCCAAGGTAATGAGGTTCTTGAAGAATGTGTCTCTAGAGATGCATGATGTCTATACATAAACACAATACTATGAGGCAACACCAACGACAATATGGGTACATGCACTGATGCATTTAGAAGGTGCAACATTTGTTATCGTCAGTGACCTTCCCAACTGCGATGCCATTTGAGATTTATGTCTCAGTGAAGATATGGAGGAGACCAACAACTACTAGGTGACTTTGGCATTGTTGTGTGTTTGCACTCAGTGAGGAGCTTACATGCAGTTGAGTGCTTGCACCCATCCTTCATGCTATCAGAGTAGAGTCTAGGTGATCGAGTCAGTGGTTGAGTTGATGTTTGCATTATTTTTTGGTTGTAGAATTAAGTGTTAGTTTATGTGAGTATACTATTGTCTATATTGAGTGCCTCTAGCATATTTTTGTACCTTTTTTTTTTCATTGTGAGATTTGTACTTTACAGTGTTGATTACCTTTATTGGATGATGTTGCCTACTAAGCTTTGCACTTTACTTTCAGAGATTCATGTGATTATCCTGTCGTTACTTCTTTTTCTTTCATTTAACAAATTTTGTATACTGCTCCTTTCTATTATCCATGTATGGAAAAAAGTGAGTTTGGAGGAAAAGAAAAATGTACATTATCATGAACTTGAAGGGTAAATAACATAGCTCAATAAAAGAATTAGTTTTTCATTGGATAATTCATGTTGTTGATTAATTCAAAGAACTTATCATGATCCATTCAAATAAGATAAATGAAATCAAAGAAAAAATAAATTTATTAAAGTTAATAATGAAATGCAACACTATTTTTCTTGGTTCTTTTTTAGCATCTCGGAGTTGTCAACTTATCTATTTATGTGTCATTGTATAATTTCCCCATCCAAATAATCTTCTTCCCAAATCATATAAATGATTTGAAGAAGAGAGGAATTAAATAACAAAGGAAAATATAATGAAAAATCGACAAACAAATAAAAAGAAAAGAGACAGAAGGCTTATATATAGGTAATTCTCATGTGATAGGTCGAGAGTATATGCTCAAACAAGATTGGATCAAAATACCTCAAAAAACACAACATCCACGAAAAAAATCCCTATATAAGCCACCCATAACTAGAGAAACAAAAAGAAACATTTTGTTCTGACGTCAAAACTCTCCCAGAGGGATGTATCTCCACTAGTTAATTACATCTTGCGAGATACCCAAGAATACTCTTGATAAAAGGGGTTTTGCTTTATTATAATGACTCGAGGGTATAGGTTATCAAAGATAGGTTATTTCATATGGGAAAGTCTTGATGCTTTGAAGCTCATGCTAAACCATCAGGTAAAGAATGAATCTTTCACATCGAATAGGTAGTGGCTCCTCGGCATACGGAACCTACGAAAAAATCATAATCATTCCGACAAGGATATTCCTAAGCGTCAAAGCACATCCAGATTGTAAAGGAAGATAAAAAATTATTGTATCTCAAAAGATCAGTAACTCATCTACTATGGGCCATCAAAATGATATCAACAAAGTCAAAGGAGAAAAGGGCTCAACAAAGGTAGTCAAAGGTAAGGAGTAGTCCTAAGGGGTAGAGGTAGCCAAGTCGGGGTACCACAAACTCGTCATCCCAAGCCACTAGGACTCTAAATCAACTTGGTCGTGAAGGTAGTCAACCCAACACATCCTAAGATCCCCGGTCAGCAATCCATGAATTAAGTCATCCATCAGGAACCTCGATAGCCCTAAGGCCGAAGGAACAAGTCTCTATCCTATGACTATTGTCTGGAGCTTTGAAAAGTGGGACTTATACCTATCAAAATGGCGAGGATGCCTCAAGAAAGAAGGAGAAGGAAGAGGTCTATCCACAAAGCTACAACACTCTAAACAAAAAGACTTACACCTTGTTTGGGCCAGAGAGCCTTCTAAAACCCTAAGCGTACTTGTCAACCTCTTATATAAAAAGTTATGTTGGTTCAGCAGGGTTGGAGATGCGCCGAGGCTTCTCCTCGGGACATGCAATATAATGAAATCCTAAATTTGAAGACTCTATTAAGCATGATTGTGGTGATAGCCATGCATGCAATTCATTTTAAATTTGGCTTAAGCATAAAGTAAAGACAGGCTTTGAAAAGTACTAAATCTCTTAATCCTAAAATTTAATTTATCTAAATATTTTATTAGGATTTTTGAAGTGGAAAGATTTATAATTCTAAGGTTCTTAATGAGCCTAGATTGCATTTTTGTGTGAGATCTCAAATCATAGAAAGAAACAATATAAAAACTGCATGCAAGCGCTCAAATAAAAGCACTCAAAATAAAAATAAAAGAGGTCAAAAAGTCGTTGGGTTGGAGACTTATCCCAGGAAAGCAATATACATGTCTGAACCTAAGTCTAAACAAAAATATAAAATTTGGACTTAAGGTATGGGACACAAGCTACTGTTTCTGGTCCCCATCATGGTTCAACTTGTCACCCGCCTCAAACTCCATGTTTGTACCTTATTTTTGATACAGACTAAGCCTAAGGACTTTATCAAATGCACCCTGTCGGCACTATTTTTGGTGTGGGGTTTGCCCGTAAGAAGCTGTCGGTCATCGAAATTGAAATCCCGTTGCCCGCTTCGGAAGGACAAAAAAAATTTAATTTTGAAAAAGATGAAGTCAAACTGACCCCATAATTTTCATAGTTTAGATGAAAGAGCGCTTTATCTCAAATCTTGTATCTATCCCTAAGGATGAACACAAGAATTGAGGGTGAGGCTCGATCAAATAAACTAGAGAAAGTTATGACATCCGTTTGATCTACGAAACCAATATATTGGCCGAAAAGTTCCCCTATTTAATATAAGAAATTAAATAGGGTTTACATTATGCTGGGTTCGGGAAAAGCTTCCTATAAGGGCAAGCCCCTATAGTTAATTACATCTTAGG
>NEWO01000065.1:1139336-1149464 GCA_003013225.1 Phalaenopsis aphrodite
AATTTAAATTTAACTCAAACAAAAAATGAAACATAGTTCACTAAATTTATAATTAGTTCTCTAGTTTTTGTAGGGTTAGCGTCGTGTGAAAGAAATGTGTAGTTTGCTAAGGGCTAAGGGGCATAGATTGTGTGACGTAGAAGTGGTGTTTGTGATGACAATGAGTAGGAATCAACAAAATCTAGCAAAATATGTCGAAGAAGAGAAATCTCATAATGGGTTAAGGACAAACATTGTGATCTAGTGTCATGTAAAGGTGAAGGGAAAAATAAATCAGTAGGATTTGATGGCATACGAGAATGAAGCAAATTTTGTGATGGCATGAAACATTCATCAATGTGATCTAAAGCCTTGTGAAGAAAATTAGAGTTCGTTACAATTTTAATTAGTGTGTGAAAGAGAGAAAAGATTCATTTACAATATGCAATGAATGATGAGAGAGAAGAGGAGTTCGTGACAAGTTGGGGCAGGTAACGATGGAGCAATCAATGTGCAAAGTTCTGAGGAGTGAGTCATGAATCTTTTGTGCAAATCAATGCAGACCAACAGTTGAAGTGATTTAAATAAGGTTTGGACCTGAGATCCAATAATATTTATGTTCAAACTCAATTACTTTTAAAACTAATTCAAACATTTGAACTTAAATGATATTTCACAAATATAAAAAACTATTCTTCATTAAAGATAATGAAGATTTGCATATATATCACTCAATTCCTATGTATTTATATATTAACACCAAAACTTCAATTTTTATATACTTGCCATTTTACCCATTTTACCCATTTATGAAAATGTGTAATTAAGTGTTAAAAATTAAAATGATGATATTTTTTGTGTGGTATGAAATGTTTTGATGATATAAATGTAAAAGATAAAGTTTAGATGGTAGTTATCTAAATACATAAGAATAAGGTGGTGTGTGCAAATGACCCTCAACATAATTTGGTTTAAAAGAGATTTTATGCTTGTTTCGAAAAAATCAACAGGGAAATATTTGGTCAAAGGTGTGTATTATAATGACTATAATGTCAAATTCCCATATTAGACTCCTTGTATCAGGTTTGCCACTGAAAAAATACTACATTCGATTAAGATAAGTATGAATTTTATATTATTTAAAAATATTTAATAATATTATTATCACAATACCATTAAGAGTCTGTTTGGGGCAACTTGCGTGTTTCAAGATTCAGGATAAATAACTTATTCTGAAAGTCGGTCCGCGAGGGGCGACTCGCGATCTACGTTTAGTGTAAAAAATTCAAATACGACGAACAATATTTTTAAAAATGCACAAACCTTAAACGCGGCAGTTATAAGCTGCCCCCAAACGACTAAGGATCCGTTTGGGACAGCTGGTGCGTTTCAGGATAAGCTGCTTATCCTGTGTCCTGAAACGCCGCCTGAGTTTTGGATAAGCTGACGAAACGCGCGAATCAAACAGTATAATAACGTTTTGAAAACGCCGCCCGTATTTTTAAGCTGCCCCAAAAGGACCCTAAATATCATCCAATACCAGCAATCTATAAAATTTTCAGACGTAATATTCTCAGTTGTTTATCAAGTCTGTCGCCGGTGTTTCAGGTTTTAACCAGTTTTAGTTTGTTGCTGAGCTTGTCGGGTGGGCAAAGCATAAACCCTCGAACTCCATCTAAACCCTAATGGGGTGGTACCAGTGAACTTGTCTTATTAGGTCTCATTTACAGGCAAGAGGTCAACTCAAGTGTTGTAAGGTTCAATGTTTTCTTCTTTTTGATTTTTTTTTTTTTTTTCATTTTTTCTGTTTTTTACACTGGCAATTCTGATGAAGTAGCTCGTTATCTTCATTTTCGACACAGGGTGGTTCTCTTGAAGGAAGGTCGATTGAAGTTGTTAGTGCTGTCATTCTTACTAACTTGGTGGGGAGTCAAGGCGATGTCAGCTTTATCAAACATTTGGTTCTTCCGAGGTGTTTTTAAAAATTTTTGTTTTGTTTCCTTTAAAACTAGGTTGAAGTTTCGATCCTTTTTTCTTTTGATTTTTTTTTTAAATTTTTTTATACAACCGAATTGGATTGAAGGATGATTTCTCTTGTTTCTCAGATGGATCCATGCAAACAATGCCATTTTCTGGTGAAGTTGTAACTGGAAAATCATCCCCTCAAAAGGTTCAGTTGTTTTGAATCTCAATTACAATATCATGAATCCCGTTTTCAATTTTAGTGCAGTAATTTTGTATACTGAGTTCAAACGTACGCCTTATGAAGAAGTAGAAAATTTAAGAGTTATTCCTAATGAAAACCTCTGCTTCATGCACCCTACAATGGAAGTGGAAATTTTCAGTAAATTCATCATTTTATCATAAAAATTATTGCTTCTTTGCTCAAATGAATTTTTGGTCATTATGGAATTTGTAGAGACAATTTCTTAGAGAGTTCGAACCAGCCAAGATTAAGTGGAAGGGATCCTACTACAGGAAGGCTGAAAATTTTTCTATAATAAAGTGTGCAAGAAAGGATGAGAAGTTCAATCCTTCATCAATTGAACCACCCCCCTACCATGTTTACTTGGATTCAACTTCTGGACAGCTTGAACCAGCTTCAGGTGCTAGGGCTAGTTTACCAGGAAAGGAGTACTGGCCTGAGGGAACTGCTGACCGTGTGAGGGCTGCGAGGTCTCCTGAACCTGTTGGCCAGTCAGGAGGGAAACCTTCTTATGGAAAGAATCCTGGAAGCAGGAGGAAGAAGCGCATGACACTAGCTGCTGCTTCAGAGACCCTTAGAACTAGTGCAAATAGTGGGAATGTTCAAGATAATATGAATGATCCAGAAAACAAGGGTGAACTTGATGGCAACATTAATCTAGATGATAGCAGTGATTTACATGTGCCTGCAAGCTCATGCTCATATAGTACCTTGGATAAACCTGAAGAACCATCCACTGAATATGTGGTTTATAAGACCGAGGAAGAGGATGAGAATCTTAGTCCTTATGAGTTGGACAAAAAGATGGGACGCCCACATGCCTTTATCGATTCATCAAAGGTTCGTCCAATTGAAGAATCACAATCAAGTGAAGATCTTTGGTGGAATTGGAGGAAGCCTGAAGAAGGGCAATGGTCTAGGTGGCAAAGGAGGCGTCCGGATGTTGATACGGTTGGTATAATAAAAAAATTTCTTTCAAGAAAGTGTTGAAGTGTTAATTTTACTGCATTTAAATGAACGTACTCTACTTAATGTGCATCATAAGATAGTCCTTTATTGCTTGGGAGCAAAAGGTATTATATCTAGAAGGTTGGGGCAAGTTTTAGATGTCTATTGCTATGTGTGGTTTTTGCAGGTCTTTGCCAAGGCAATGGCAGAAACTGGTCAAATAAAGCTATATGGAGATCATCCAACCGTAACTGAAGCTACTCTTGCACGGGCTCGAAAACATATATTTAAAGAGGAAAGGTGGATGTGATACACTTACATATATACGTGATTGTCATCTTTTTTGACACTCAAACATGTTGTAGATGAATTTAAATTTTTTGCTAAGGTTTTCTGCTTGCATTTACTTCATATGATACTGTGGTGTGGTTAGTATAATTCCTACTACCTATGTTCAAGCCCAACCCCAAGGTCACATCTATCTAAATTACCATCATATGTTAGTGTATCATCGATAACTAGGCTAATAATATTCTTCAAGATCTGTTTGCCATATGGCGCAATGAAAAATGCCATCTTTAAAAGGTTTTTGCTCCCAATTCTAATTTTTAATAGGATAGACACATAGATGAAAGCTCAAAATGCAGCAGGCTATTTATTTTAATTTTTTTTTTTTTTTCATGTAAGATTCTTAATTATTGACATAAGTTTATATATTATTCATAAACAGGTTACCTTGCCATGTGATACACTTGAAATGACATACGCTATTCTTAAATGGTTTGATACTGAATTTTAGTTGCTTTTAGAATAGAAAAAAATCACAATTTTTTTGTTTCTGATTTTAGGTCCAGCACATAGTTTTTCCGTCACAGTTCTTAATGGTTAGATTTTGTAAGGCTTTAATACCTTCAGGAAAAAAAAAATAAAATATATTTTCTTCTATTTCTGGAAAATCATGAGAGGTGAATATGAATTTTAGTTTTGTTGTTTTGACAGCCCAAATTGTTAGCTTATAGCCTGCTGAATTATCTGCTAGGGTGTACTAATATAAGAAACTGGTTCTATAAGGAAACTGTTTAATCAGTCTGAAATAATATTTTACCTCAAACACTTTCTGTTATCTATTAACGTTTTCTCATTGAGGTGTACATCTAGAAGTCCTTTAAACATATTGTTGAGGTTAGAAAATGTTGGATAAACATTGCACGTTGGTTTTTTAAGCGGAAAATTGCAGAAGGGAAAGGAGGATTTGGCATATTGAATAGAATGGATGCTTAATCAGTGTTAGAAAAGGATGAGTTATGGCGTAATTACTATTTTTGAAGTATTTAACTCGTAAATTCAAAGAAGAGAAACTGGAAATATCAGTTACAGCTAAATGGAATTTGATATTGTTACTCTCTCTCTCTCCCCGAATACACTCTCTCTCTCCCCGAATACACGTGTAGGCCAGTTTTCTGTGCTTTTGTCATTTGATAACTCAACATACCAATCTGATTGTTATGAACCCTTGACCGCTTGAATGGCAAGTTAAACTCTTTATTACAGCTTATAATTTTCTTGTTGAAATGATTGAAAGACTATCAAAAACTGATAATGAGAGTCCTTATTGTCAAGACTTCTCATATTCCCAGTATGATTAGGCTTTGAATGTTGTTTCCTTACTAACTTCACGGTGTTTCGAGATTCCAGCTGGGTATTTTTGTTCCATGTCAGCTGAAATTTCTTGCATTTCTTTTTTAAATTTACCATATACTTTAAGCCATTTTATTTTCATATTTTATAACTTTTGATGCTTTTTTTGTTATTTGAGTAGTATACATTCGATGCATTAAGTTTCCTTATTTCTCTGTTCATGTTTTTTCCCCAATCTGTATAGTTGGTAGTGGCAGACCTCCTAGTTAAATCCTTTTTTTGTTTTAGTGTTGATGAACCTTACTTTTATTTGCTTTAGTTAGTTCTTTTCATACGAATGTCTTGAATGTCTTACTACTTATGTGTGTTTCAACTAATTGTTTTTTATGTTGTGCCTTCATTTGGGATCTTCATTAAAGAATAATAAAGCTCTTATTGTATGTAATATTGAGGTTCTGAGAACTTATTTTCTTGAATTTTGATTGGAAATCAGACTTCAAGCTGAGCAGAGGAGATTAGAGGATATAGGACCAATAGCATATTATGCAGAATGGGTAAAAGCATGGACTAAGGACACTTCACGAAAGGCTGTGCAGGAACATTTTGAAGCAACTGGTGAGGATGAGAATACCCAGCTCATCACAATGTTCCAGCACCAAACTGCAGAAGAATATCGCATCATGATGGGCACTGATGTTCGTATTCAACGAGATCCTTTAGCCATGCGGATGCGTGAAGAGCTAATCAAAGAGAGTACATAAATTCAACTTTACCTTTTTTTTTTCAGCTTTGAGTTCTTTTCTAGCCATAAATCTAATTAAGACTTCTGGCACTTGATGTTGGCGTGAAGCTGCTTAATTATCAATTAATAGTCTTGTATCATGCTAACATGTAAAGGTGATAATTTGCGTAATAGTGTTAATACATGTAGTTAACTCAGCTTCAGTTATACTAGTGTAATATTATTAAATATTATTGTCAAGCACCATTAATTCTCTCCCAAAATTTGTGTGGCTGATTTGAAAAAAATAAAATTTAAACTATTCAAGTACCATATAATTTAGTTGCAATTACTATATAGTTACTAAAAATTAATAACCTTTAAAATGACTAAAATATTTACTTCAATGTATTGTAGGTTTTCCCTTACAAGTGCTTCAGAAAAGGTTCAGTAACTTGTTTAAAGTTGTTAAACATTTTGGTTGAGGTCTGTAATATCTGTTGGTCAGCATGTGTTATCTGTTCTTTCTACCTTCATATTGCGTTCTATGATAAATAGATACTTCATCTCAGCCTTGCTGCATTCGCCACACCCTGCCATCATCACAACTCAGCTCGGGGACTTTAAAATTCTAAGGTGGGAACAGACGGCGGTGAAAATACAAATTTAGTTTCATTTTATATCACTAACAATTAATCATAAAAAATAGTTGAAAGAGCTATTACAAAAATAAATGCAATTATAAATTTATCTTAATTTTTGCTGATCCCATATTCTATATACATTTTACTTTATTACTTATTTTTACTCCAAAGTTAAGCTTAGAAATAATAGTTTAAACCATAATGAGCTATTAACTATTAGTGAATACTCATATTTCTAAAGTATAAAACATAACGAAAGAGAAATAATATGAATTCTTTTTAAGTATATTGAATCAATTTTTGACTAATTAACATTTGATTATTCAATTTGGACCATTAAGTAAAGTTTAGAATATTTAATAGTATAGTATAATAACTTATCTTTATTTATGTTATTTACATCCATTATAGGAGCACCGTCTAGGTTATATCAATTAAAATATGTCAATATTAATATCATTTTTCAGTTTACGTGCAACTGGTACCTTAGCAACCGCAACTAATATTATAAGAGGTGAACTCATCATATTCAACATGCACATACAAAGATATATATTTTATTTTGTTTGCATTATACATATCATTCCTTTTTTCATTATAATCAATTTAAATAGGTTTAAGTGTGCAAACCTATATTATTTATTTCTATATGACTAATTTACTAGTATTGTAGAATAATCATATCATATTTGAAATATGAAGATATCTAAATAAATGTCATTCTAATGCAAGTGTTTTAGAAAAATCATAATTTTATTATTATAATTTGAAAATAAGAGTTTCACCTCAAATCTTAATGAATATCGTTTATCTTTTGCTATCACTTCTTTTAAATGAGCTCCTAATTATACATATCAAACATTGGTGTTAGTTATTTTTATTTAATTTTATTATTAAATATCATTTTCTTTAAATTACATATGCTTATTTAATTTTTTTTACCTAAGTATATATTTAGAACCAAATTAGTATTTATCATTTAATTAGACGTTCGTAATTGAATTATTGATTTTTCTTTCCAAAATATTATTAAAAATTTTCTTGTTTTTTTCTTCTTATGCAATCTATCATCAATTTAAGAATATGTAAATCTTAATTATTCTTATTGAATGTATAGCATCATTTTCAACCTTAATGTTTTAAAAATTAATTTTTTTTTCTTACATAACATCCTATAGTTATTTAAATTTAACTGTTTTTTGTTAATCTGATTTTCTTTTTTCAAACTATCTAACATTCTCTTATTCAAGTTTATCACTATGTTTTTAATAATCAAATATATAATATTTTAAATAAATTGTTAGACTCTATATTATAGTGTTAGCAATCATATATGGATTTATAAGTAATACTTTATACCTGATGCTACTATCATATACAACAATAACAACAACAAGCCTTCATCCCACTAGGTGAGGTCGGCTACATGAATCGTTTTTCTCCATTGCATCCTATTGAGTGTCATATTTCCATTTAATTCTAATATATTAAGATCATTTTTTATACAGTATATCCAAGTCTTTTTAGGTCTACTTCTGCCTATCTTAACATAAGCTGAATCTAAAAAATCTACTCTTCTAATCAGATCATTAGATGATTGACATTTAATGTGCCCAAACTATCTAAGATGACTCTCTCTAATCTTGTCCACCATTGGAGCTGCGCTAACCCGATCACAGATATATTCATTTCACATTGTCTCTAAGTGTCAAGCCGCTTATCCACCTAAGCATTCTCATCTCAGCAACACTTAATTTTGCTTTATACTTTTCTTTTAAAGCCAACATTTCACACGATAGAGCATTGCAGGTCTCACCACCATCTTATAAAATTTTCCTTATAGTCTAAGTGGTACTTTTTTATCACACAATAATCCCGATGCATTCTTCCGCTACAACCAACCAACTTGAATTTTACCAATAACATCCCCATCTATATCACCATCACTTTGAACAATAGACCCAAGATATCTAAAACGTTTAGAGTTACTACTTCTAAAATTACATTCCATATATTCAGATTTAGATCTACTCAAACGAAGGCCTTTAGACTCCAATTTAGACCTCCGTAATTCAAGTTTTTTTTGAACTTTTTCTCAAGTCTTATCCACAAAAAGGATATCATCAAAAGAAAACATACACAAAGGTACAACCTTTTGTAAATGTTCAGTAAGAGCATCCATAAATGTAATCCAACTGAAATAGAAAAATACTTGGTCGATCCTCCTTCTGTTCGAACATAGGTAACGAATCTAGTATACATATCTTTAATGACTTGAATATAAATCATATCAACACCTTTGTTCTCTATAACTCTCTAAAGGACATCTCTTGCAATTTTATCATAAGCTTTTTCGATATCAATAAAAATCATTCTCCTTATTCTTTCTGTACGTCTCCATCAAACCTCTCAATAAATGTATAATTTCCATAATAGACCTGCCCGACATAAATTCAAACAAATTATGAGAAATTTTTGTTATCACGTCTTAATCTATGTTTAATTACCCTCTCTCAGAATTTCAAAGTATGACACATCAACTTAATTTCTCTATAATTTGCACACTTTTGTGCATCCCCTTTATTCTTAAAAATGGGGATCAAAATACTCTTCCTACAATCCTTAGGCTTTTTTTAATTTTTAAAATATTATTAAAGAGTTTAGTAAGCCAAAAAACTCCCAAGTCTCCTAAATATTTCCACACTTCAATTGGAATACAAAACATTATTTTGTTTTTTAGTGATACATTTCTCAAAGTATTATTATTTTTATCTTCAAAATTTTCTAACTTCAAAGAATTAAAGTGTCGGGTTAACTTTACTTTATGTTTTACATTTAAGAAAATTAAATTAAATAAATACTAGCCTTAAATCAAGAAATCAATACACCATTTTAAATCTCACGTCTGAATTTCTTGTTCGACGCTTGAGTGGTTATCGATCGCTTTCTTCTTTCACTTAAAAATCTTTAAAAATAAATCAACCTCTAAACATTAATTATATATTAAATATTACATAAATCTAAAATTATTATTTATTAGATATAAGTTAATAATTATCGACACTTTTTCATGCTCATCAACATTGAATGAACATCGACCGTAGTTTGGTTTGACACATTAAACCTCTCTCTCACTCATCTCCTGTCCAAGTGAGTTCGCCCACAGGTTTTATTTCACACTCTATTGTCCACCACAAGAGATTTGCAGTCGCCATTCATATCTGATGCCGCTCTTAGTTTTGTGCGCTTTTTATTGTTTGAGCACGATGATTGGCCCTCTCATCCTTGCATATGTTGTCCATGTTCACAATCGTTACAAGATACTTGCCTATGCGATGCATGCGGCTTCAATTTCATTTGAAATCATAGGTATAGGCTCTTGCTCAACTTCCCGTAGACTTCGTTTCTCTCTCTCTCTCTCTCTCTCTCTCTCTCTCTCTCTCTCTCGCTCTCTCGCTCGCTCTAACCCCTTCCCTCATGCTTGCTTTGACTTCCAAATCACCTTCTCTTTGTCTCTTTGCTTTGTTTTCGTTGCTTCGTACTCCCATTTCGACTCCTGCTCTTTAACTTGGTCTGTTGCTCGAGCCCCCTTTTCGTTACTTTAATAAAATATAACTGGTTCTCAATTTCAGAGGCATTCTAATCTTCCACACAAAAAAATCATCTTCAAAATTTACATTCCATAATAGTTACTTTTCTAGCATGAATCATTTACCTCAACTTTATACAAGAGAAAGTTGTAACATTTCTACTAGAAAATCATAACAGATTGAAGCCCATACAAAATGAATGCCAAAGTTAAACACGCTTCTAACTTATCAAAACAAAACAATGCATATAAGATAACACTTAAATATAATAGTGAAGAATAATACTGACCAGACATTATGATATCATTAATTATAGTAGTTGGATCTTCAAACTCTCTATGAGTGAGAACATAAACTCGAGATTGGAATTTTGTCTTGTTTGTTTTTGAGTGGGAAATTAAG
>NEWO01000065.1:1149469-1171153 GCA_003013225.1 Phalaenopsis aphrodite
AGTCTTCTGTGAAGGAGCTCTATTTAACATGTGTTGGAGCCCAAGAAACATTTATCTTTATACTGCTTTCCACACTTGACAGAGAAATTTATGGTACTTCGAGTCATGCCACTACTAAAACCACCAAACTAAATTCGGGATTTATCTATTGGATTCATTTGATTGAACTAAAACTTCTCCTTGATTGAGCTACAACTTCCTCTTATATGTCTCTTTATGCTTTTGAGTAAGTTGAAAATTAATTTTCACTTTTTGTAGCTCTTTCCATTAGCACTACATAGTCTTTAATCCCCAAAAGAACCAATGACTACATGATAGAATCCTTCAATCTATAAAGAAATCTACAAACTCCTCTTTGTTGTTGATACCGGCTCTGATGCATGCGTTGATAATCTAGTGAACTCTGCTTCATACTATATGATTGTCTTTTCATCTTTTACCAACTTGATGAATTTGTTCTGCATCTATATATGTGCAAATAGGGGAATAAACCACACTCTAAAGAGTTTTACAAAATCATCCCTATTTATCATTATGGTATATCCCCTAAGCTATTCTGATGCTACCTATGCCATTGATTCTCCATCCCCTACAAAATGTATTTTGTAGTTGTCTTTTCATTCAGACACGTCATGCTGTGTGATATATTTTCTATCTATATCAGTCAGTTCTCCACTTAAGTCAGACCTTCCATTCCCTTGAGCAAAGGTAGACATAAAGCTTGAAACATTTTCAAGTATTTATTTATTGTTATAGTATTACTTGAACTAGATTATGATCTGGAATCTTGAATTAGCTGCGTCATTGTCGCTATCATCTTGGTGAAAGCATTAGTGTTCACAATTATAACAGGTGGTAATTTTTCATTTACCATCATATTTCCTCTCTAACATTTGCTTTGAAGCATATTTTAATGAGGGTCAAAAGTTTGAGTCTAGTCAGAGAGAGAAGTGACGTGCACACATGATACATGGATAACAAAAGTTCATAAGTTTGAGTGGTGCATGGTAAAGGGTTGCTGTTGCTACATGAGGCATGAGAGAGAAATTTGATTGTGTATACTTAAGTTAACTCATATTAATAAACATTGTGGATGATATCCATAAATTAAACAAATTATTGACATGGCCTCAAATTGATTCTTAGATCTTGAAATAATGCACACTTGAGTTTTCTATAAATACAAATGAGTAGAAATCTTTTAGATGAATAAATTAAAAAATCTATGCCCACAACTAAATGTCTTAGAGAAATAAATTGAGAAAAGAATTTGTAAAGAAATAGGATCTTTTTTATATGATGACTAAAATCGTTGTCTAATTCAAGTTTTTGATGTGTGATACATTATTTATGCGTTGTGCTTGTACATGATGAAGCACAAGTTTTTGAAGTCTGAAAGTGAACCAGGAAGCTTATGTTTTGAACACATTAACCATTAAGTTTCAAACCTATGGATTTAAAGCATTTTGGGAGAGCTTTGGTTTGACTTCGAACAAAGTGAGCTTGGGAGCTACTTTTTTAAAAAGGGGCATTTACATATATACGTCACAATTCCTATGTATTTATATATATAACACCTAAACTTTAATTTTTAGAAAACTGAAATCTTTCGTGTCACATAAAAAATATCACTTTTTTCTAACTTTCAAAAAGTAAAATACACCTTTGCAGGCATAGGTAAAGTGCTATAAATGTAAAAGTCAAAATTTAGGTGTTTGATTTGTAAAATCATAGAAATTTATGTAAATCTTTTTAAAAATGGTTTCTAGAATAAATGTCTATTTCTCCAAGCAGTGAGTTGTCTTTCTTTTACTTTCAATACATTCTTTTACTTGTCCATCAATGGATCGTCGTTCCCAAACGATACAGTCAACCCTTGGTCTTTTGGTGGAGCTATTTTTATCCAAAATGGGAATGCCTGCCTGTAGAAACTTCATATGTATGAAGTTAGTATCTTTTGCATGCTAGTCAGCTTATTCATCACTATGAGCATTCTGTGGAACCTATCCATCATGAAAGAATCAAGATTACTGATCCTTGATGATCGACCTCTATTTTACGAACTTGAGGCACAAAATGGGAGTTCTTTGCTATTTGAATTTTTAGATCACCATGGATTGTTGGGCAAGGTGGTGCTTCCTTGTTTTGGTTATTCTTGGCAGCTGTAAGTTTTTTTTGGTGGGGGTGGCGTGTGGTAAGATGATCACCATGGTGTATGGATGAAACTGTACTTCCCTGTCCCGTCAGTTCTTGTTCTCCTTTATTTTGTGGTTTCAGTGGTCTGATTTTAATTTGAAGTGGATATAAGGCAATCTCTGGATGTGACAAGTTTAGCAGTTCAAATAAAATCTTATTCTCTTTGGATTGACAATTGTCTGTAATTTTTTACCCGAATATGAATATTGATAGATCATTTGAAATGTTTTGTTTTTCTTTAATCTATCTTGTAGATTAAAACAATGCATGTAATGTGCTTGATTTCAACGTTTTTCAGTATGGGGTGGTGATCCAGTTTACCCAACTATCAACTATGTTCAAGATCCAGAAGAAGTAATTGATTACAGAGGCCCAAATTTCCATGAGCCTACACCTGACGTACTGGCTTACCTTATGGAGGTAGATAATCTACAAATGGGAATTCTAGTTTAAAGCAGGGAAAATATTACTGGCATCAACAGGTGGTAGTTACATAATTTATGAATAAGTGTGATGGTTCTTTGTATATACTTAGGGATTTCTAATGACTTCAGTTAGCTTAATTGGGCTATGTTACAAAAAATTGTACAAGTTTGATATAAGTTTGTCTATAGGCGAAGTACAAGATGAAGTGCAAAGGGGTATTTTTGCATTAAAGTATGAAGCACAAATAAAACAGATACTTCAATTAATCTCAGTACACTCTATAGACTCCCTAAATTTCAACATTGAGAGAACACTGCTTGGTAGAAAATATTATAACAACCTTTATAGCACATAAAATGGTAAAAATATTTTGAACATATGCAATCAAATATCAACGAAGAGCAGCACAAGGTATTATGCTAATTAAATTTCAACAAGAATCACAAGAGCTTTGATGCATATTGTTATGAAGACCAAAAGTTTGAGTCCAGTCACAGAGAGAAGTCACGTGCATATTATACATGGAAAGCAAAAGTTTTGTGAGTTTGGGTGGTTGCACGGTCAAGGTTTGCAGTTGTTACATAAGGTACGTGAGAGAAATTTGAGCACGTGCAAAGATTTAGAAGAAAATGAGCTCAAGTGGAAGACATTATATGTTTGAGTTGTAGAGTTTGAGCCCTTGCACCGAAAGAGACGTAATTTGTGAAGCATACGAGCTGGCATGCCTGATGTAAAGGATTTATATGTAAATTGTGATGAATTGGGATTTGGGAATTGTTTCCCAGATGAACTCGGAGCTTGTTGAAGAGTACAGCACTTCGCTGTGCAATTATGCATGTGCTACTACACGGCACTTATGTATTGTAAAACATTGTTGTTGTGCTTAACTTCAATAGCACACTTTTGGTGACATTGACCCTGATTGTCGGATTAGCTCGGCTTCTTTAGCAAAGAAGAATATCTTGCTAAGTACTAGTGGCTAGATTAATATACCGATCCCTCATTGAATAATTTTGTGGAATTGATAGCCAAACATATTCTAGTTTCTAGACTAGCAAATTATGGACCAAAATTTCAATAATTGACTTGTAGAAGGTTGTCTCAACAATTGGGGAAACACGGAAGGTCGCAATGGCTTAACAGAAATGGGTGACCTACTTAGCAAAATAAAAATATCTTGTTTCATAAATTTATTTGTAGTTACTATCATAGTTTCAGATGGCATAAAAGATTTTGAAATAATCTGTAATATATGAAAATTTGAAACATTGACTATATGAATTAAAATGTAAAAGAGAAAAAAAAAATACTCATCGTATAGAAAGGGGTGAAATTTGAGTATAATTTTATCAAGCATGCCTTACAAAATGTAAAATAGAGTGAATGCATTAAACAAAATTTTGTCATTGCAATGTCCATTTGATGTTTGAAAGTGTTGAATTGAGTGCAGCATATTTTTACTTCATCACAAGAAGGCTTATGTTTTAAAATTTATGTCATATAATGAGAAATCATGTTTAAATATAATATTTTATACAAATCTTGAAGTTCTTGGACACAAAGTTGAGCATGTCAAAGGTGAATAAATTTTATATGAACTATGATATGAAAGAAGTATTATCAACTAATCGGTGAATGTTTGCCCATCTCACGGTATGAAAATGCTAGAGTAATGTTGCTATGAACAAAATAATGAACCGCCAAGATATGTTGAAATAAAGAAGGAACCTAAGCTTCAAACAAATTCTTTTCAAAGCCCATAGAAGCTCAGAGAGATCCTTTGAAGCTTGAAGATGTGACATTTGAATCAAATCATTAAATTATGACAATAGCAAGCACAAGCACATGCAAACCATACAAGCTAAGCAAGCCCTAGCCAAACGTTTAAGGAGCCATTTCTGATTACTCATCTTAATGAATCTTAAACGTGTTTGCTCATGAGCTGTGAATGATGTTGTTAATGACCCAAAAATATATCAAGTATATCCGTATAGAGTAAATTATGATATTTGTCCAGCATAAAAAACTTGTTCAAACTTCTTTGCAACATAGAAACTGAACATAAGTGAAATCTTATTGGCACGAGCTTCAATTAGTTTGTCGGATGTATAAGTTAACTTGCACATTTACGTATGTCTTTTTATTGATCCTGAATTTGGGATAGATCAATTAGAGCTGGAAGACACTGATATTGATGTTTTTTTAATTTATTATTGAAGGACCTGAAGTTCTGTTGACTTTGCAGCAAATTGAATCTATGCTCTATATGGATTCCTGTTTACTTGAGCCTTTTCAATAATGTTTCTTTTATTAAGAGAAGTGTTTCTTCTTTTCGCACAGCAAGGAAAAATTATATCAAGGAAAGAGCTTCAGGAAATTTTAGATAAAGAGAATAAACAAGAAGTTGAGGTGACTACTATTTTAATACTGAAGTATGCCATTTTATTCTGCCATATGGGAAAAATTTCTCCTGATTATCAAATTTTGTTTTTCCATTTGAGCTCAATTTCAGGTCACTGATATGGATGAGGCCATGGCAAGTGCAGTTGACATTGGAGAGAATGAAGTGAGGGGAACTGTAGTTTCTTTACTATTTCTTATGAAAAATTTATAATGTTTCTGTTTTTTTTATTTCTTTTTTTGATTATCCGAACAACTAGTTTGGCATGCACCATCGGACTTCCCACCTAGAAAGCTGCTTACTACGTTTTCCCTATTTCATAGGCTTGCACTTAACTGTTTTATTTCTTCTTATAGGAGGAAGAAGATAGTGAGAATGATGATGATGAAACCAATGATGAAGCTGAAGAAGATGTTGAAGAAGATGAGAAAATCAATCGCAATTGGAGTGTTTTTAAAACCACTCCTCGACCTCCCAAATCCAAGGTGCTGAACAAACACTTGGTGCCTTTTTATAGGTGGATTTACATACATATCATTAATAACTTTTGAACAAACACTTGGTGCCTTTTTATAGGTGGATTTACATACATATCATTAATAACTTCTTAAATTATATATATATAGCAGTTTGTTTGTGTGTTATTTAGGATAGATAGATATATATATATATATAGTGTTAGAAGTTATATTAGGAAATATTTTATTCATGTGAGAATTTCAGAGGAATAAATTATTTCCTTAGATTATGAGTTATATCTTTACTTTCATATTATTTTCTTTTTATTGTCTTTCCTATTGTGGGATTCATGTAAGGGTTATTTATAATCCCCTTCATATCAATGAATGCATTTCGCTTAATTCCGTATTATTCTGACTTTCAACATGGTGTCAGAGCTAGGTTCTCTACCCCAGCCGCTGGTCATCCCTCCAGAGCTGTCGGATTCCCTTCCTGCCACTCTCCCGGCAGGGAGGGACGCTTTCTCTCTCTCAATCCTACTTGCTATCCCAGAACTATCCCCATATTAACTATTCCCTACGAGCAGGCCTCCCAATCAATCAACCCAAGCTGTCTAGTTCCCTTCAGCCTCATCCTATCCGGGGTAGCAGAAGTCGTCTTCTTTACATATGGTTGGAGGGCCAAATTCTCCCGTCGTTAGCCTAACAATCACAGGGCTTGCCCTGCAGATCAACGAGACAATTCGAGCATTCTTTCTGCCGCTGTGGATGACGAATAACATCACCCTGATGAGCTCTGAGATCTTACCTCTGCTTTGTCTTCTCAGAGTTCCATCGTTTAGCGGTTCCACTACTCCTTTTGGTCTGCTCTCCTAGGTGGTGTGTGGTCCTCCATAACCTCCATTTTCTTTAGTTCTGAATTTCTCTTCTCTAGTCCCAAACCCAAGGAGAAGAGCGAGGAGTTAAAGAAGTGACTGAGGAAGCTTGCTGATATGATGGAGAGGAAGGAATACAATGAACTTGTGAAGGATGTCACTCTAAGGAGGTAACACAGCCCTTTTCTTCTTATGAAGATCAGATCGCCTTTGGCCTGCATGTTGTGGTGGTGATGTTCACTGGCTATTTTTTTGGATTCGCTGCTTTTAGAGCTTTGTTCAACCAGTGCCGTGATGAATGCGGCCGGTGGCATCCTAGGAATGGTGATTTCATCCCTTACTGCCTCTCGTAGGTTTGATGGTGCGCTGAACGTGGATGTGACTGAGTTCTAGACTAACCTCGTTCCATACCCACTGATCCACTTCATGATCTCATCCTACACTACTGTTATCTTAATGAAGAAAGCCTATCAAGAGCAACTCTTTTTTTGTCGAAATCACCAACAATGCCTTGAAGCCATTCTCCATGATGGCCAAGTGTGATGCCCGCCATGGCAAGTACATGGCTTGTTGTCTCATGTTTCGAGGAGATGTGGTGCCCAAGGATGTGAATGTTGTTGTTGCCACCATCAAGACCAAGTGCACCATCCAATTTGTTGACCGGTGCCCGACTGGCTTTAAGTGTGGCATTAATTACCAGCCGCCTATTATTGTTCCTGGTGGAGGACTTGCCAAGGTGTAGAGGGCGGTTTACATGATATCTAACTCCACTAACATTGCAGAGGTGTTCTATCACATCAATCATAAGTTTGATCTTATGTATTCGAAACGTGCCTTTTTGCATTGGTATGTTGGTGAGGGCTCCATCGATTCTTCCCTACTGCCCAAAAACCCCATGCAGGCCCTTCTCTGCCATCGAAACTCTCTGCAGTCGGAAGTATCCTGTTGCTATGCCCTCCTGAGTGTAAAGCCTCCTCCTCTAGAGCTTTTTTTTTAGCGAGGCCTACTACCGAAGCTATTCCTGAAGTAGGCGCTCCTCCGGAGCTTTTACAACATCAGACCCTCTTTTGGAGTTTTTTCTTCCAGCTGGTCCNCATCAGACCCTCTTTTGGAGTTTTTTCTTCCAGCTGGTCCTCCACTGGAATTCTTCCTGTACTCCGTAGCTTTTTCCTCCATTAGACACTCCATAAATTTTCTTGTAGCATTACCTGTAGGAGCCTTTTGTCTATCTACAAACACTGCAGGAACTGCAGTCAAAGGCAGTCTCAGTTGTCTACTTCCCTGCAAAATCTTTTGCAGTATTACCTAGAGGAGTCTTCTATCTACTTACAGGCACTGCAGGGATTGTAGTGAAAGACAATCACAGTTGTCTACTTCTCTGCAAACTTCTCTGCAACATTACTTGTAGGAGCTTTTCGTCTACCTACAAACACTGCATGATCTCCAACTATTTACTTTCCAGCAAACTCCCTCACAACATTACCTGTACGAACCTTCCATCTACCTACAGATATTGCAGGAATTGCATTAAAAAATAACCGCAGTACGGGAGGAAGACTTCAAAAACTATCTCTTAGGATCTTCTCGCTCATTGATGTTTTCAAATCCAAGTTGAACATGGTTTTCAACCATGTTTCAACATAAGGGGGAGTGTTAGAAGTTATTAGGAAACAATTTATTCCTATGAGAAATTATGAGGAATAAATTATTTTCTTAGATTATGAGTTATTTCTTTTCCTATTTTATATTTATTTTCTTGGATTGAATTTATTTCAATTCCCATTTTGTGTTGTTTCTTTTATCTCCAAAATAATTAATATGAATTGATTTATTGGAGATAGTAGGAGTTATATCTTCCTTTCATATTATTTTTTTATTCTTTCCTATTGTAAGATTTATGTAAGGGTTGTTTATAACTCATTTCATATTAATGAATGCATTCTGCTTAATTTTGTATTATTTTTAATTTTAAAACACACACACACACAAACACACAAATATATATATATATTTCCCGAGGTTGTTATACGAGCCTCGACCATCCCGATGCATCTAACAATTCGAGTACCACTCCCTCCACCGAGGGGAATCAAACCCCAGGCCAGAGAGGACTTACCACTGACAAGCAGATGTCCGACCAATTGATCTGAGTACGCGATATATATATATATATATATATATATATATATATATAGCACCCACCCAAAACCTTTTTAATACGCCAAACCTACCTCTTCGTATCTTCATCTACTTGGTTTAATTTTTTGTTGCCCAGAAAGTACATTAATCCGATGAGTTTGGAGTGGAGGATGACGAAGAGACGAGGGAGTAAAAAATTTAAGCAAAATCATGAAATAGAGCTATGAACCTTTTTTAAGAATGGAATTTTCATGAAATGAAGGCTTGGCAAGGAGAAAGAAAAAGACTGAAGATAATTGAGCCTTATAAAGTTTAGTTCTCAAAGTGCTGAGCTAACTCACATAAACCATTGCTCTGCTTTAATTGGAAATGAAACCAACACTCCGCTCTCCTTGATTTTCAGCTATTGGATTTGGAAAGATTTAAATAACTTTGTAGATCCCAAGTTTGATAAGTAGGTACTTGAAAATCTTAAATCGAACAATAATCTAGAAGTCAGAGGATAATGTCATTAGCCAGAGGAGAGATATCATGTTTGGATAACAAATGACTTTAATATTTCAAGGGGACAAATTTTGAATGTTGGGGTGTTAAGATAAATGTAGAATATTGATTCAAGTGATCCGTAATAAAATACATGAACAGAAGCACACAAATAAATAATTTAAGAAAAATGTACAAAGCACATCATGATTTAATGCGGAAAAACCTGAGAACATGAAAAAAATCATGGTTCCACACAACTCACACCTACTATAAAATGAGAAGAAATTTATAGAATACAATACACTCAAACTTCTCTACTTCTTGGAACTCGAGGACGCTCATTCTTTCTTTTTCACATGAGATATCACTGAAATCTACCTATGGAACTCGCTTCATCTTTTTCATGCACTGCTTCCGTACGACATACTCACTCATCTCTAAATTATGCATGCAAGTCTTAGATATCTTAACTGCTCGAAATAGTTTTTGGCATAAGAGCGCCAACCCCAGTGCCGAGTTTCCAAGAGCTCGGATCCAGGGAGCAATTTGGCACGACTGTGTCCCTCCTGGGCGCCAGTTTTTTGGCTGCTCTATTATGGAATGATCCTAGAGCAATTGCGCCCCTCCTGGAAACTGGACTTCCTTGCGCTTTGTTACTGGAGTGTTGTTGTGCACTTGGTCGCACACACTGGTGTTGAGCCGCTCAATATAGGTTTTGAGTGTGATTTTTGTTTGACACAGCCAACCTACGCGCATTATAATTTCCCACTTGAAGATTGACTGGAATCACATCTCCAAACTTACATCATTTTCATAGTAATGTATTGTAGTGTGACTCACTTCCAGTCTCAACTTTCTTAAACTCCAATTGAAGCTAGGCATAACTTTAATTTTTCAATTATAACCACCTTAGTCAACTTATCTATAGGATTTTGAGCTATATTTATTTTCTTCAAAGATAACTTACCATCTTCTAGGAGTGAACGAATAAAATGATATCTCGGTGTGCTTCATCTTAGCATGGAAAATGATATTCTTTGCTTGATGAATAATACTAATACTGTCACTATAAAGTTTTTCAATTCCTTGCTTCTTGCCTAATACTTCCATATCAAATTATTTCCTTGCTAGTCTCAGTGATAACAATGTATCTAGCTTCTGTAGTTAAAGTGCAACGATCTTCTGAAGCGTGGAGAGCCAACTTACTGCTATTTTCCCCAAAATGAAGTCATGCATTGGTGTACTTCTTCTCCCATCAATATCTTTTACCAAATTTGAATCTATATATCTTCTTCTTCTTCAAAACAAAGTGTCTTATTTACTATTTCTCTCAAGTATTCGAGAATTCACTTCATCGTCTCCCAATTATATTTGTTTGAATCACTCATTTATCTGCTACCTACTCACACTGTATATGAAATATCTAGTCCTGTAGATATGATCACATACATCAAACTTCAAATTGTTGAAGCATAGGGGGTTCCTTTTATTTGTGCTTGCTCCACTTTAGACTTAGGCGATTGTTCTTTCAATAGCTTAAAGTGCAAATTGGTTTTGCCTCACTCATATTGAATCTATGCATAACCTTCACAACATATTCTCCTGAGACAATTCATTCTACTTGCATCTTGTACCTGCTAATTCTCATACCTAGGATCTTCTTAGTTGGACTTGAAACTTTTATCTCAAATTCTTTTGATAATTGCTCTTTCAAGTCCTTGATCTTTTTCATATCTAATCTTATGTTCAACATGTCATCCACATATAATAAATGCACAATATAGCAATTACCAAATTTTTTTATGAAACAACAATGATTTGTTTGACATCTTGTGTACCCATTGTCTGACATAAACATGTCAAACCTTTTGTAACACTGTCTTGGTGCATGCGTCAATCCATAAAGACTTTCCTGTAGACCATTCATTCTTGTTATGGAACTAAATATCCTCAAGGTTGCATCATATACAACTCTTCTTTTAGGTTCACCATGTAAGAAAGCTCTCTTCACATTGATACTAGAGTTAATGCAAACCACAAATGAAAAAGCAAATTATATTACTAAAAAAATTTAAGTGGCTATAACCAACACACTTAAAAGGGAAAATACAACAACAAACACAAACAAACACAATTAGAGTATATCCCAAGGTTGGTGGTGATCGGCGAGGGTTTGGATGGTGGCGTGGGGGTGGATTAGGCGGTTGGCTAGTAGGAAATATCACGGTGGTTGTTTTCCAAGTGTTGGACAACAAGCAAACAACGAGTGATGTGGAAGAGCTGTTTAGGGTGATGGAAACAAGGATGGAGGGCTAGAATGCTGGTGACATCAAAGAAGAAGGAATGGACAACCAAGGAATATCTGGAATGGGCGGTCTTTGGCTGCAGCAACAAGGGAGGAGGGTGGCAACAACGAAGGGGAGGAGTTGGCAGCAAGATTGAATGGGGGAAATGGCTAGCCGAGTGGCCGGAATAGAGGAAAACAATTGGAAAATGCTATTTCTAGGCGGCTGTAGCAAGCAGGAATGACAACGACAATGGCGGGGAGGCGTGGGGACTACGAGACCTCAAAGGAGGGATGCCCTGGGGTTGCGACANATGCATAACCTTCACAACATATTCTCCTGAGACAATTCATTCTACTTGCATCTTGTACCTGCTAATTCTCATACCTAGGATCTTCTTAGTTGGACTTGAAACTTTTATCTTAAATTCTTTTGATAATTCCTCTTTCAAGTCCTTGATCTTTTTCATATCTAATCTTATGTTCAACATGTCATCCACATATAATAAATGCACAATATAGCAATTACCAAAATTTTTTATGAAACAACAATGATTTGTCTGACATTTTGTGTACCCATTGTCTGACATAAACATGTCAAACCTTTTGTAACGCTGCCTTGGTGCATGCGTCAATCCATAAAGACTTTCCTTTAATCTGTAGGCCATTCATTCTTTTTATGGAACTAAATATCCTCGAGGTTGCACCATATACAACTCTTCTTTTAGGTCACCATGTAAGAAAACTCTCTTCACATCGATACTAAAGTTAACGCAAACCACAAATGGAAAAGCAAATAATATTACTAAAAAAAATTAAGTGGCTATAACCAACACACTTAAAAGGGAAAATACAACAACAAACACAAGCAAATAGAATTAGAGTATATCTCAAGGTTGGTGGTGGTCGGTGAGGGTTTGGATGGTGGCGTGGGGGTGGATTAGGCGGTTGGCAAGTAGGAAATATCACGATGGTTGTTTTCCCAGTGTCGGACAACAAGCAAACAACAAGGAGTGATGTGGAAGAGCTGTTTAGGGTGATGGAAACAAGGATGGAGGGCTAGAATGCTGGTGACATCAAAGAAGAAGGAATGGACAACCAAGGAATATCTGGAATGGGCGGTCTTTGGCTGCAGCAACAAGGGAGGAGGGTGGCAACAACAAAGGGGAGGAGTTGGCAGCAAGATTGAATGGGGGAAATGGCTAGCCGAGTGGCCGGAACAGAGGAAAACAACTGGAAAATGCTATTTCTAGGCGGCTGTAGCAAGCAGGAATGACAACGACAATGGCGGGGAGGCGTGGGGACTACGAGACCTCAAAGGAGGGATGCCCTGGGGTTGCGACAGCGAGGGGGATGGTTGGACAACGATGACAGGCGGCTAGAATGAGTGGTAGCAAAGTGGGAGGTGGCTGGAAATGATGGCAACCTGTGGAAGAGGTGGTAGTTGGCGGCTGGAGTCGCGGGAAGACAACATGAGTGTTGTCTGATGGCTCCAACAACAAGGAAAGGAGGCGGCAATGAAGGGAGGGTTGTGGAGGATGTGAAATCGAGGATAAATATCTCGGCGGAATCAAATTATAACCGCTGCACCATTCGATTATAGGGAGATGGTCACCGCCTCGGATGCGTTACAGTTGGGGCACTTTCTCTCCTTTAGATATATCCCTAGAAGGGGAAACCTAGAAGCTGATGACTACGCTAAGAAGAAACATAAAAAAAATTGACCTAAACATGTAGAGATAACAAATATATAGTCCTAGGGTAAAGAGAAGCGAACCTCGCTCCAAGTAGAGGGAAATCCTTGAAGAGGAAGCGTCAACCTACCCTCCTCGATTTATCTTAGCCAAAAAAAAATTGCAATATTGTAACAAGGTTCACGAACGACTCTCTGCGGGACTGTTCCATGCAGGACTATAGGTAGGATCACAGCACTATAAGGGAGAGTCCTTATTGTGGGAAGCTTTGCATCAGTCTCTCGGAAGTAGTTGAACTTCGGCTTCATCCGTTGAAGCTTCTGTCTCTTCATTGTGGTTAGGTCAACCCCATTGAAGGTGTTAGAAATCACATAATCTCCTGGTAAGTCAGTCCTGTAGGTTGTGGGCATTTCAAAGCACATTCTGATAGAATAAATATTCTTTCTCTTGAAACAATCTAAGCAAGAGGTGTATAAAGATGTAGGTTCTCACGAGCCAAATCTATAGTCTGCTTCTTCCACTTATCGTACTCGACTGGGTGTTCTCATAAACAAGACTCTTAGGAGAGGTTAACTCTGGAATGACATCTTTGGTAGGCTGGCACCCACTGACGTGTAACCACTCAAGAGAGGCATCTTCTTTTTGTCAGGAAAGACCTTGATCTTGCTGTAGAATGCTCTTTCCCATAAAGAAGATCCTGAGGTGATCTCTAACACTATGGTTTATTCATTCTGTCTAATTATCTGTTGGGGGTACACTATTGAACTGATTTTAATACCCAAATAATTCTCTATTGTTTTCCAGAAGTAACTCAAAATCTTCTCATCTTTGATAAGTTGGACTTTCCTCAGTAGGGGTAACTCAGGAAGTAGGTTATATATCTGAAAAGTTTAAAATCTTCTTATTTGATGTTGCCTTTGTCTAATATCGACTCCTTAAACTCATTGCCCTCTTGGATATCCAATGTTAATGTTTTCCATGCTCTTTTGAATGACTGTAAAATTGTAGGTCGAGGTACTACAATCTCATACTATGCATGAATGCCCATTACATCAAACTCGCTACCTTCTAGAATAGTTTCTGTTAACTCAACTGGAATCTTTTTCTTGGGTTTAGCTGGAATCGATGGCATGTTTTCCTCATTGGCTAGTACCTGATACTTCTTTTTTGTGTACTCTCTCTCATCAGTGTTTATTGTGTCATTGTTTATTTCTTCAACTGCTCCCTATTTTGTAAAAGAGATTGTTTCCTTAGTTGTGCAATCTGATTCGATATGCTCAAATCTGGGGCACTTGAAATATTTTCTAACTGGGACAAGTTTAAGATTATTAGTTCGCTGCACCTATTCTCACTCTGAATCAATTTATCCTCAGGTGATTGGTTGGCTTGGATTTTCCTCTGGGCTTACTTTGACTATAAGCTCTTGGGGTTAAATTTTGTTTGTAAGGTGCGATGGTCATCCGGTGATGTGATCTCTTCACTTTTGAAGTTGGTTCAGAATATTTGGTTCGTAGTGAGTTGGTAGAAACTGGTGCCGCATCTCTCGTTTTATCTTTGGATCATGTAGTAATTTTACTCTTCCCTTCTTACTGTAAAAAAATGTTCAAGTTTGCCCACCACTGAGATACACTCTTCCTGAACTTGTTGGAGGTTAGTTTCACTATTTTGTCTGGTGGGACACCTGACACTCAAAGATACATTCCAAGGTCCAGAGCCACTCGATGAACTCATCTAGTGGCAAATCAAATATTTCAGGTTAAGACTTTAGGGAAAAGGTTCTTCATCACTGGCCTTTGTATGATGGAAGAGATTCACTCAATTCCTTTGATCTAGCAAGTCACCATTGTGGCTACGGGTGACCCATCTATATGGTTTTCTTTTCTCAATTTCATCGAGTCATTGTAACACGATGGAGTTGTTGTATCTCTTCCATGGTAAACTCCTGCTCGGCGTTTGACTATTGTCTCCTTGGTGGTATGATTAGGGTTTGGGTTTGAGTAGGTGGAAAAGGGTGTATAGGGATGATGTGGGGGTGGAAAAGAAAAATTTTGGGTGGCCGTATTGAAAAGTCACCCGAGAGGATTTTTTTATAAAGGGGGGGTTGGGCATGGATGAATGCTAGAAACCATAATATAGGACTAGAGTTAACTTGGCTCTAATACCAAATGATATTGGAGGTAACTTAAACTGCAACAAGAAAAATAAATAATATTACTAAAAATAAATAGGTGGTTACAACCAACACACTTGAAGGGGAAAATACAATAGACATAAACAAACACAACTAGAGTGTATCCCAATGATGATGGTGGTAGTCGGTGGGGGTTTGGAAGGTGTCTTGGGGGTGGAAAAGATGGTTTGCGAGTAGAAAACAACAAAGTGGTTGTTTCTCCGGTGTCAGGCAATCACCAAACAACAGGGAGTGATGTGGGAGGGGTGCCCGGAGTGATGAATTCAAGGATGGAGGGCTGAAATGGTGGCGAGAGCAAAGAGGGGTTGGACAGCAGCAGAAGCTTGAAAGGGTGGTCCTGGGTTGCGACATCAAGGGAGGAAAGCTGTGACAGTGAAGGGGAAGAGTTGCGGCAATGACATCAAACTGGAATGAGGGAAACAGTTGGTTGGACAACTATAACAACAGAAAATAGCTGGAAAAGGCTATTTCTAGTCGGCTGCAATGAGCGGGAATGACGAAAACAACGATGAGGAGGCATTGGATTGCGGGATCTCAAAGGGAGGGATGTGTCAGGGTTGCGACAATGAGGGTAGTGGCTAGACTTCGAAGGCGACCTGCTAGAATGAGTGATGGAAATGTAGGAGGTGGCTGGTAAGGATGGCAGCTGATGAAGGTAGTGGTTGGCGGTTGGAATAGTGCTGTCTGATGCTTATGGCAACAAGAAAAGGTGGCGTGACAACGAAAACGACAATGACAGTGAAGGAAGGGTTGCAGAGGTTGAGAAATGGAGGATAAATATCTCCTTGATTTAGAAATTTATGTTGTGTTTTGAGTATATTTTTTCTGATACAATCAGCCTTCACACATCACAATCACCTACTTGGCGATTGATTGCAATCTCCTCTTCTCCAAACTTGCACCATTTTCATAGTCGTGTACTGTTGTGTGGCTCACCGCCTGCCTTAATGGTTATGACAATGAGAAAAGGCGGCGGTGGCGACGACAATAATGACAGTGAAGGGAGGGTTGCAGACTTTGGGAAATAGAGGATAAATATCTCATCGATTTAGAAATTTATGTTGTATTTTGAGTGTAATTTTGCTGATACAATCAGCCTTCACACATTACATTCACCTACTCGGTGATTGATTGCAATCACCTCTCCTCCAGATTTGCACCATTTTCATAGTCGTGTACTGTAGTGTGGCTCATCGCCTGTTTTAACCTTCCTAAACTCCAACTGAAGCCATGCATAACTTTAATTTTTCAATTGTAACCACCTTAGTCAACATGTTTGCAGGATTTTGGGCTTTATCTATCTTCTCCAAAGATAACTTACCATCTTCTAGTAGTGAATGAATAAAGTGGCACCTCAGCTGAATGAGTTTTATCATGACATGAAAAATGACATTTTTAGCTAGATGAATGACACTCATGCTATCACTGAAGCTTTTCAATCTCTTGCTTCTTGCTCAGTTATGTTATAAAGCTCTGTAGCCAAATTAAGCCAAATTATTTTCTTGCTAACATCAGTGATAGCAGTGTACTTAGCTTCTGTACTTGAAAGTACAAAATTTTTTTGTAGCCTTGAAACTCAACTTACTGTTGTATTCTCCAAGTGAAGTCATACCTTGTTGTTGTATTCCCCAAGTGAAGTCATACCTTGTTGTACTACTATCATCAATATCCCCTGCCAGGTATGAATCTATATATCCATGTAGATTAATTCCTGCATCTCCAAAATAAAGTGTTTGTTAACTGTTCCTCTCAAGTATCTAAGAATTCACTTCACTGCCTCCCGATGGTGTTTATCTAGTCATCCATGTAGTTGTTGATCGCTCCCACTGCATCTGCAATATCTGATTTGTAAATATCATCGAATACATCAAACTTCGAACAACTGAAACAGGGTTTTTTTTTTTCATCAGTGCTTGTTCTGCTTCAAACTCAAGCGATTGTCCTTGGTAACTTTAAGTGCAAAATGCTTTTGCTGCACTTACGTTGAACCTATATAGGAGTCGAGTTTCCAGGTGGTTAGGTCCAGGAAGCGTGCTGCAATGCCTTAACAACTCGAAACAAATTCTGAAGTCGAAGCACCTGTCTCCAGAGCCTAGTTTCCAGGCGTTCGTGCACAGGAAGCGATTCGAGCGCGGTTGGGCCCCTCCTAGGTGCCGCTTTTCTGGATGCTTTGTTATAAGATTGATTCAAGTGCAACTGCACCCATCCTAGGCGCTAGACTTTCTTGCACAACTGCTGGGCGCTGGGTCGCTTGGTTGCTGGGCGCTGGGTTGCTTGAGTGTTGCTGGGCGCTGGGTTGCCCACACTGGCGCTAGGCCGCCCATTGTAGATGCTTAGCGCGATTTTTCTTTGACACAATCAGCCTCAACATATTACATTGAAATGCCGCAACAACTGCTAATGCCTTGTTACAAGTTCAAATCTTTCCACCCAATGCTATCTATCTTAAATTTCCTGAGCTCAAGAGGCAAAATGTTGACTATTCCAAATTCTGGCAATCTCTTGAACACGTTTCAGTTAAGCAAGGGTAGATGGTCATTTGACAGTGCTGCTGCATAAAACCAATTCTTTGATGTTTCTGATTTCATAATATGCAGCACCTTTTGTGATGGTAAAAAGGTGGAAGAGCTTGCCACTCCAAACATGCATCCAGTTGAATGTGCTCTAGATTAGAGATCACATGGGCTTTGCTCATCTATTTTGCAGACCTGGGATTTATCCTCAGTTTCTTCTCAAACGTTCCATTCTCAAGTTAGATTCAACGTGAAAAGTACGAAGTTTAGTGTCAGCGTTAAAGCAGATATGAGGCAAGGCAAAATCGGTAGGAATAATTAGGCTATCAGAAAGGTCATTAGAAATCTGGCAAGAGGATAATGGAAGCGAAAATACTTTATCTGATTGCACACATTGATGGTAAGGGCTGGGCAGAGAAGGCACCCCAAGCGGACCATCCAGGGGGAGAGCAACAGGTTTCCAAATAAAAATTATTTGCTTAGATGGAAGCAGAGATGAACAGGGAGAAAATCCAAATGTACAAAAGAAAAGAAAAAAAAAATGAAAAATCCAAATGCAATGCAGCATGACCAACACCGAAATAAACCGCCATGCAAACAGTGAAAACGGAGTGGTAGATTTGATGTATTAAAAGGCGTTTGGGTGGCATGCAAGTAAATTAAAAGTTTTGGGTGTTATATATATGTTATTTAATAATATTTGAGTGGTGTGTATATAAATCCCCCTATTTTACATGATGTGCCTGGTTTCCAGTTTCTTGTGTTTAGGAAAATATTTAGTTTTTTGTTAGTTTGTTGTTTCTTGTTTTAACACGTGATACCATTATTATGTCGCAATCTCTTGGTGCTCTATTTAGCCATACCTAATTGGATTGGCCATGTAATTCTGGTGCATTGCAAATTTATCTGTTTCATGAAGTAATAGTGATCCAAACAGCTATTCGAAAAACTCAGCAGTTATAAATTTATGATTATTGCTGTAACAGCTGTTCCAATTATCTATGACTATGCAAAATTAGAACTCTAAATGATTGTGGCTGTCGCATTGTAGCTAACCAATTTGTATTCTTGAGTTCTATTTGGTTGTTAATAGTCTTCTGGAGTTTTCCAAATCATGTAAAATTTGAGTTGATATACATTTTGCTTATGTCGTCCAGGAAAAACCTAAGAAGCAAGGTCCAATGTCACTAGAAGAGGCTATTGATGATTCAGAAAACATAACAGACTTCCTCATGGACTTTGAGGATGAGTGATGGATTCCGGTCTTATTGATGAGCAGGTTAAGTTTTTCTCTCTTCGCCTCATCCTTCTCGTTTGGAGGATAGAAATTGTACGCAATCACATGTTTTTCATAATTTTACTTTAGGGAAAGTTTAGCTTAGGTGATTGTAGGCATTGTCGTTGGCACCATTGTCAAAATCATAAAGTTTAATTTTATGTTTTCAAGCTATATTAGGTTATATTATCAGCCCTCATATTTTTGACTTTTTTTATCTTATAATATTATATTGTGAGTTAGGTGTTATTGGGTATTTGTATCATGGTGTTATATTTTGGGTTTGTATATAATGAAATATTCTTATCTCATAGCACATGTAGGAATTTAATGTTGTTGGAATAGGATTGTGGCTATGGAAATAATAACGACGGGTGATCAATTTGAATTTGGAGGTATGTTTGTGTATTTTGATCTCTCTCATTTCTATAAATAGTCTCTAATGATGCCATGCTCGTCGCTTTTAGAATGAAATTTTCTTCTCAAATTTTTTTGTTTTGTTTTTTTTTTGTGTGTTTCGCCTCTCAAGTGAATGAATACTCGAGTATGTGAGCTCACAATTTATAAAAAATGACTTCTAAGAAAGGAATATGATCTCCATGACGAGTGTGTTTGAAGAGGTCGACATTAACTTATTCCCACTCGCCACCTATTACTTGAAATTAGTATTAAGTTAGATTGTTTGTAACTTTTTAATTCTTCCTTTATATTTGTAAGAATTATAATTTTGGTGTGGTTGGCAAGACAATAGATTGCTCTTGTTGCTTTCTTATATATTAATTCTGTCCTCATCACTTTCTTAATTATGTGTTTATGCTTAGCATCGATTATTTATTTATCATTATTCATTCGTAAGAGTTTAAAAAATATTAGTTTAATAAAAATCATCTCATAATAAATTATTGTCTGTGATACATTTTTGGTTTCTGAGCAAGTATATTTCCTCCAGAATATCTTGTTACCTTTTTTGGTTTCTGAGCAAGTATATTTCCTCCAGAATATCTTGGTATGTGTTTTTAAGTTATATTCTGCACTAGAATGTATTTTTAGGTTCATTGGGAAACTTGTCAATCTACCATTAAATTCAAATACAAAACTCCATGTCACCATTTTATTAAGCCATTTATTTTAAGTAGTTATGTCTTCAATTTCATTGCATTGGATTTCATTCCAAATAAAAATGTTAGGTTGCATCAATATTTCACATTTCTAGTTTCTTTGATAGCTCAATATGTTGATCATATCTATGTCATTTCTAAGACAGATTTTGCAATCAGTACTTGATTTTAATCTACTCAATGAGATTTACAACCTTGCACTCAGATTTTTTTAATTCAAATTTGATTATATAGACCTTCAGAAACACCAAACCCCTAAGTGCAAATCATAAAATTCACTACAAAAAAAAACTTTATTTACATATCATTATGTTAAATCTGAAGAGTATGGAGAGAGGAGAGGACGAGAAATAGGCTGGCAGCTTTTTTATTAAAGCCCTCATTTGCTTTTTGTTATAGTAAAGCAACATATAAAACAAAGGTGGTATTAATAGAAATAGCCATGATTAATTAGTTGTAGTTGGATGGTTCTGATTTGTTTTGCGTGGAGTAGTGTGTGGAGCAAACACTTGTTGTAGGTGTTGTTACATCCCCCCTCAAGCTGAAGGTTTCAGAGGAAAGTGTCAACATGGTGTTGATGTGGTGAAATTTAGAGTTGGGAAGTGCCTTGGTGAAGATATCGGCAAGTTGATCTTGGCTAGTTGTTTGAAGAACGATAAGGAGTTGTTGCTTGTTGCATTCTCGTATGAAGTGACATTCAATGTCAATGTGTGGTGCGATAGGAAAACGGGGTTGTTAGCAAGAGCAATGATTGAAGTATTGTCATGGTAGACAGTTGTCGGTTGAAGTAGAGGTGTGTGGAGGTTGGTTTGTAGCCTATGAAGCCAGATGAGATCTGCAACTACCGAGGTAAGGGCTCAGTATTCAGCTTCAGCGGAGGAGCGGGTGACAGTCACAACAGCTTGAGGTGGATTTGTGATCGGTGGGATTCCCTATCCAATCTAAGTGTAGGTTTTGAGAGTGAGAAGCGATCGGTAGATGGGGAGGCCAAGTTATTTGGTGCCATTAATGTAGTAGAGAATTCTATTGAGTTGATGAAATTCGATTTGTGTGAGAGATTATATATTTTTGGAGGCAATGTTGATGACGAAGGAGATGTCATGGCTGGTTACGGTCAAGTCGTGAAGGGATTCTACAAGTTGACTGTAGAGGGTGGGGTTTGGCATGGGATTGAGATTTTAGGGTATTGTAGACTGTTTGGAGGAGCAGGGATTTTTGATTGGCGTGGAGTTGCTCGCGGTGATGAGTATATCGTTGGCATAGTGCGATTGGGAAAGGTGAATGGTATAGGAAGTGTTGATGGCTTTGATGCCAATGAAGTGAGATAGAGGTCCTAGAATTTTCATGTGGAATTGGGGTTGGAGTTTATGGATGGTAGATTGGATGAGGGTGAAATTGTTTCTGGTGAGAAGAATGTTGTCGACATAGATTAGCATGTAGAGGTGTTTGAGATTGTTGTGGAGACAAAAGTGCGAGGGATCGACAGAGCTTGGCTGAAAGCTGATTGTTTGAAGGTAGGTGGAGAGTGTAATAAACCATTGGCATGGTGCTTCTTTGAGTCTGTTAAGGGGTTTCTTTAGGTGACAAGCATGATGAGGATGAGTTGCATCGACGAAGTTTTGGGGTT
>NEWO01000065.1:1171990-1186091 GCA_003013225.1 Phalaenopsis aphrodite
TAATCAAGGTTGTGTTGTTGCTTGAAGTCTTGTCAACCAAGTGGGCTTTGTGGTGTGCTATGGATCCGTCGGCATTGAATTTGGTGTGAAAGATCTATTTACATCCAAGGACGTTTTGGTGTGGTGACAGTGGGACGAGTGACCATGTAACTTGAGATTGTAGGGCTTAGAATTCAGTGGACATAGCTTCACACCAATGTTTATGTTTGATGGCAGATGAGTAGCATGTTTGTTCATTGTGAAATTGATGGGTGAGGTTGAGTATTTGGCGGGGTTTTAGAGAGTTTATTTTTAACCATGTTTGCATGGGATGATGAGAGGTAGTAGGGGAAATGATGGGAAGAGTTATGTTTGTTGACTGATTCGACATATAGTGGTGTGAGTGGGTAAAGGATGGTGGTCGGTAATATAGTTTGCGGCGGGTGGTGTTAGATTGCAGAGCTTGTATGTTGGGGTTGGTTTGGTAGGGTGGTGATGAGAGTGAGTGGTAACAGGGGAAGAGTGCGTAGTGGTGATGGTGATTGGGTGAGGTTAGTGTTTGTTTGGTGGAAGGGAAATATTTGTTCGGAATTGAACGCGGCGAGATGTATTTTTTGTTGGTGTTAGGATCAAGGCAATGATATTCTTTTTGCGAGGACGCATAGCCAAGAAATATGCATGGTGTGGATAGTGGAGCAAGTTTATGTTTGGTATATGGTCAGAGCCAGACAAGCATATGTAGCCAATTATTTTGAGATGATTATAGGATGGTTGATGAAGATGAAGCAGTTTATATGAGGATCTGGAGTTGGTGATAGTGGAAGGTAGGCAGGTAGGTGGCTGTAAGCAATGTATTAGCCCAAAGGTGGGAAGGGAGAGAGGCATTGGTCATGATGGTGCGAATGGTCTCAATGAGGTGGTGGTGCTTGCAATTGGTGACACTTGTTTGTTTGGGATTGTAGGGGCATGTGTATTGATGTACAATTCCATGTTGTTTAACGATGGTTTGGAAGATGGTGATGATGTATTATCCGCACCATATGTGTGAAATTTTATTATTATTATTTTAAGTGGAAATTGATTTTCAACCATTGTTTTGAATTCAAGAAATTTGTTGGTTGTATTATTTCTATTGTGAAGAAGATAGACCCGAGTATATCGAGAGTAGTCATCAACAAAAAAACCAAATAGTATTTGTATGCTTGTAAAAATACAGTGTGGCGAAGGTCGTCCCTATACATCAGTATGAATTAGTTCTAGTGGAGAGGAAGACTTAGTAGTAGATATAGAAAAGGGAAGTTTGTAACTCTTAGTTATTTTACACGAATTACAAGGTAAGCATTTTGAAGAAATGCATAAAGAAGAATTTCTAGAGGCGATTGTTGATTGCATTTTGGGTGATGGATTTCCAAGTCGTTGTGCCATAGCTACGAAATGCGTTGAGCTAAAATCAAAGCAAGTGGTGTTGATGATCGCTTGATGGATGGAGGGATGGCAGGGTAGAGATCGTGAATGCAGTGGCCTTTAAGGATGGTGTGATTTGTCTTTAGGATTGTGATGTGATAGCCATCTGAGGTGAAAGTAATAGAGCAGGAGTTGGGTTTCATTAGTTTATAAAAATAGAAGAGGTTATAAGCTGAGTTGGGAATATAACGTAGTTGGGGTAGTTGGAGCTTACTCATGGGGGTGGGCAGGATCTCTTGAATGACTTGTGCAATAGGTAGTTGTATGCTCCCAACTGTAATGGTGTTGTCTTTGTTGTAGTCTTGGGCTTGTATGAGATGATTTAGTTTAGCAGTTAGGTGCTTGGTAGCACCACTATCAAGGTAACATCTGCCATCGATAGAGTCAAACATTGAGGTGACTGGTGTTATAGGAGTTTGGTATGATTTGTTGTGGCAGAACCAACACTTGAAGGCTTCATGTTCCATTTTGCAATATATTTGACAAATCGAAGGTACTTCGTTGTTGTCATTGGAGTTGTGAATATTTGGATTAAAGCAGGAGGCGGAGCTGTTTCTATTACAGTTCGATGTGTAGGAGGTATTGCGGTTTCTTCTTCGGGCTCAGGAGATGCAGATTGTTGTTTTAAAGGCATGATAGGTAGAGGGAAATCCATTGAAGGTATGGTGAATATTATCCGCCAAATTTAGGGAAGCTCTGGTGCAACTGCGAGACTATCAACCATGGCTTTGATTTCGGATAAGTATTGGGTCATAGATTCTTTTTAACATAGTGAAGCGGTTGAAGGATTGGAGTCTATGTCCAATTATTATTCAGATATCATGGCAAGTGTTCAGAGGTAGTAAATATGGGAGAATGGATGAGGAGATAACGAAGAGAAGAGATGTTGCTAGGTTTTAATCTACAACTACCATTTAGTGAAATCAAGATTGAGAAGGGGAATGCTATTGGCCTCGGGTATGTGTTGTCGAATAGGGGCAAAAGCTATTGAGGAACTTATCATACCCATCTGCTTGAAATAATTTGAGGACCTATGCATTCCAAGTCGGGTGATTGTTGAAGGTGAGTTGGGTGGAGACAAGGCTTCGAATGTTGCTTAAGATGAACTTCAGTTGGGTAGGTATTGGGTTGTTGGTCGGCAGAGAAGTTTGTTGAGTTTAGGGATTTCTGCTAGAGGAGGCAGTGGAGGAGGATGCCATTCCAGAGGGAGGTGGGGTGGTGTTGTGAGGCTGTGGTTGCTTTGGTACCATGGAGAGTATTAAGAGAATGAGAGAACGGGAAGTAGGCTAGTAGCTTTTCATTAAAACCGTCATTTGTTTTTCGTTACATTAAAGCAACATCTAAACCGAAGGTAGTTACAAGAGCAATGATCAAGATTAATTAGTTGTAGTTGGATGGTCCTGATTTACCGTGTGTGGAGTAGAGGTGGGTGTGGAGCAAGCGCTTGTTGTAGGTGTCGTTACAAAATCGTTGTAGGTGTCACTACAAATTCATAGTGGCCATGAGTCCTAATATCAAACTTTAAAATAGAAACATGATGATCCCTATGAAAGGCTCACTCTCATGCACCAACAAAATTAAAATGAATTTCAAAGAAGATTTGTGGTATTGGAACAAAATATTAGAAGTCTAGCACCACTCCCTTTAGAAGCAAATCTAATTCTAGAAAACTAACTAGAATTGTGAGAAGATTATTGATCTCATTACTTGTTTTGCAATAAAAAAAAATGTTCTAATATGTTGTTGAAGGTAGATNTCCTTATACATCGATATGAATTAGTTCTAGTGGAGATGAAGAATTAGTAGTAGATACAGGAAAGGGGAGTTTGTGAATCTTAGCTATTTTACACAAATTATAATGCAAGTATTATGAAGAAATGCGTAAAGAAGAATTTTTGGAGGCGATTGTTGATTGCTTTTTGCGCGATGGATGTCCGTCATTGATGTCATATTTGTGAAATGTGTTGAACCGAAATCAAAGCAAGTGGTGTTGATGATCGCTTAATGGATGAAGGGATGATATGGTAGAGACCGTGAATGCAGTGGCCTTTAAGGATGGTGCGGTGTCTTTAATACAATGATGCGATAGCCAACGTAGGTGAAAGTAATAGAGCTAGAGTTGGGTTTGGTTAGTATTGAATATAAATGAGGTTATAAGCTCAGAGTTGGAGCTTACTCATGGTTGGGGTAGTTGGTGCTTACTCGTGGGGGTGGGCAGGATCTCTTGGCCGACTTGTGCAATATGTAGTTTTTGTATGTTTCCAACTGTAATGGTGTTGTCTCGGTTTTAGTCTTGGGCTTGTATGAGATGATTTAGTGTAGCACTTAGGTGCTTGGTAGCACCAATATCAAGGTACCATTTGCCATCGGTAGAGTTAGACTTTGAGGTGACAAGTGCTATAGGAGTTTGGTATGATTTGTCGTAGCCGAACCAACACTTGAAGGCTTCATGTTCCGTTTTGTGATAGATTTAGTAAATCGAAGGGACTTTTTTGGTGCGATTGGAGTTGCGAGTATTTTAATTGAAGCCGGAGGCGGAGTTGTTTCTATTACAGCTGGATATGTAGGAGGTATTGCAGTTTCTTCCTCGGCCTTGGGAGGCGGCAAGAGCAGTGGAATATGTCAATTCGTTAGTTTTTTCGTTTGCGAGGTTGATTTCTTCGCTACATAGTAGTGTGTAGAGACCATCGAGTGGGATTGGTTGTAGGTTTTTATGTGGATTGTTGTTCTGAAAACATGATAAGTAGAGGGAAATCCATTAAAGGTGTGGTGATGATGTCCTTCGGATTTAGGGAAGCTTCGCGGCTACGAGAGTGTCAACCTTGGCTTTGATTTCAGATAAGTTTTGGGTCATAGATTATTTTAACATACTGAGATAGTGAAGCTCGTTCTTCAGTTGGATGATCTTGGAGTGGTTGAAGGACCGGAGTCGATGTTCGATCATTATCCAGATATCATGGCAATTGTTCAGAGGGAGAATGGATGAGGAGATAACGAAGAGGAGAGATGTTGCTAAGTTTTTATCTATCAACATCCATTTGGTGAAATGAGGATTGAGAAGGGGAATGTCGTTGGCCTCGGTTATGTGTTGTTGGATAGGGGCAGGAGCTATCGAGGAACTTATCATACCCATGTTCTTGAAATAATTTGTGGACCCTCGCCTTCCAAGTCGGGTGATTGTTGGAGGTGAGCTGGGTGGAGACAAGGCTTCAGATGTTGCTCAAGATGAACTTCAGTCGGGTAAGTATTGGGTTGCTGGTCGGGAAAGGGGCTTGTTGAGTTGTGGGGTTTCCGCTAGAGAAGCAGTGGGGAGGAGGATGCCATGCCAGAGGGAGGAGAGGTGGTGTCATAAGGTTATGGTAGCTTTGATTCCATGAAGAGTTTTGAGAGGAGGAGAGAACGGGAAGCAGGCTAGCATCTTTTCATTAAAACCCTCATTCACTTTTTGTTATAGTAAAGCAACATATAAAGCAAATGTGGTAACAAGAGGAATGACCAGAATTAATTAGTTGCAGTTGAATGGTCCTGATTTATCGTGTGTGGAGCAGGCGCTTGTTGTAGGTGCCACTACAAAATTGTAGTGGCCGTTAGTCCCAATATCAAACTTTAAAATAGAAACATGATGATCCCTATGAAAGGCTCACTCTCATGCACCAACAAAATTAAAATGAATTTCAAAGAAGATTTGTGGTATTGGAACAAAATATTAGAAGTCTAGCACCACTCCCTTTAGAAGCAAATCTAATTCTAGAAAACTAACTAGAATTGTGAGAAGATTATTGATCTCATTACTTGTTTTGCAATAAAAAAATGTTTTAATATGTTGTTGAAGGTAGATGATGGATGTATTGCCATGCAAAGCGCAGTTAATATCTCTTGGTAATGACCAAAACTACTAAACCATTTATGATTTAGCAAAAAACATGAAGCATGCAAATGCAACCAAAGTATAAATCCCAAAATTGGCCAGCGGAGTTAATTTGATTGGAAATAACGTTGAAAATAAAGAATGGATTTAGAAGTGTTGGGTAAGCTGGCTTCTAGATGTGCTGGTTGTGGTTGAAAGCAAGTAAACCTCTCTTGTTCATAAGATGGATAATGTTGATACCTTTGGAGCTTCAACATCATTGATTGGGATGGGATGTTTTTGATCAAGTTGATCGGGCATGCCGTCATAAATGGAAACTAAATGCAAGGTTGTAAACGAGCCGAGCTTGAGCGAGCTTAGGCTTGGCTCGTTCGAAACCGCTCGTGTTCGAAATCGGCTCATGATCAGTGTGTTTGTGTTCGGCTCGAAATTGACTCGTTAAAATTAATTTGAAAAAAGTATATGTAAAGTGTTAGATTCAAACCTGGACCAAATGTATGCAAAAGAAGACACATAACCACATAACCACACAAGGTGTTACGATTTAAACTTAGATTATAAATAATATATGTAATATATTATTTTATAAATAATTATATAATTTATTTATTTCGAGCTAAAACGAGCCGCACACGAGCGAACGAAGAGATGTTCGTGTTTGACTCGTTTATAATTCAAACTTTAAAAACTTGTTTGTGTTCGGCTCGTTTACTTAACAAATGAGCAGAACACAAGTTGTTTGCGTACAACGAGCTTTTTTGACGACCCTAATTGAATGTGCTGTTACAAAAAATTCTTCAATTTCTAGCAGGCTGGTCATAATAATAAATCGGCTGGTAAGTTTCGCATCCAGTGGATTTACAATGCATTTCAGTGAGTCAAGACATTTCTAGTTACAAATTCATTTTCAATGAAATAAATTTCAGTATGAACATCTTTTAGCAGAAGTGAGCATGAACATTAGTTGGAAAATTTTGCAGCTAATTAATTTGCAGACAATTTAGCCGGTAACAAATGAGTCTGTCTTCCATGAATTTCCGGTTGAAATTTTCATTAGTAACTAGTCGATTGAATTTGTGGCTGAATTAATCTCCGCTTATAAGCTTGGTAGCTAGTTTGGCTAGTTACTTTGTATTGACAGAAATAACCGCTTAGAGTTTGCCAGAAGCTTCTTTTAAGAGAGAGAGAGAGAGAGAGAGAGAGAGAGAGAGAGAGAGAGAGAGAGAGAGAGAGAGACCTTGTCAAATAGATTTTATGCACCTGCAATTGCACAAAAACTACAATTTACAATATCTATAACATCTCATAGGAGTATAAAAGAGCACAAAAAGTTATCCACAATGAATAAAATCATAATAAATATAATGACTAGTTTGAATAAATCATTTAATACAAATATAAATATACATTATCTCCATGAGAATAATCACATTAATAATGCATTAAAGGAAAAAAAAAACTACTCATCGACCTAATCGTCTTGCAGGTCCGACTCTTCCTCCTCTGCTATAGACTGATTGCCATGCCAACGTGCCTTGTGCTACAGCTGCTTTAACCTCTAACTTTTCGTCCATCATTGACTCCAACCTCAACTTCATCTTAGTGAGTTTAGCAAAAAAAGTGGACCTCTATGTCCTGAGTGAATTCGTCGACGTGCTTGCTAACTTTGTGATCAAGTGATGAGGAGCTCTCACTGGATGATGATTTTCGTGTCTCGTGCACCTGACCCTATGAGGATTGGGCCATAGATCCTTTTTTTTCTCCCCTAGCAGCTTTCTTCTAGAGGCCAGTCTGATTGGTAATACTGCTACTTAAACTACCAACTCTTGTTTAGCTATGACTCCAGGCATCATTCAACCGCATATACTCATCCTACAAAAGATTATAATGCTTAATTAGGATCAAAACAAAAATATAAATTAATTACACAAATATATAAAACAATTTGTTTCACTTATAAAGACTTTCTGAAATATATGGCTGACACCCCGTTAGTCTGTCAGATGCTGATGTGTGTGGTTGTGTAGCCCAGCGGTGGTGGGCTCTCATCCAAGCGCATGCATCTGTTAACATATAAAAAGATAGGAATTAATAATTACACAATTAAATTTAATATACTCAATAAATCTTACAATAATCTTATGTACTTAGTATGGGGGAGCAAGCATTCAATGTGTAGGGAGGTACTCATGCCCCCATAGTGTGCTTACTGCCTCTTCCTAACCTAGTTAGGAGAGGCTCTCATGCTACATAAATTGGCCTAGACATTCAATCCAGAGGAGCCCAAGCCCATTCATGCAGATATCAGTAAACTTATCTTATAAGCGAGTGTCCCATCTGATCTTGAAGTTGTGTTATATCTTTTAATGATAATCAAGAAACCACCAAAAGTACGTCTACATCACAAATATCAAATAACTTTTGTTACTATAAAAATATAACTTAAGTTTACTATAATTCAACATTGTTTTGAGTTTACTTCGAACCCCCTGAATCACATATCATGAACCTCAATCGAGATCTTCTCTTAGGATAGATACAAAGCATCATACTTGCTTTTAATGATGTATGTGATACTTTGGGCAGTCTACCCAAAATGATAAAATCTATAAAAAAGAAACTATTAGCAGCTCCATAATAAAAAAAGAAAAATAATTACAATTATTTTACTTTAAATCTCCATCAGGTTTGTTGTACGTTTTTCATGAGGTGCTTAGTGCAGCAAGCTCAACAAGAGTGAAGATCCTATTTGGAAGAAGGGTCATGGCGGTGCTACAGTTATAGGCGCCAGAGTGTGGATGTCATATGACATTGGAGTGAAGAAATAAGCTGAATGAGCAAGAGTACGGAGCTAACAATGTTGAAGATCACAACCAGACATCATGAGAAGCAAAGCTGATGACATGTACAAAAAAAAATTGAAGTTTAGGTGTAATTGAGCTTAGCTAATTGGTGGCCAGCTCGTGCTCTGCTTTTATAAGTAGCACATAAGCTGAGCTCAATGAGCTAACAAGCCAAGGTCAATTCAACCTTGACTTGACTCGTTTGTTGTGATTTGGCTTGTTTATTTGCCATTTTATAATAACCTTAGCCTGAATTAATATTATCTTCTCTCATAATAAGCTAGTCGACTCACAAGCCACCTTATTGACCTCATTTTTTATCAATTCCTTTCTTGGCATATGTTTTAACTGAATTTCACTTAAGTTGAATCTTAAGAAAACCTTAATTTAATAAAATTCAGATTTAACTTAACAAAATTAAAATTAATCAAAACAAACTTCAAATATAACCAATTTTTACCAAAAGGGCATAAATTTTCTCTTTAATAAACAAAAACCTAGAGATTATCTTTTTTTTCTCCTAAGATCATTGTAGGTCTCAAAACTTTATTTTGAAAGTTTCATAATACTTATTATCATATACAAAGACCATGTAAATCAGTTCAACGATTGTTTGAAATAATTTTTATGTGAAATTCTCAAATTCAAGTTTCATGTATTAATAATGCATCTCACTATCCCTAAAATTAGTTTTTTTCTCCACAAGCCAGTATTTTAATCTAAATTATATTTTGTAACATAATTTCATAATCACATATGAGGAGCATGCAAGCTAATTTGGTGGTCACCGAACATCGTTTTATGCTAAATTATTCACTTAAGTTTTCTATGGACGAAAAATATTCATACATAAAAATTTTTCAATAAGTCATTATTTTTCAAAATGGACTTCATCATTACGTCTGCATCGTTCAAACATTTCAGATGAGCCCCTCCCCGCCTAAATTTGACTTTATTTGGAGCCCGTTGAGCAAAGATAATTAGGAAAGAGAAAAATGATAATTTCAATAATTAAAGGATATATTGGCCATAAATAATTGAAAATGACCTCAAAATGAAATCAGTTTTCAACCATATTTGATCTAAATTAAAAAATACATAATTTAATCCAATAAAATCAATTAAAAACTGTAACTCAAAATCCACCACTTTCTCTCTCCTAAGGGTTTAGGCCCACTTTGACTTAAAATATCTTGATATGGAGCTTGTTTTGGTCAAAACCACTTACACCACCAAATTTCCTGTAGGTTTTTCTACCCAACAAACCCTAGTCAAAATTTTGACCATAACTAACTTGTAACCGCCTTGTAACCAACTTTTAACCACCTAGTTACTCCAAATGCCCATCTTGAGCTAGACATCTTCTTTTCAAAAATGATTTGGACTATTGAATACTTCATTTCATTTTTTTTCAAATGACTTATACTTGCATTTTAGTATAATTACCCTAAGTACTTTGGCAACCATTCCCTCTTTTAACCTCTTCCATTCGACCACTCTCCTCACTCCACCTCACCTATACGATCCCTCTACTCCCATTCCTCCACTTCACCAATTCACTTCCCTTCCTCTATCTCCTCCACTTAATCAAATTCACCCCCTCCATTTCCCTCTTTCCTCCCCTCCATCCTAACCATCATTTTCTCCACATCATCCCCTAACTCCTTCCCTTAAAATCTCCCCCATAACTTCTTTCCCCCCAAAACTTTGTTCACCTGCTCATTTTTTCCCTCATTCTCCACAAAAATTTCTCCTCTTTCCCATTCTTTTTCTCTCCCATCTTCTCGGTTTCTTACTCCTTTTCTCCTCTCTCAAACAGAGCCTCATACTCCTCTCTCTCTTTCCTAGTACACTTTCTAATCATCCAAACCTAGATGTAAGATTAAGGCAAGGAATAAAAAGGCAAGCAAATTACTTCTTCACTAAGGAAAACAATTAAAATCTCTCCCAAAAAAAGGTATACTTTTTTATCTTGATCTTTCAATTTCATATTTCAACATGGGATTTGTTAATTCTCTACGTTCTTCACATTCTTTCATGTTCAGTTTCATATATCACCATGGGATTTGTTAGTTCGCTAGGTTCTTCAATTTCTTTTACGTATATTTCACGATGGAATTTGTTAACTCTCTTTGTTTCTCATGATCTTTTATGTTCAATTTTATATTTCATCATGGATTTTGTTAATTCTCTATACTCTTCATGTTCTTTCATGTTCAATTTCATATTTCACCAAGGGTTATGCTAATTCTCTATATCTTTCATGTTTTTATTTTTATTTTATTTTCAATTTCATATCTCACCATGTAATTTGTTAATTATTCATGTTTCCATGTGTTTTTTTTATATTATATTGCATATTCCACCTTGGCTTGTGTTATGTCTATATTACGTTGCATACATCACCATGATTTTTTCTTATTGACCTTCTCCTTCCCTCAACTCTCCCTGCACTGAAACCTAAACCCCTTAATTTGCCCAAACCCGTGCCTAAACCTCCCTAAACCTACGCTACTCGAACCCAAATTGAACCAAACCTAGCCTACCTAAGACCTATACTATCTCAAACCCATCAAACCTACCATAACCAAACCCAAATTAAACCAAACCAAGCTTAACTAAGACCTAAGCTAACCCAAACCCACAAAATTTAGCCTCCTCGAGAATTAAATTAGTCTAGACCCACTCTTTTCGAGCCTAACCTAGCCTTAGCTCTCCTAACCCAAGCCTTGCACTAGTTTAAATACACTTAAGTCCATTAAACCCTATCCTTAAAAACCTTACCTGAGAATCCTAAAAAATAGAATAACAAAGAGGAAAGGGAGTAAGTGATGATGCATGCATATTAATGTGCATATGTATGTGATTAAGTGCTGGTGAAAGCGCAAGTGTGTTGTATATATGTGTGTAAGGTGTGCGCTATTGTGTATGTTTTAAAGTAAAAATATGTGTGATAAATTATGTATTAATGTGTATGTGCACATGTATGTATAAGTTAATATGTATGCTACTNAACCCAAATTGAACCAAACCTAGCCTACCTAAGACCTATACTATCTCAAACCCATCAAACCTACCATAACCAAACCCAAATTAAACCAAACCAAGCTTAACTAAGACCTAAGCTAACCCAAACCCACAAAATTTAGCCTCCTCGAGAATTAAATTAGTCTAGACCCACTCTTTTCGAGCCTAACCTAGCCTTAGCTCTCCTAACCCAAGCCTTGCACTAGTCTAAATACACTTAAGTCCATTAAACCCTAGCCTTAAAAACCTTACCTGAGAATCCTAAAAAATAGAATAATAAAGAGGAGAGGGAGTAAGTGATGATGCATGCATATTAATGTGCATATGTATCTGATTAAGTGCTAGTGAAAGCGCAAGTGTGTTGTATATATGTGTGTAAGGTGTGCGCTATTGTGTATGTTTTAAAGTAAAAATATGTGTGATAAATTATGTATTAATGTGTATGTGCACATGTATGTATAAGTTAATATGTATGCTACTATGTGTTAATGTATATGTGCATGTACGTCTAATGTGTATTAATACATGTGTGCATGTTTTGATATAAATGTTCATGTAAATGTGTGGTTAGGTCATGTTCACTCATGCAAGTCCATATTAATTCATGTTATGCTCATTTATTCTCCATGTTTATGTTTGATCAACTCATGTTGAACAAACTTTAAAAAAAACCTTTTTTGAAAATTGTCTCAAATAAAATTTGGAGAAGATTTCTCATAAAATCAAAACCTTTTTAAAATAGAATTAAATCTTTTAAAAACAAAAATCTTTAAATAAATCTTTTCAAAAATTAAACCTTTTTTTCAAAAATAAATATTTTTAATAAATCACAATATTTTTAATAAGAAGACTCAAAATTAAAAAAATTTTGAAAACTAAAATCTTTTAACCTAAAAACCTTTAATAAAATTAAAACCTTTTTAATAAACATTAAAATTAAAAAAAATTAAATTTTTTTTGAAATTAAATAACTTATAATAAACCTTAATATAAAATCTCCAAAATTAAAATCTTTTTTAAAACCTTAACTTAAACCTTAATTAAAATCTTGTTAATAGTTCTTAACTAAAACCCTTTTTATAAAACCCAAAACATTAAATTTCTAAGGAAATATGAAACCTTTTTTTTTTTTTACTTTTTTCCAAAAGATAATATAAACTCAAAACTTTATGAACTTAACAGGCTAAAACAAATAAGAATACAATAATAATATTTAAATATGAGATACTATTCTAGTATACGTATCGTTATCAAGTAATATAAGACTTTTTTTTATTAAACCCCAAATATTGAACCCACATGGAGAATAACATTATGCACTTTAGAAAACTAAAAAGTTTAGATGACAAAAATCTACTTAGCAAAATATTTTTACTTAAACTTAAGATGCTATAATAGAAATAAAAATTCAATTCTTTTTGTAATTTTCGGTTTTATGAAAATAAAATAAGCAATTAATTAACTTAACTAAATATTTGTAAGATGAATGCAATATAATTAAATGATCTTTTTCCTTATCATGAATTAGTAATAAGTATAGAAATTCTGTTGTAAAAGTACGCTAAATGTGTTGTGCAAATAGGAGCAACAATATTCTTTACCCTTACTATAGATGCTATAAAGAACATTGGCTAATGTATAGTTTGAATAGACTTGAAGACCGGTTAGGTAGGAAAGATACTAGCTCTCACTCTAGAGTTTCTTCTTCTCCCTCCATCTGGGGGCTAACATCTCTTATCAAAACCTAAAACTATAAATCAAATTGGGAGCTTTAGTCTATTACTCAAAACTCCACTAATTCTACACCTTTGAAAAGTTTATTTTCCTATTTATTTGCACTTAACCCCATAAACTACATTCTCATTCATGAAATCAATATGTGATTCTAACCATTTGTTGACTGAGACAATATCATCTCGGATCTTACATGTTCTCACAACAGGTATTAACATCTTAATTGGCCAAATCAAAAAGTCAACATTGAAGTATAATACTTCACACAACTTTCTTTAAATACTTAATTACTTGTCATTTTAAGGAGAAAGATAAAGAAAACTACTTGTAATCCATGAAAAAAACACAACCACATATGAGTTTAAAAGTAGAAATCATGCAAACAAACAAGAAATCTAAATTAAAACCAAGTGTAGCCATAAAGATAAACACTTATTTCAATTCCTCTCCACCAAATATCTTGAGGTTCCTTTGAATTCTCTTCTTTCACTCACAATACAAATAACTCTCAAAATAAAAATAAAGTGGTCGGCGACGGTGATGGGCGGCGGCGACGATTACTTGGATGAATGATGAATATGATGGCTGATGACTGGCCTCTTCTTTTGATGATCCAAGTCTTCTTTAATAAAAATCCAAAAGGTGTCTTGGTGTCTCTTTAAAATGTGTCTTCATTCAATGAATTTTCTAGAAGTTCCTCCTTTCAAAAGTCAATTGAATGAATTTTCGTGTCCATGGGCTATTTCCCACTTTTTAACCAAGGGTTGCTTCAAACAACTCTTCAAAAATTCATTTAAATTCAATCAATCATCAAATAACTACTTTTGGCGCTTAAGCACGGTTTTCTGGCGCATAGGCGCCAATGCTGGGTGCTTAGGCGACCTAGTTCATTCTTGCACCTTCATCATTTTTGCTTTAAGTTTGACCCGTTTTCAATCTTTTTGGCATTTTTCATCCATTTGATTGTACCTAAAATAAAAATACACAAATACCTTTCATTAAAGCCCAATATCTTAAAAATATGTATAAAAATGTGTATAAAAGCACTATATTTTTTAGGTATATCAGTGCCCAACAGATATAATTAATGACTACGACCTATAAAACAAATGATCCACCCAATTGGATTATAAGGGTTTCATAGGAGGAAATAACCCATGGTTATTGATGAAAGCACCCCGAACCA
>NEWO01000065.1:1200428-1213136 GCA_003013225.1 Phalaenopsis aphrodite
CACTCTTACAATCTCTCGAAGAAATCCTCACAATTTTTACACACTATTGGAACCTTTCTAACCTCTAGGAACTCTCCAAAACTTCCAGGCTCCCTCAAGACTTCTAGGAACTCTCCACTGCATAAAATCATATAAATAATTTTTTAAAGTAATTAAATAGAGGACATCTAATAGTTAATCTTTTTCTTCCCTCTCCTAAACTTAAATTTTTCAGAATAAAATAATACAAGTGGAAAGAAAAACTCTAAATATAAATCATACCTCAGTATTTTAGGCATTTTCATCATTCTGAAATTTTTGCAGGCCTTCTCAAAATTTCTACTTCACCTGGTCTGTAATATTAGGAGCTTTCTACACATATAAATTCGTAGAGAAATTTATGGGTAATGAAATTTTGAAATAAGTATAAAACTAAAACATTAAACAAGCACAACATTTCCTAACACAATCACAATACTAAACAAAATAATTTAAAATGCGAAATAAAAATCACATTACATTACAATTCACAAAACTACTCAACATCTGTAAAACTACACATGCAAATTTAACTATAACACTAACTTTATAACAAAAATTAAAATTATCCAAGTACAACTTAATAATAAAAATGAAAGACTAAATACAAAAACATCCATTTCTATTACAAAAAAATTACAAAAAAAAATTATAAATATAAGTACATCAATTACATTCAAATATTAAAATCCCAAACTATGTCTTCATCGCCTTGATCAGCAGGTGGATTGAGTTGATACTGAGTATATCGGGGGCACTGAGGAAAAGTAACATCAGGCTCACTCTGTAGTGTCAGGCCTGAGTTTCATAATAGGCTACCTCAAAATTTGAATGCCTCTGAAGGTACTCACTATCATAATTGTATCGATGTTCTAAAACTCTAATCCTTTCATTTATTAACTCTATTATCTTCCACTGCAAGGTCAACTCATTCATCAAATCAGTGAGGGTAGGGGAACTAGAAGGTGGAAGGTCATAACTTGCAGAGGGAACATCTCTACTAGTAGAAGGTTCTTGACTTCTACTCTCAGTTCTCCATTTCTCATGGGATTCATAAGTTTTTAAATTGGCCTTACTAATGGGTTTCATAGGGTAAACCCGTTCTTCATCTCCAATTTCTACTCCATAAAGTTTGCAAATTGCATAAATAAGGTCAGGATGTCCTAGACCTCCACTTGTCTCACTCCTTGTCGTAGTCAATATATTCTTAAGAATAATTCTCCCAACATTTATGGTTACATTATTTTGAATACAGAAATTTAGAATAGCTCTATCTCTAGTTACCTCACTATGGTGATAAGTCAGTAACAGAGTAGAGGAAATGAAATAGTGTCACCCCTTAGAGGTGGCATTCAACCTGGAAGCAAAAAAATTTACCCGTTCTCGTTGTTTTATCTTCCATGTTCATTTCCCATTAGTGAGAAAGTTGATCACATCATTCAGAGGGCCTTCCATCGTACTAAAGGATTCATATTGGTAGCTATAAGAGTCTGGGACTTTGTAAAAGGTGTTGATGCGAGCGGCAGTAAATTCAACAGAAAATCCTTGAACGATTCCATCTTCAGAATAGATTACATTGGCATAGAACTCCACAACATTTGCATCAGCTTTATTGGTGGTGTAACAAAAGTTTTCCCACCTCCGCTCGGCAATAACTCGTTCAATTTCTCCTCCCGGACTTTCAAAAACTCGATATTATATACACTTTTTTCCTTTAAATATTAAAGTAAATTTTGTTTGAGTCATCGCATTGACGAAGCGAGACTCGTCAAACTCAACTCGTCTTTTTTTGTGGAGTCATTTCAATCTAATCAAATTATAGAAAAATTCCAAAAATTGCTTAAAATTTGCAAATCATGGCTTCAAATAGTAATTTTAAGAGTTCAACACCAAGATCCATGAATTTCTTCCCAAAATTTCTTCACATTCTCAAATTTTTCAGATCCCTCAATGTGGAAGAAATCCATGGTGAAAATCAAATATTTTTAGTTTAGAGTGAGGCTCTTACCTAGAGATGATCAAATTCAGTGTCAAAAAGCCTTGAAATCACCTCCCAATCCAAGATCTTTCAAGCCCTGATCAAAATCACGGTTAAAGGTGTTTTTTCGCGAGCTCGCTGTCGGCGGGGTTGATGACACTATAGGCGCGCTCTATTGGAATTAAATCCTAAGTCTCGGGAAAAATCCGCGTCGACGGCGTCGAGGGGGTCGTCGGCGGGCTCTATTAATTTTGGTTCAAATCCCAGATTTTCACGATTTTGATCTATTTCAAGCCTTAACAACATCTTTTCAATCATTATAGACATAATTTCAAGTGACTAAATGATGTACTTATCATATATAAACTTTCACAACACAAAAAATCACATTTATATATAAATTTCAAGGGGTACAATATACGTTACATAACACACCAAAGTTTGGTATTTTCTCAACCTCAATACATTAATTCAGCGTCGCAATCCAAGCCACAACACTCAAAACGCTGAAAACAAAACATCATGTGCTTAGTCTCAACAATACAGAGCTCTAAAAGCATAATTCTAAAGCAAAGCAAATACAAAGTTCAAATCAAAATACATAGACAGACAGATAGGTAGTAATATAAATCTAATATTCTTCAAATTCAGTACTATATTCTCCTCTGAGATTACCCATTGATTGCACATGAACGAAGAGGTTGTAGAAGGGTCAGAATGGAAATTCTTCTGTAGAATCCTCATCTATCAATTTCATCCTCCTCATCAGTCGTATCAAACTATCTTCTAAATGTCCAGAATGATCAAAATGTTCTTTCATCCTCCAGTCCAGATGATCAAAGAAATCAGAGACATTATTAATCGCATTCATGACATTTTGTACCTCCTTAATTTCTTGATTTGGCGCAAGATCACCAGAGAATTGTCAGGAATTAAGAGTTGAACTGACAATGAATTTTGAGATGATTGATCTACTATAATGGTCATGTCATTTTCATCTTCAAAAGCTGGGAATCTCTTAGTTGGATCCAAAGGTTTCCAAGATAGAAGCACATTTTCTCAATTTTTATAGGATACTTGGAACTGACTGCAAAGTGAGAAAATTGTGGAAGGGTGTCCAAGCCCATAAGTTGATCCATGAACGATTAGGCCCAAAACCGACTTCACAAATTTTGATCCAATGTCGATCGGCAGTCCCCTTTGGATGCAATAATTCAAAATAGCACTTTCTTTAGAAGCTTTACTGATCTTCATTGTCGGTAACAGTTTCGCAAAAATGAAAAAGTGCCAATGTTTTGAAACGGGATTCGGAAGTGTCGCAGAAAAACTAACATACTCGTTTTCTCTTGTTTCTCAGTCGTCAGTTTCGTCCATCAGATATTGGTAAATTTCATTCATCTGGTTTCTCGTTGAGACGAAATTGGAATAGTGGCAGACAGGAATGTTCTCGATCATGTATAATTCATTGATTCATGCAGGAGTGAAAGTGATCCATCTTCCTTGCACATAAACAATTCCCTTGTTGATTCCATGTAAATTTGCATAAAATTCTTTTACCACAGGAACCACCACGGCGACGGTAGTGTAGCACATCACTTCCCATCTTTGCCGCACTATTGTTTCTTCAATTGTCGTCGTGGGATTATTCAATCTGTGATTTATGAATCCTCATTTCTTGATCAATCTTTTCTTCGTCAGTAACTTGTTGAAGATTCGCTGCGCTTCCGCACTAATAAACTTTCGCTGTTTGAAAACTCATATTCTGCGATTATCAGGGGAATTGGATGCCATAGGAATGAAATTGGTGGAGTTTCACTTCATTTATGGGGGGAAAATATGAACTAGGAATCAAATTTTAGAGTTTAAAAGGGTAACTCCCGCCCAAAAACTACCAAAAGCTGCCATTTGAACTCAAGTAACTGTCATCTCGCCGGTCTCACCGTCTGAGGGGTCGAGGGCGCCGTCGACATGCCTCTGTATTAATTTTTCCTGGACTCTCGGGAAAAAACCCGCCATCGACGGCGTCGACGGAGACGCCCAAGGCAAAAATTGCACAGTTTTGCTCTAGTCCGAATGCATTCCAATTTTCTCTATGGATCCAATTTTTATGATGATTCAAGGGTAAATAAGAGTAGTAGAACTTAATACTACCACAAACTAATGATATATTCAAATAAAAACTACTATAATCGTGATAAAAGTAAAGATAAATATGGGTTGCCTCCCAATAAGCGCTTGGTTTAACGTCGTCAGCCGACCTATTCAGGTGTCATTTAGGTTAACAGATCATTAAAACTTCTTTAAAAATTGGTCTTTTACCCTCAAAATATGGTTTTAATATGTGTCCATTTACTTTAAATCTATTTCCCATTTTCTGATCTTCAATTTCAACAGCTCCGTATGTAAAAACTTGAGTCACAGTAAAGGGTCCTAACCAACGAGACTTCAATTTCCCAGGAAATATTTTCAGTCTAATGTTGTAAAGCAAAACTTCTTGTCCTAGTTCAAAGTTCTTTTGGTTAATCTTCTGATCATGCCATAACTTTAGTTTCTCCTTATAAATTCTGTCATTATTATAAGATTCATTTCTTAATTCTTCAAATTCATTTAATTGTAACAATCTCTTCTTACCAGCATCTTTCAAATTATAATTGAATTCTTTAATCGTCCAATATGCTTCATGCTCCAATTCCACTGGTAAGTGACAAGTCTTTCCAAAAATCAGTTTGTAAGGAGTTATTTCAGTAGGAGTTTTATAAGCAGTTTTGTAAGCCAAAAATATTGTATCCAGTCTAGTGGACCAATCTACTCTATTAGGGTTTACAGTCTTTTTAAGTCTTTGTTTAATCTCTCTATTAAAAACTTCAGCTAACCCACTGGTTTGAGGATGATAAACAGTAGTGATTCTATGAATAATATTAAATTTTTCTGTCAATCTCTGAATATATTTATTCCTAAAATGGGATCCTCCGTTAGTGATAATCAATCTAGGCATTTTGTATCTAGTGAAAATATTTTTCATTAAAAATCTTGAAACACTTTTAGTGTCACAACGAGGTAAAGCTTGTGCTTCAATCCACTTAGAAACGTAGTCTACTGCAATTAATATATATAAGTTCCCAAATGAAGGAATAAATGGTCCCATGAAATCTAATCCCCAAACATCAAAGATCTCAACTTCTAACATGAAATTCAGAGACATTTCATTTCTTCTAGATGTATTGCTTACTCGTTAACATCGATCACAAGTTTTTATGTATTTATAAACATCCATAAAGATAGTAGGTCAATAAAATCTAGCTTGTAAAATTTATAAGCAGTTTTATCTATCCTAAAATGTCCTTTAAATTCAGAATCATGACATTTCTGAATGATTAACTCTGTTTCTTCATAGTGTACACATCTTCTCATAATCAGATCCTTACATTGTTTATATAAATAAAGCTCATCCAAAAAATATGCTTTCGCATCATGAATGAATTTCCTTTGTTGTTGCAATGTCAGCATAGGTAGCAAAATATCACTTACAATATAGTTAACAATATCAGCATACCATGGTATTTTTCACTCATTAATATTATAAAGTTGTTCATCAGGGAAACTGTCTGTAATTTCATTGTTAGTGTCAGATAATTCATGATTTTTTAATCTTGACAAATGATCAACAATTTGATTATCAGTTCCCTTTCTATCAATAACCACAAGATCAAATTCTTGCATCAAAAGTATCTATCTAATCAACCTTAGTTTGACATCCTTCTTTTGCATCAGATATTTAATAGCAGAGTAATCAGTATGTACAACACATTTAGTTCCAATTAAATAAGATCTGAATTTATCTAAATCATATACAATGGCCAGTAACTCTTTTTCAGTGACAATATAATTAATTTATGCATCATTAAGAGTTTTACTGTCATAGTATATAACTTTAAAAATCTTTTCATACCTTTGTCCAAGAATAACTCCAATAGCATAATCAATAGCATCACACATCAATTCAAATGGTTTCTCCTAGTTAGGTGAAACTATAATAGGGGTTGTGATTAATTTTTTCTTTAATAACTCAAAGGCATTTAAACAGCTTTCAATAAATTCAAATTTCTTGTCATTTTCTAAAAGTTGGCATAGAGGTTTGGTAATTTTGGAAAAATCTTTAATAAAACGCCTGTAAAATCCAACATGTGCAAGAAAACTCCTAACCTCTCTTACATTAGTAGGAGGTGTTAGTTTAGATATAACTTAAATTTTTGTAGAGTCTGCTTCCATACCATCTTCCGAAATTTTATGTCCTAATATAATTCCTCCTGCAACCATAAATTGACATTTCTCCCAATTTAGAACTAAATTAGTTCTTTCGCATAACTCTAAAACTTTTTCAAGATAACTTAAGCATGCGTCAAATGATGTTCCAAATACAGAGAAATCATCCATAAATACTTCCAATACATCATTAATTAATTTACTAAATATGGACATCATACATCTCTGGAATATTGCAGGTGCATTACAAAATCCAAAAGGCATTCTTCGAAAAGCAAAAGTTCTAAAAGGACTAGTAAATGTTGTCTTTTCTTGATCCTCAGGAGTAATAGGAATTTGATGTTAACCGGTATATCCATCTAAAAAACAAAAATATGTGTGCCCAGCAAGTCTATTTACTATTTGATCTAAAAGGGTAAAGGGAAGTGATCTTTCATGGTGGCAGTGTTTAATTTTCTATAATCAATGCAAATATGCCACTTAGTAACTTGTCTAATAGGTATTAATTCATTATTTTATTTTGTTTCAACAGTCACTCCTCCTTTCTTAGGAACACAATGAATTGAACTTACCCACACAATATGTGAAATGGGATATATAATTCTAGTGTCTAACCATTTCAAAATTTCCTTCTTAACTACTTCTTTCATCATTGGATTCAATCTCCTTTGTGGATCAACTCTTGGTTTATATTGTTCATCTAATATAATTCTATGAATACAGATTGAAGGACTGATTCCCTTAATATCAACTAAGATCCAACCAAAAGCTTTCTTATATCTTTTCAATGTATCTAACAGTCTTCGCTCTTGCAAATCATTTAATTCTGAAAAGATAATAACACGTAATGTAGATGAGTCCCCCAAAAACACATACTTCAAGTGGCTAGGTAATACTTTCAGCTCAAGTTCAGGTGCTTTTATAATTGATGGAAATAGATTCTTATTAGCATTTTCCGTAATATCCAACATCTCAAATCTTTCCTGAACATAATCTAACTCTTCATTTTCTAATTCGTCCAGAATAACTTCATCACTCTCCTCAAATTGTTCTTTCTCTTCAAAATGTTCTTTAAAATGTTCTTTTAATAGATGTTCACTAATTTCCATGCAAAGACGTTCATTAACTCTTTCAACGGCAGGGTATTTCATAGATTTCGCAATGTTAAAGGTCACTTCTTGATCATTAACTCTCATAGTTAATTCTCCTTTTTGAACATCTATCATAGGTTTTCTAGTAGCTAAAAATGGTCTCTCTAAAATGATAGGTATTTCTTTATCTTCCTCCATATCTAAAACAATGAAATCCACAGGAAAGATAAATTTATCCACTTTTACTAACACATCTTGTATAACTCCCTTAGGATATGTGAATGAACGATCTGCTAACTGTAGAGTTATAGAAGTAGGTGAGACTTCTCCTAATCCTAATCTTTTGAAAATTGATAGAGACATAAGATTAATGCTGGCTCCCAAATCACATAAAACTCTTCGATAAAATTTTTCACCAATAGCACATGGTATAGTGAAACTGCCAGGATTTTTTAATTTTTCAGGAAGATTTTTTTGACTAATTGCACTACACTCTTTGTTAAGTTCAACAGTTTCATTATCCGTGAACTTCATTTTCTTGTTCAGAATATCTTTTATAAATTTCACATAATTGGGCATTTGCTCTAAAGCTTCTACGAATGGAATATTTACCGTTAACTTCTTAAGAATTTCTAAAAATTTAGAAAATTGTTTATTATGTTTGTGTTGCTTCAATCTTTGAGAAAACAGTGGTGGAGGTTTCTCCACGGCAATTTTCATTGGTGTTAATGGATACTCTAAATCTAGGTACTCATGATCATTTTCTTTTTCGGTATCCACTTTCTTTTTTTCAGTTTCTGTTTCTTTTTGCACTCTTGTCTCCAATTCTTTTTCACTTCGTAATTGTATCACCTTGATTTGTTCTTTTCCTTGATCTTTATGATTTGGTTCCACAGTACTGGGAAAAGTTCCCAATGTTCGGTTACTAAGCGCAGTGGTGATATGCCCTAATTGATTTTCAATATTCTTAATAGCAGTTTCTTGATTTTGTAATTGATTTCCTTGAATTTGTAATTGATTTCCTTGATTCTGCAATTGTTGACTCATGTTTAATATCAGCTCTTCCATAGAGAACTTCTCCTTAATTTGAGTGTTACTGTTAAATCCTGGAGGATAAGAAGGTCTATAGTTAATATTTCCTTGGTTGAATGAATTTCCTCTTCTTGCTCGTGTTCCAAATCTTTTTCTTCAGATTTTTCTTCATAAGTAATTTTGAAATGACATTCACTCAGATATCTTATAACATTCATTCTATAACATTCATCATCTTTACCTTTTGCAGGATATTTCATTGATCTTGAAATTTTGAAAGTAACAATTTAATCGTTGATGTGCATTATTAATTCCCCTTTCTGCACATCTATCATTGCTCTTCTTGTGGCTAGAAAATGTCTCCCCAAAATAATAGGTATCTCTTTATCTTCCTCTATATCTAGCACAATGAAATCAACATGAAAAATAAATTGATCCACTTTCACTAGGACATCTTCTATAACTCCTTTACATTATTGAACGATCTGCTAACTGTAGAGTCACAGTAGTAGGGGTTATTTCTTCTAATCCCAATCTTTTGAATATTGATAATGACATTAGGTTAATTCTTGCACCTAAATCACATAAAGCTTTCCCATAAAATCTGTCTCTTATTGCACATTGAATTGTAAAGCTACCAGGATCTTTAAGCTTTTCAAGAAGCTTCTTCTGAAGTATAGCACTACACTCCTCACTAAGTATAATAGTCTCATTATCTTCAAACTTCCTTTTTCTGTTGATAATATCTTTCATAAACTTTACATAGCTTGACATTTGTTCTAAGGTTTCAGCAAATTGAATATTAATTGTAAGCTTATTAAAAATCTCCAAAAATTTTGAAAATTGCTTATCCAACTTCTGTTAACAAAGTTTCTGAGGAAATGGAGATGGTGGTTTTTCTAAGTTAAATTTAAGTAGAGAAATAGATCTTTCAAGATCTTTTGGAGTGTCCTCTTTTGATTCTTCAATTTCTTCTCTCTCTACTTCAGTTTCTTTTTGAATCCTACCTTCCAACTCTCTTATGCTTTTAAGTTGAACAGCTTTTACTTGCTCTTTATTCTGATCTTTTGGATTTATATCAGTATTACTCAGAAGTGTTCCTTGGGATCTATTACTTAATGAATTTGTGATTTATCCAAGTTGATTCTCAATATTTTTAATTATAGCTCCTTGACTTTGTAACTGATTTCCCATTTGTAACACCACTTCTTTTATAGACAACTTCTTCTCCTTAAATTGCGCATTACTGTTAAAACCTGAAGGATAAGTAGATCTATAATTATTATTCCCTTGTTTGTTCCAGTTTCCAAATGGGTTTCCTTGATTGTTCCCCCATTGCTGATTATTATCACCTGTAGTGTTATTCCAATTAAAGTTGGGATGGTTCTTCCAACCTTGGTTATAATAATTTGAATATGAGTTATTCTGATTATTATTTATGACATTCAAAGTTTCTAATGATGCTTGACAATCTACAATTTGACCTAATGAATTCTCTTCAATCAAGAAAATTAGTTGAGAAAAATTCATTCCAAATTAGTCTAACTTCCTTAAAATTGCAGCAACTTGATTTGCTAACATAGTAAATGCATCAGATTCATGAATGTTAGCTACTTTCTTTGGATTCACCCTCTCAGAAGGCCATTGAAAATTATTGGTAGTCATTTCTTTAATTAAAGCATCAGCTTCATGAAATGATTTTGACATCAATGAACCACCAACAACGACATTGATAATAGATCTAAGAGATCCAAATAATCCATTATAAAAAGTTTGAATTATTAACCAATCTGGTATAACATAGTGTGGAAACTTTCTTAAGAGTTCTTTAAATCATTCTCATGCTTCATAAATAGATTCCCCTTCAAACTGATTAAAAGATGTAATATCATTTCTAAGCTTCACAGTTTTCGATGGTAAGAAAATATTTAACAAGGAATTTTTGTGCTAAATCACCCCAAGTTCTGATAGATCCAGGTGCTAACAAATTCAACCACATATTAGCTTTATCCCTCATTGAGAAAAAAAATCACCTAAGTCTTATGACATCATCTGATACACTATCATATTTAAATGTAGCGCAAAATTCTAGAAAATTGGCAAGATGTAAATTTGTATCCTCAATTTGTGATCTCCCAAACTGATTATTTGATACCATTTGGATAATTGCAAGTTTAAACTCAAATTAACTAGTTACTAGAATAGGTTTTTGAATATTATAATGAAGTTCTTCTACCGTAGGGTTGACATAATCTCATAAAGGTCTAAACTCTTAATGAATTTCAGAATTTTGATTGTTTTGGTTTGTCATTTCTGTAATTTTTTTAGATTTTTTTAGATTTTTGATTTTTTTGGATTTTCTCCTTTTTTTTAACAATTCTCTCTAATTCAAAATCGTATGGCACTAGTCCTCAAAACCTGAACTATGCATACACTTAATATAAAAAAAATAAAAATAAAACACACAAAATAAAATACAATAATTGTTAAAGTTTAAGTAAGACTTTCTAAAAATAGAAATTTGCTTTTAAATCAATTAATTTCTCCCCAACAACGATGCCAAAAACTTGATCCTGACTATCTATATGCAACAATATAACAATGACTTTAATTATAGTTTTTACTTATATTTCCTTATTTTGCAACAATGCCAAAAACTTGATCCTGAAAAAAATAAGAATTTAATTTTTTAATTTATATATATATAATGGGATACTACTCAAGTATATGTATTGTTATCAAGTAATATAAGACTTTTTTATTAAGACCTGAATATCAAACCCATAGGGAGAATACGCAATATGCACTTTTGAACAACAACTTTCTATTCTAAAAATACAATTACTTAAACTACGAATATTTTCGCAGTATTAAATTTCAAATCTTTTTAGTATTTTTGATATTTTGACAGAACACTAGCAATTTAAAAAGATAACTTGAGTTTATGTAAAAGAAAAGTACTAAATTTGAAAAATATATTTCTCCTTACCATGAATCAGTAATAAGTATAAGAATTCTGTTGTGGAAGTATGCAATTTGTGTTGTGTCAAATATGAGCAATTATATTATTTACCCTTACTAAAGATGCAATACAATACATTGGCTAATTTAAAGTTTGAATACTTCTAAAGACCTGTTAGGCAGGGAAGATACCAGCTCTCACTCTAGAATTCCCTCGATTCCCTCCATCTGGGGGCTAACATCTCGTATCAACCTAAAATAATAAATCAAGTTGGGGGCTTTAACCTGTCACTTTAAAGTCCTCTAACTCTACACCCTTCAATGATTATTTCCCTATTTATTTGCACTAAATCATATGAATTACATTCTCATTCATACAACCTCATGTGATTCTTTTCAATTGTTGACTGAGACAATACTAGCCTGGTTCTTATATGTTCTCACAACAAATTTTAACATATGGATTGACCAAATCAAGAAGTAAATGAAGTTCATGGATTTAAGTCATCACAACTTCTTCCAACATTAAAGATCAATACTCTCCACAACTTTCATCCAAACTTTAATTATTTATCATTTTAAGAGAAAGATAAAGAAAACTGCTCAAAATTTATGGAGAAAACAAAACCACACTTTAGTTTAAAAGTAGAAATTATTATCAAACCAACAAGAAGTCTCGATTAAAACCAAAACTAATTTAAAACAAAAGATAAAAACTTATCTCAAATCCTCCACAAAACTCTTGAAGCTCCTTTGAATCTCTGTTCTTTTACAACACTCTTAACTCTCAAAATAAAACTAAAAATAAAAAGAAAAAAAGTTAATTTTGTGGTGCTTTAATCTCTCCACAAGATTCTCCATGATCTTCTTCTCAGGACTCCAACACTCTCTCCCTCTTCAAGCACCCACTTCAAATGTAAAAATTTCCTTCTTTTATAAATCTCCAGGAGATGCCTTGATAACTCTTCAAAATGTGTCCAAATTCGATGTATTCTCCAAAGGATGCCTCCTTTCGCAAGTATTTTAATTATATTTTTGTTCCTAGTGGTCATTTTAGCCAATATGTGTCTTAAATACCTCTTCAAAATTTGGCAAAATGAAGAAAATCGCCAAATAAGTGCCTTTGGCGCTTAGACGCGGCCTTCTCTGTTTACCTGGCGCTTAGGGCCAAAACACTTTAGCACAATTTTCACCTCTTTGCTCCAAAATTGATCCTTTTTCACTCCTTTTAGCATTTTTCGCATTTTTACTTGTACCTGAAAGAAAAACACACAAATACCTTCCATTAAAGCACAATATCTCAAAAATAGGTATAAAAATGTGTCTAAATACACTATATATTTTAGGTGTATCAGTGCATCAACC
>NEWO01000065.1:1221353-1285902 GCA_003013225.1 Phalaenopsis aphrodite
ATTGGATGTAGGGATCCATCCAACTCTTTGTATTTTTTACTTCTAACTCCATGGCTTATGGTTCCTCAATGGTTGTTCGGAGAAGCTTCTGGAGTTTCCCTTCTTTGAAATAAATGTTCTTGGATAGACTGTCTACCACTTATTCTTTTCCTAACTGACATGTTTGATTCTGAAGTCCACAAACTTCTATATCTCCTCCTTGGCTTAGTTAAAGCATTTGACCATCGTTTCATCGCTAACCTTGAATTCTTTGTTGAACGTATTCACCACTAGTTGCAAATCAAACTTCACTAGTAGATGTCAGATGCCCATTTTGTATGTTAGACATAGACTGGTTGTTAGTGCTTCATATTCTTCCTAGTTTTTTGTGACTTTAAACTTGAGGACGACCAAATGTTAAAGATGATGTCCAGTCGAACTGTTAGTGCTAGTTGATTCTTGTTCTTGCTCGACTCGAGGCTCCATCAATGTGCAAGTCTTAAGTCGGGTTGTCAGTGTAAGCTCCTTCACCCGGTTCCTCTTTTGAGAGGAGTCTGCCAGAAAGTCTGCTACAACTTGAGCTTTAATCGTTGTTTGAGGATTTTGGTGATGCTATATTCTCAGAGATCCATAGCCCCAAAAGTTGACCAAAATGTTCAAGCCGATTCAAAACGAATTACTCTAATTTGATGCGTCAAGAAATATGATCAGAGCTTTTGAGCAAAGATAGTTATAACAAATATTAATTTTTCCATGATAGGGTACCTAATTGCCGCACCTTTGAGAATGTAATTGGTGTACTAGATTGGAAATTTATCTCCCAACTCCTCGCAGACCAAGACCAAACTGATGGCTTCGCGCCCAACTCCAAAATACAAAGAGAGTTCTTCGTTTATTTTGGGCATTGTAGCGGTGATAAGGCTAGTGATTTCTTTAGGCTTTGGAATGCTTGCTCACATTCGGTCTACCATTCAAAGTTCTTCGCTTTCCTTAAAATTTTGGAGAATGTTTCACATTTATTGTGTAACATTGAAATGAATTGGCTGAGTGTTGCTATCAGGTCGATCAGGTTTTTTACTTCTTTAGTGTATCAAATAGAGCACATATTCAACATTGCTTGCACTTTATCTAGTTAGGTCTTGGTTCCTTCGGGATTCAGGAGGTATCCGAGGAATTTGCTGGTTGAAGCTCTAAACATGCACTCCAATAAGATTGAGTTTTATGCTTTATTTTTTGAGTTTTTAAAATGTTTCTTTTAAGTCTTTTATATGTTGTTAGGCCGACTGAAGCTTAACTAGGATACCATCCATATATGCTTCAACAATTTTTTTTTTCTTTTTGATTTGAAAAGATTATATCTATCAAATGCTAGTAGGTAACCCAAAGTGCATTACATTATAACAATATAGGGCTTTGCCAGTAATAAATGTTGTCTTCTCCAGGTTGTCTAGATGCATCTTGTTCTGATGGTAGCCAGAGAAGGCATCTAGGAAGCTCATTACTACATGGACGACCATCGAATCTATCTGAGCGTCGATCCTTGACAAGGGATAACTGTCTTTTAAATATGCAAAGTTAAAATTTATTAGGACAGAGGTTGGTTAATGCACATCCATAATCTAGCCCTCCTCCTTAAGCTCTTACACTTCCTCACGAATTGGCTCATGCAAATTCATGATCTATGTTCTCAACTTTTTCTTCATTGGTCGGACGACTGGATTAACATTTAGGCAGTGGCATGGTACGTGGATTGGGATCTCTGACATTTCAGTGACTAATTAGGCAAAAAAGCCCCGATGCTCCTAGATAGTTGGGACCAGCAAGTGTTTATTTCCTAGATCAAAACTCTCACTGATTAGGAAATATTTACTTGGCTCATTGTGGACAACAAGAATCTTGACAGTGGTTTAACCAATTTTGATACACCCACTTGCTAGTTGTGAATGTTGAATTACTCTCGTTCCATGTTGGAGACCGCTGATATGTTGCTTGTCTGAGAGTGCTCCAAATTCCCCCAAATGGTAATTATTTCTCCATCGCATGAGAGTGCTCCAAATTCCCCCAAATGGTAATTATTTCTCCATCGCATAGAAACTTCACCACGACGTGGAATGTGGAGACCACAATTTTAAATTCATTGAGCAGTGGGCAATTAAACATATTGTCATTAGTGGGTTGTGCATGATCCCGACTGTCTATATGCAAAAGTATAACAATGACTTTAATTATAGTTTTCACTTATATTTCCTTATTTTACAATAGTGTCAAAAACTTGATCATGAAAAAAATAAGAATTTAACTTTTTAATTTATATATCTATTGGGATAATACGCAAGTATACGTATCGTTATTAAGTAATATAGTATTTTTTTTATTAATACCTGAATATCGAACCCAAAAGGAGGATACAATATGCACTTTTGAACAACTTTCTATTCTAAAAATACAATTACTTAAATTATAAATATTTTCGCAATATTAAAATTCAAATCTTTTTGGTATTTTTTATATTTTGATTGAACAGTAACAATTTAAAAAAATAACTTGAGTTTATGTAAAAGAAAAGTACAAAATTTGAAAAATATATTTCTCCTTATCATGAATCAGTAATAAGTAAAAGAATTCTGTTGTGGAACTATGCAATTTGTGTTGTGCCAAATAAGAGCAATTATATTCTTTACCCTTACTAAAGATGCTATAAAGAACATTAGCTAATTTAAAGTTTGAATAGTTTTGAAGACTGGTTAGATAGGGAAGATACCAGCTCTCACTCTAGAGTTCCCTCGATTTCCTCCACCTGGGGACTAACATCTCGTATCAGAACCTAAAACAATAAATCAAGTTAGGGGCTTTAACTTGTAACTTTAAAGTCCTCTAACTCTACACCCTCCAATGATTATTTCCCTATTTATTTGCACTCAATCATATGAGTTACATTCTCATTCATACAACCTCATATGATTCTTTCCAATTGTTGACTGAGACAATACTAGTCTGTTCTTACATGTTCGCACAATAAATTTTAACATCTGGATTGGCTAAATCAAGAAATAAAGGAAGTTCATGGATTTAAATCATCACAACTTCTTCCAGCATTAAAGATCAATACTCTCCACAACTTCAATCCAAACTTTAATTACTTATCATTTTAAGGAGAAAGATAAAGAAAACTACTCAGAATTCATGGAGAAAACAAAACCACACTTTAGTTTAAAAGTAGAAATCATTGTCAAACCAACAAGAAGTCTCGATTAAAACCAAAAGTATTTTAAAGCAAAAGATGAAAACTTATCTCAAATTCTCCACCAAACTCTTGAAGTTTCTTTGAATCTCTTCTATTTTACAATGCTCTTGACTCTCAAAATAAAACTAAAAACTAAAGGACAAAGTAAATTTTGTGGTGCTTGAATCTCTCCACAAGATTCTCCACGATCTTCTTCTTAGGACTCCTGCACTCTCTCCCTCTTCAAGCACCCACTTCAAATGTAAAAACTTCTTTCTTTTATAAATCTCCAAGAGGTGCCTTGATAACTCTTCAAAATGTGTCCAAATTCGATGTATTCTTCAAAGGATGCCTTTCACAAGTCTTTTAATTATATTTTTGTTTTTAGTGGTCATAACTACCCTCGTTAGCCAATAGGTGCCTCAAATATCTCTTCAAATTTTGACCAAATGAAGAAAACCGCCAAATGGCTTTAGCACTTAGGCACAACCTTCTCTGTTTACTTGGCACTTAGGCCCTAAAACACTTTAGCACAATTTTCACCTCATTGCTCCAAATTTGATAATTTTTCACTCCTTTTAGCATTTTTCACCTTTTTACTTGTATTTGAAAGAAAAACACACTAATACCTTCCATTAAAGTGCAATATCTAAAAAATAGGTATAAAAATGTGTCAAAAAACACTATATATTTTAGGTATATCAAAATCCCCCAAACTTAAAATGTTACTTGTCTTTTAGCGACACTTCAATCTTTAAAAACTAAATAAGTATGATATGTATATGAGTTTCTTTAAGAGTTACTAAAATTTAGATTTAGAAATATAGTAGTCCAATTTATAAAAAATAATTAGTAAATGAGACCAACCTAAAGTTTAGAATTTTTTAATGTTAAGAAAGGTGAAAATATGAGTTCCTATCTAATTCAGAAATATTGTAGATTCTCCAAATTTAGAATTTAGTCCTTTTATTATCTCAACTTAAAACTTTTTATTAAGAATAATTTTACTTACTATATTATATCCATAAGCTTAAGAGTTTCTGAAGACTTATACTTTAAAAAGATCAAATGTAAAACCAATTTTTAATTAGGCACTAATCCTCAAGCTTCTCCTCCCTTGCTTTTTTTCTTTCTTCTCTTTTTTTTTCTTTTTTTTCTTTTTTTTTTCTTTTTTTTCTTTTTTTTTCTTTTTTTTAGACAAGGATTACCATATCTGGATAGACGTTTAATTGTTTTGAATTCCACTTCTCCTTTTCTAAAGTAAAGTCCTAATATAAATCTTTTACTTATAAATATAACAATAGCTTTGAAAATTATTTTTAATAAAAGAAATTTAAGTATTAAAAATAAAAGTCTAAATTTTTAAATTTTTCAAAAATATAATTTTTCTTACTAAAGATAGTTATACTATATTTAGCATTTTCCACACTAAAAACTTTTAACTGAAAGTTTTTCTTCATTACTTAAAATTTTAACTAAATTCTTTTACTCATTTTTAAAATCAAATTTTACTTCCCTAATATAACTTCATATACATGATCATTTTTCTTTTTAAATCAAATTCACTTGTAGCACATTTGAGAAAAAAATAAGATTCAAGTTTTGAAAATACTTTTCATCCCCCCCAAACTTAAATTTTTAATAGGATTAAACAATTTAGCATCAGATATGTATAAGCAGGAATGAAAAATAAAAAAACATGCTTACATGAATTTTTATATCCTAAGTATACAAGTATAAAACTAAAAACAGAAGTAAAATCAATTTTTGATCAAAAATTTTTTATCATTTTCATTTTAATTCAACATGTAGAGATTCAATAAACTTCTAAATATTGGGTATTAACATAAAAACAAACTAACACACTAACTTTGATATCACAGTCTTAAAATAAAAAACAAACACACAAATATGATAAAAGAAAAGTACAGGGTAGTAGTTTTCTAAGTTTAAAATTTAAAATTAAAGTTAGCAAGATTTTTAACTTTTCGTAAGACATAGAATTAAGTTCAATCCTTAACTAACTAACACAGTTCTAAACACACAATAATAGTTACTACCCTAGCATTTTAAAATAAAGTACTACCAAAACACAACACCACAATATAATTAAAAATAAAAATCTCAGACATCACAATGTCTAAACAAGTACTCAAACATACATGCTCAAGTTTAAAACATAAAAACACATCACATCACAAATCTCACTTAAACATAAAAGTCTAAACCACATCACATAGTTCAAATCAACACACAGATGAAAATGTAGCAAGCCCAAACCACATAGTTCATATCATATTACGAACATAAAAATAAATCTCTCAGTTCTACTCCTCATCCTCTGAATCACCGCTATCCCAAAATTTTGTAGGCTTATAATCAGGGTATCTAGGATATGGAGGAAATTGCACTCCTTGGTTACCCCTAATGAGGCTCTCCAAAGATGAGTGAAATTTCTCTTCATAATCACTTTTTTCTTCTATTATACCTATAAGTATGATCTACAAAACGCTCTAAATTTTGTACCCTTTCAGCGATATAGTTAATATTATCAATCATCCTCTGTAATAATTGATCTTGGGTCTCTGTAGACTCACCTCTAGAAGTAGAAGCACGTGAGGTAGATGGTCTAGATGTAGAAGTAGCAGATGTCTCCATTCCATAACTTCTAAAAAATCCTCCTCTCCAGCCAAAAATAGAATGTTCATAATAAGTCTTCACATTCACCTTTGTGATGGGCTTTAGAGGCAATAGTACTTCCTCCCAGCTATCATATTTTACTCCAACCTACTCACATAAAGAAAAGATCAAGGAAGCAAATCCCAAACCTGCAGTAATAACGGTAGTGGCAAAACTGATGATGGTCTGATATATCAAAGCTTCTATGTTAACGAGCTTTCCTTCCTATATACAATAATTTAACGTCGCTCTCTCTGGTAACTTTACCAAGATGATTTGTTGGTAGCAGACGAGCAGAAATAAAATAGTGTCATGCATTTAAAGGTGCACTTAACTTTGACCTGGGGAAATTGACTCTCCTCTCATTAGTGATCTTCCTAAGTCTTCTTCTAACAGCCAAATATGAAATAATGTCATCTAGATCCATCTTAGTCGGACTGTAATTTGCATAAAAACATAAAGTATCAGTGGCAAATGGTAGAAAAAATTGATTACCTCAGGTGAAAAAGGTACAAACTTTCCTTGAACCATGACTCTATCATCTTCAGCCTCAGGGAGGTTTGCATAGAACTCCATAACAACATAAATAACAATAACGATAAAAAAACAACAAAATCATTCCCACTATCAGTGAACGATCAGATCTTCCATAGATCCACTTGGATTCTTAAAACAACGCCCTTGGATAAGTTTTCGTGATTGCAACACATCACCATGCCTATCATGAGCTTTCGAACTAACAAACTTGCTTGAATCAAAAGGGCTCTTTCCTTTACTCCTCTTCATTCTTGGTGCCATTCTACAATTTTATAAAATTCCAAAAATAACTTCTAAAATCAAGTCTAAACTAATAAGTTAAACTTCCAAAAGCATAAAATAAACTTCCTATGCAATTTTCATCGATTTTTCCTCATTTTTCACCATGAATAGTGAAATTTCAAATTTCTCCAAATGTACTCAAAATACATGATGAAAATCCAAAATTTTTTGCATAGAAGTAAAGCTCATACCTTAAGAAATCTGAATCTAGCAAAATTTTCTTGATTCCACCAAGAAATCTCCACTTAACGGCTTGCCCTAGCTCTCCAAAATCATGAGGTTGAAGGTGACGGGAGGATAAAAATGATGATTTTTTGTGTTAAATTTTCGCTTTTAACCGTTCGTGAATCAGTTTTCATGAACCGGTGCTTAAGCACAGATAAGTGGCGCTTAGGCGTCTGCCTCTCGAGTTAGCTCGCGCTCCAGCGCGATATGTGGTGCTTAGACGCTAATGCACGATTTTTGGGATTTTTAAATTTAAGTAAAATGCACTATTTTCCTAATTATACCACCCCTAAATGGTCTCATAACACTGAAATGACTATTTTCATCTCCTTAAACTCTCCTCTCTCTCAAAATTCTCTATATAACTCAATTTAATTCGAGGCTAAAAATAACATAAATTTTCACACAAAGAAACATATATATTCATTCACGAAAAATAACAAGTACATATAACACTTAATTCTCACTCCAAATAGTCTCAGATAAAAAAATTTTCTAAATACAAACACCTAACAAACATACACAATTAAACTCTTAAAAGTCATAAGCACTAATATGTAAACACAACAATTCCAAACAAACAAACTCAAACATAGAACTTAATTTCACTCTTCATTTGATGGGACAAACTTCGGTCTTTCATTACTCTCTCCTGGGGCATTTGGAATATAAAGTTGATAAAACGGACGGTGGTGACGTGCTCTGATACTATCTTCTTCAATCAATTTCTGCTTAAGAAACATCTCCTTATCTGCTTCCTCTATATAACTTGTATGATGATCCCGACAGTTTATATGCAACAGTATAGCAAAAGCTCTAATTATACTTTTCACTTATATTTCCTTATTTTGCAATAAAATTGAAAACTTGATCCTAAAGAAAAATAAGAATTTAACTTTTTAATTTACATGTATTGGGATACTACGCAAGTATACGTATCGTTATCAAGTAATATAAGACTTTTCTGATTTAGACCTGAATATCAAACCCTCAGGGAAATGATGCAATATGCACTTTTGAAAACTTTCTATTTTTAAAAAGATAATTATTTAAACTATAGATGTTTTTGCAGTAATGAAAGTTTAAATATTTTTGGTATTTTTGATATTTTGATAAAACAGTAACAACTTAAAATGATAACTTGAGTTTTTGTAGAAGAAAAACACTAAATATAAAGTATATTTCTCCCTATCATGAATCAGTAATAAGTATAGAAATTATGTTATAGAAGTATGCAAATTTTATTGTGTCAAATAGGAGAAATAATATTCTTTACCCTTACTAGAGATGCTATCAAGAACATTGGCTAATTTAAAGTTTGAATAGTTTTGAAGACCGGCTAGGCAGAGAAGATACCAGCTCTCACTCTAGATTTCCCTCGATTCCCTCCACCTGGGGGCTAACATCTTGTATCAGAACTTAAAACAATAAACCAAGTTGGAGACTTTAAAATGTCACTTTAAAGTCCTCTAACTCTACACCCTTCAATGAATATTTCCCTATTTATTTTCACTAAATCATATGAACAACATTCTCATTCATACAACCTCATGGGATTCTTTCCAATTGTTGACTGAGACAATACTATCCCGGTTCTTACATGTTCTCACAACAAATTTTAACATCTCAATTGGCCAAATCAAGAAGTAAATGAATTAAATGGATTTGAATCATCACAACCTTTTTCAACATTAAAGATCAATACTCTTCACAACTTCCATCCAACACTTAATTACTTATCATTTTAAGAAAATAGATAAAGAAAACTACTCAGAATACATGGAGAAAAAAAACCACACTTTAGTTTAAAAGTAGAAATCATTGTCAAACCAACAAGTCTCAATTAAAACAAAAAGTTGTCTAAAACATAAGATAAAAACTTAACTTAAGTCCTCCACCAAACTCTTGAAGTTCCTTTGAATCTCTTCTCTTTTACAACACTCTCAATATAAAATTAAAACAAAAGGATAAAGTAAATATTTGGTGTGGTGCCTGAAAATCTCTCCAAACAAACTCTTCAATTTCTTTAAGAACTTTCAAAACTTTCTCTTTTCAAGCACACACACTTTCAAAGTTTCAATCTTCCTTCTTTTATAATTTTCTAGTAGGTGCCTTAGTTTCTCTTCAAAATATGTCTTGATTCGATGTATTTCCCCAAGAGATGCCTCCTTTCATAAGTATTTTCGTTCTTTGTGGTTGTAACCACCTATTTATGCTAAAAGATTCCTCAAATACCTCTTCAAAATTTGCAAAACTAAATTTACTTATCAAATAACTGCCTCTGACGCTTAAATGCAGGGTCTGTGGTGCTTAGGCGCGGCCTTCTCTGTTTAACTGACACTTAAGCGCCGAATCTTGCGCTTAGGCGCCAAAACACTTAGCACAATTTTCACCTATTTTCTCCAAGTTTGATCCTTTTTTACTCCTTTAAGCATATTTCACCTTTTTACTTGTTCCTAAAAGAAAAACACAAAAATACCTTCCATTAAAGCACAATATCTCAAACATAGGTATAAAAATGTGTCTAAAAATACTATATATTATAGGTGTATCAAAATCCCCTAAACTTAAAATGTTACTTGTCCTCAAGTGACACTTCAAGCTTTAAAAAACAAATCAATATGATATGTATATGAATTTCTTTAGGAGTTACTAAAATTTAGATTTAGAAATATAGTAGTCCAATTTAGAAAAAATATTCAGTAAATGAGATAACTTAAAGTTTAGAAATTTTTAATGTTAAGAAATATGAAAATATGAGTTCCTATCTAATTCAGAAATATAGTAGATTTTCCAAATTTAGAATTTAGTCCTTTTACTATCTCTACTTAAAAGTTTTTATTTTAAATAATTTTACTCACTATATTATATCACTAAGCTTAAGAGTTTCTCAAGTCTTATACTTTAAAAAGATCAAATGTGAAACCAATTTTTAATTAGACACTAATCCTCGAGTTTCTCCTCCCTTACATTTTTTTTCCTTTTATTTTTTCTTTTTCTTTTTCTTTTCTTTTTCAGGCAAGGATTACTATATCTGGATAGGCCTTTAATAATTTTGAATTCCACTTCTCCTTTCCTAAAGCAAATTCTTGATATAAATCTCTTACTTAAAAATATAATAATAGTTTTGAAAATTATTTTAATAAAGGAAATTTTAGTATTAAAAATAAAATTCTAAATTATCTAAATTTTTCAAAAATACAATTTTTCTTACTAAAGATAGTTACACTATATTAAACATTTCTACACTAAAAACTTATAACTTAAATTTTTTCTTAATTACTAAAAATTTTAACTAAATTCTTTTACTCATTTCTAAAATCAAATTTTACTTCCCTAATGTAACTTCATATACATGATCATTTTTTTTCTTTTCAAATAAAATTCACTCTTAGCACATTTGAGAACAAATAAAATTCAAGTTTTGAAAATATTTTTCATCCCCCCCAACTTAAATTTTTAACAGATTAAACAGTTTAACATCAGATATATATAAGCAGGAATGAAAATTAAAATAACATGCTTATAGGAATTTCTATACCCTAATTATACAAGAATAAAACTAAAATTAAGAGTAAACTTAATTTTGATCAAATTTTCTACTATTTTCATTTTAATTCAACATGTAGAGATTCAATAGACTTCTAAACAGTGGGTAGAAACATAGAAGCAAACAAACATACTACTTTGACTTCACAATCTCAGCATAAAAACAAACTCACAAGCATGATAAAAGAAAAATACAGGGTAGCAGTTTATGAAATTTAAATTTAAGATCTAAGTTAGCAAGATTTTCAACTTTTCAAAAGACATAGAATTAAGTTCTAAACTAACTAAATCACAATACTAAACTCACAACAGTTACTACCCTAGAATTTCAAAAACAAAATACTAACTAACACAAACATCACAATAAGAATAAAACATAAAAGTCCAAAACACAACACATAGTCTAAATCAACACACAGATGCAAATGTAGCAAGATCAGATCACATAGTCCATAACATAATACAAACATAAAAATAAAATCTCTCAGTCCTACTCCTCACTCTCTGAATCACCACTATTCTACGTTTCTGCAGGCTCATAATCAGGATATCGAGGATAAGGAGGAAATTGCACTCCTGGGTTACCCCTAATTAGGTTCTCCAGAGACGAGTTAAATTTCTCTTCATAATCACTCTTTTCCCTATTATACATATCAGTATGCTCTGCAAAACACTCTAAATTCTGAACTTTATCAGCAGTATAGTTAATATGATTCATCATCCTCTGCAATAATTGATCTTGTGTCTCAGTAGACTCACCTCTAGATGTAGAATCACGTGAGGTAGATGGTCTAGAGGTAGAAGCAGAAGACGTCTCCATTCCATAGCTCCTAGAAAATCCTCCTCTCTAGCCAAAAATAGAATGCTCAGAGTAAGTCTTCACATTTACTTTAGTGATGGGCTTTAGAGGTAACAATACTTCCTCTCAACTATCATATTTTACTCCAACTTGCTCACATAAAGAAAAGATTAAGGAAGCAAAACTCAGACCTGCAGTAGTAATAATAGTGGCAGACTGATGATTGTCTAATAAATCAAAGCTCCTATGTTGATGAGCTTTCATCCCTGGATACAATAATTTAACGTCGCTCTCTCTCTGGTAACTTCACTAAGATGATTTGTTGGAAGCAGACGAGTAGAAATAAAGTAGTGTTAGGCCTTTGCGGGTGCAATTAACTTTGAAGTTGAGAAGTTGACTCTCCTCTCAGTAGTGATCTTCTAGAGTCCTCTTCCAATAGTCAAGTAAGAAATAATCTCGTCTAGTTCCGCCTCAGTCGAACTATAATTTGCATAAAAACATAAAGTATCAGGTGACAAATGGTAGAGAAAATTGATTACCTCCGGTAAAAAAAGGCACCAACTTTCCTCGAACCATAACTCTATCATCTTTAGCTTTAGGGAGGTTCACATAGAACTCCCTAACAACAGAAATAACTGCAACAATAGAGAAACAACATAATCGTTCCCACTATCGGTGAACAATCAGATCTTCCACTGCTCCACCTAGATTCTTCAAACAATGCTCTTGAATCAGTTTTCGTGATTGTAATGCATCACTGTACCGATCTTGAGCCTTCGAACTTACAAACTTGCTCGAATCGAAAAGGCTCTTTCCTTTACTTCTCTTCATTCTTGGTGTCATTCTAAAAATTTTATAAATTTCAAAAATAACTTCAAAAATCAAGTCTAAACTACTAAACTAAACTTCCAAAAGCACAAACTACACTTCCTAATTTTTCACCATGAATAGTGAAATTTCAAATTTCTCCAAATGTACTTAAAATACATGGTAAAAATCTAAATTTTTTTTCATAGAAGTAAAGTTCTTACCTCAAGAAACTTGAATCTAGCAAATTTTTCTTGATTCCACCAAGAAATCTCTACTTAAAAGTGTGTCCTAGCCTTCCAAAATCGCGAACTTGAGAGGAAGAAGACGACAGGGAGGTGAAAAATGGTGTTTTTGGAGTGAAATTTTCACTTTTAACCGTTTGCGAACCGATTTTTGTGAACCAGTGCTTAAGCAAGGGTAAGTGGTGCTTAGGCGCCTGCCTCTCGGGTTAGCTAGCACTTAAGCGCGAGATGTGGCGCTTAGGCGCCAGTGCACAATTTTAACATATGGATTGGCCAAGTTAAAAAGAAAATGAAGTACATGACTTTAAATCATCACAACTTCTTCAAACATTAAAGATTAATACTTTCCACAACTTCCATCCAACATTTAATTACTTATCATTTTAAGAAGAAAGATAAAGAAAACTACTCAGAATTCATGGAGAAAATAAAACCACACTTTAGTTTAAAAGTAGAAATCATTGTCAAACCAACAATAAGTCTCAATTAAAACCAAAAGTAGTCTAAAATAAAAGATAAAACTTATCTCAGATTTTTCACCAAACTCTTGAAGTTCCTTTGAATCTCTTCTCTTTTACAACACTCTCAATATAAAATTAAAATAAAATAATAAAGAAAATATTTGGTGTGGTGCCTGAAAATCTCTCCAAAAAAACTCCTCAATTTCTTTAAGAACTTTCAAAACTTTCTCTTTTCAAGCACACACACTTTCAAAGTTCCAATCCTCTTTCTTTTATAATTTTTCAATAGGTGCCTTGGTACTTCTTCAAAATATGTATTGATTTGATGTATTTCCCCAAGAGATACCTCCTTTCACAAGTATTTTCGTCCTGGTGGTTGTAACCACCTATTTATGCCAAAAAGTTCCTCAAATACCTCTTCAAAATTTGCAAAACCGAATTTACTCATCAAATAACTGCCTCTGGGGCTTAAGTGCGGGGCCTGTGGCGCTTAGGCGCAGCCTTCTTTGTTTAACTGGTGCTTAAGCGTCGGATCCGACGCTTAGACGTCAAAACACTTTAGCACAAATTTCACCTATTTTCTCCAAATTTGATCTTTTTTCACTCCTTTAAGCATTTTTCATCCTTTTTACTTGTACCTGAAAGAAAAACACAAAAATACCTTATATTAGAGCACAATATCCCAAAAATAGGAATAAAAATGTGTCTAAAAATATTATATATTATAGGTGTATCATATGACTAAATTGCATTTTCAATTGCCATCTAATATGCTCAAGATGTACATGAATCTCAAGTAGCTTGGTCTCAAGTAAAGCCATGGTAGACTTAATTTTGTTGATCTTTTATGATATTTCTTCGATACTAAGGGCTAAGAAACCATTTTACAACTCTTGTGCACTTCGACTAATGAATCTCTTCCTCATAGTCTCTTCCTTCTTCTTCAAATCCATCTCCCATGAAGACATCTTATAAAAATCTCTATCTCTTATAGACTTTTAGGGCTAAAAATGATTTAGGGTGAAATTCCTTCACTAAACCCTTCTATTTATAGGCCTAAATCCTTCTATAACTCCTAGACATGTCTTGGAACTTCCTTGGTACATTTTTACAATTTAATTGGCAGTTAAACCTTCTAGAATCTTAATTTCCCACATTTGTTTAAATTGTCGCGCTTAAGCGCCGAATAATAGCTCTTAAGCGTCAGTGCACATTTTTGCACAAGTCAACTTAACGTCCAAATTCTCATTCTAACATGTCTAAATTACTAAATAAAGTCTAAAAATCAATACTAACACATAATAGCTTAAAATACTCCCCCAATTTTTCTTAGTCACACACAAACGACAATCAAAGCAAAACACACTAATAATTATGGGTTGCTTCATACAAAGCGCTTAGTTTAACGTCGTCAACCCGACATAACCAGTGCTTATTCTGGTTGACCCAACATTATTCCTTCATTAAATTCATGTTGATCTCCCTATAAAATAAGGTTTCGGTCTATGACCATTCACTTTAAACACTTTATCAGTCTTAGGATTTTTAATATCCACAGCTTCGTAAGGATAAACTTTCATCACAATAAATAGGCTCATCCACCTGAACTTAAGTTTGTTTGTAAATAATCTTAACCTTACATTATATAACAAAACTTGTTGCCCTGGCTGAAAATTTTTAGTATGAATCCTTCGATCATGTCACTTCTTCGTCTTTTCTTTGTAAATCTTAGCACTCTCACAAGATTCACTCCTTATCTCTTCAAGCTCATTTAATTGCAATAATCTTTTCTCACCATCATCTTTCAAATTATACTTGAACTCTTTAATCACCCAATATGCTTTATGCTCAAGTTCAACTGGTAAGTGACAAGCTTTCCCAAATATTAGTCTATATGGGGACATTCCTATAAGAGTTATATATGCAGTCCTATAAGCCCATAAAGCATAGTCAAGTTTGACTTACCAATCCATTTTTGTTCGATTTACATATTTTTTCATAATTCTTTTGATTTCCAGATTTGATAATTCAGCCAAACCACTAGTTTGAGGATGTTAAGCAGTAGCAATCCTATGATTTATATGATATTTCTTTAATAACTTCTTCATTATGCCATTTCTGAAATGACTTCCCCCATCAGTAATGTTAACTCTCGGCATCCTAGATCTACAAAATATGTTTGTTTTAAAAAATTTTGCAACACTTTGAGCATCACATCGAGGTAAAATAATAACTTCTATCCATTTAGATACATAGTCCACTGCTAACAGAATATATAAATTCCTAAAAGATGGTATTAATGATCCTATGAAATCTAATCTCCAAACATCAAATATTTCAACTTTTAGCATTTAATTGAGGGGCATCTCATTTCTTCTAGAAATATTGCCTACATGTTGACATCTATCACAAGTTTTAATATAAATATTAAGATCTCTAAAAATTGTAGGCCAATAAAATCCAGATTGTAAAATTTTGTATGTTATTTTATCAACACCAAAATGTCCCCCAAAATCAGAATTATGATATTTTTGGATAATTTCATAAGTCTCTTCTAATGGTACACATCTTCAAATAATCAGATCTTTTCCTTGTTTATATAAAAATGGGTCATCCCAAAAATAAGTGATAGCTTCAGAAATAAATTTTCTCTTCTGTTGCTATGTCATTCCATAGGGTATAATACTACTAACAAGAAAGTTCACAATGTCGGCATACCACGGAACACACCACTCATTAATAGTGAACAATTTTTCATCTGAAACATGTTCATTAATTTATCTTTCAAAATAGAGTGGTTTTCCTAACTCAAGCTTGGACAAATAATCAACAATTTGATTTTCAGTCCACTTTCGATCTATTATTGTAAAATCAAATTCTTGCAAAAGAAGAATCTGTCTTATACATCTAGGTTTAATATCCTTCTTTTTCATTAAGTACTTAATAACATAATGATCTGTATGCACTACACAATGAGTTCCAATTAAATATGATCAAATTTATCAAAAGCATAAACTATTGCTAATAACTCTTTTTCAGTTATTGTGTAATTAATTTGAGTTTTATCAAGAGTTTTACTAGCATAGTAAATAACTTTGAAAATTTTATCATATCTTTGTTCTAAAACAACTCCAATAACATAATCACTAGCATCACACATCAATTCAAAAGGTTTTCCCAATATGGTGAAATTATAATTGGTGCAGTGATTAATTTTTATTTTAATAACTCAAAAGCTTTTAGGCATTCCTTATCAAAATTGAAAATTTCATCTTTCTCCAGTAAATGGCATAAAAGCTTAGCAATTTTTGAAAAGTCTTTAATATATCGCCTGTAGAATCCAACATGTCCTAAAAACTCTTAATTCCCCTTACATTTATTGGATAAGGTAAATTAGCGATAACTTGAATTTTAGCAGAATCTACTTTCATACCATTCTTTGATATTTTATGTCCTAATACAATTTCTTCTATCATAAATTGTCATTTTTCCCAATTAAGGACTAAATTTGTTTCTTCACAGTATTTCATAATTTTAGATAAATGTTCGAGACATGAGTCAAATGAAGTTCCAAACACTGAAATATCTTCCATACAAAATTCAATCCCTTTTTCAATCAAATCACAAAAAATTGCCATCATACATCTTTGAAATGTAGTAGGGGCATTACATAAACCAAAGGGAATTCTTCTAAGAGCAAAAGTACCATACGGACTAGTAAAAGTTATTTTCTCTTGATCCTCAAGAGTAATTTGTATTCGGTGATAACCAGTATATCCATCCAAAAAACAAAAATATTTATGCCCAGCTAGTTTATCTAGCATTTGATCTAGAAAGGGTAGTGGAAAGTGATCTTTTCTAGTGGCAAGATTTAATTTTCTATAATCAATGCATATTAGCCACCTTGCAAATTGTCTAGTAGGTATTAATTCATTATGTTCATTCACTGTTACAGTTACTCCTCCTTTCTTAGGAACACAATAAATTGGACAAACCCATGCATTATTTGAAATATGATAGATAATTCCATCATCTAACCACTTTAAAATTTCTTCCTTTACAACTTCTTTCATAGCACGATTCAATCTCCTTTGAGGATCAGCCTTGGGTTTGCAGTTCTCTTCCATATGAATTATATGCATACAAATTGAAGGACTGATTCCTTTAATATCAATTATTGTCCTTCCAAAGGCTTGCTTAAAATTTTTCAAAATTTTCATCAATCTTTCTTTTTCTTCCATTATTAACTTTGAGGAAATTATAACTGGTAAAGTAGAGGAATCTCCTAAACGGACATATTTTAAATGATCAGGAAGTAACTTCAACTCAAGTTCTGTAGGTTTTTTAATTGATGGAAAAAATGATTTATCTCTTTCTATTGTATCCAAAATTTCAAAACTTTCTAGAACAAAGTTTGAATCTTCCTTACAAAAATCTTCACATTGACCTAATTCCTTTTCTTGCTCGTGTTTCAAATCTTTTTCTTCAGATTTTTCTTCATAAGTAATTTTAAAATGACATTCACTCAGATATCTCATAACATCAATTCTATAACATTCATCATCTTTATCTTTTGCATGATATTTCATTGATCTTGAAATGTTGAAAGTAACAGTTTAATCATTGACGTGCATTGATAATTCCCCTTTCTACACATCTATCATTGCTCTTCTTGTGGCTAGGAAAGGTCTCCCCAAAATAATAGGTATCTCTTTATCTTCCTCCATATCTAGCACAATGAAATCAATATGAAAGATAAATTGATCCACTTTCACTAGGACATCTTTTATAACTCTTTTAGGGTATGTTATTGTACGATCAGCTAACTGCAGAGTCACAGTAGTTGGGGTTATTTCTCCTAATCTCAATCTTTTGAATATTGATTATGGCATAAGGTTAATGTTTGCACCTAAATCACATAAAGCTTTCCCATAAAATTTGTCTCCTATTGCACATGAATTGTAAAGCTACCAGGATTTTTATACTTTTCAAGAAGCTTCTTCTGAATTATAGCACTACACTCCTCACTAAGTGCAATAGTCTCATTATCTTCAAGCTTCCTTTTTCTGTTGAGAATATCCTTCATAAATTTTACATAGCTTGACATTTGTTCTAAGGCTTCAACAAATGGAATATTAATTGTAAGCTTCTTAAAAATCTCCAGAAATTTTGAAAATTGCTTATCCAACTTCTGTTGACAAAGTATCTGATGAAATGGAGGTAGGGATTTTTCTAAGTTAACTTTAAGTGGAGAAATAGGTTTTTCAGAATCTTTTGGAGCGTCCTCTTTTGATTCTTCAATTTCTTCTCTCTCTACTTCAGTTTCTTTTTGAATCCTACCTTCCAACTCTCTTCTGCTTCTAAGTTGAACAACTTTTACTTGCTCTTTATTTTGGTCTTTCGGATTTGTTTTAGCATTACTTAGAAGTGTTCCTTATGATCTATTACTTAATGAATTTGCGATTTGTCCAAGTTGATTCTCAATATTTTTAATTGTAGCTCCTTAACTTTGTAACTGATTTCCCATTTGTAATACCACTTCTTATATAGACAACTTCTTCTCCTTAAATTATGTATTACTGTTAAAACCTGAAGTATAAGTAGATCTATAATTATTATTCCCTTGGTTGTTCCAGTTTCCCAACGGGTTTCCTTGATTGTTCCCCCATTGCTGATTATTATCACCCGTAGTGTTATTCCAATTAAAGTTGGGATGGTTCTTCCAACCTAGGTTATAATAATTTGAATATGGGTTTTTCTGCTTGTTATTTATGACATTCAAAGTTTCTAATGATGCTTGATAATCTACAATTTGACCTAATGAACTCTCTTCAATCATGAAAATTAGTTGAGAAAAATTCATTCCAAATTGGTCTAACATCCTTAAAATTGCGGCAACTTGATTTGCTAACATAGTAAATGCATCAGATTCATGAATATTTGTTACTTTTTTTTTATTCACACTCTCAGAAGGCCATTGAAAATAATTGGTAGTCATTTTTTTAATTAAAGCATAAGCGTCATGAAATGATTTTGACATCAATGATCCACCACCAGCGACATCAATAATAGATCTAAGAGATCCAATTAATCCATTATAAAAAATTTGAACTATTAACCAATCTGGTATAGCATGGTGTTGACACTTTCTTAAGAGTTCTTTAAATCGTTCTCATGCTTCATAAATAGATTCCTCTTCAAACTGATTAAAAGATATAATATCATTTCTAAGCTTCACAGTTTTTTATGGTGAAAAATATTTAGCAAGAAATTTTTGTGCTAAATCACCCCAAGTTTAGATAGATCTAGGTGCTAACAAATTCAACCACATCTTAGCTTTATCCCTCAGTGGGAAAGAAAATCACCTAACTCTTATGGCATCATCTGATACACCATCATATTTAAATATAGCGCACAATTCTAGAAAATTGGCAAGATGTAAATTTGGATCCTCAATTGGTGATCCCCCAAACTGATTATTTGATACTATTTGGATAATAGCAGGTTTAAACTCAAATGAATTAGCTAATACAGTAGGTTTTTGAATATTATAATGAAGTTCATCTACCGTAGGGTTGGCGTAATTTCGTAAAGGTCTAAACTCTTGATGAATTTCAGCATTTTGATTTTTTTGGTTTGTCATTTCTGTAATTTTTTTAGATTTTTCAAGATTTTTTATTTTTTTGGTTTTTCTGATTTTTTTAACAGTTCTCTCTAATTCAAAATCGTAGGGCACTAGTCCTTCAAAACCTGAACTACACATACACTTAATATAAAAAAATAAAAATAAAACACACAATAAAATACAATAATTGTTAAAGTTTAAGTAAGACTTTCTAAAAATAAAAATTTGTTTTTAATTCAATTAATTTCTCCCCGACAACGACGTCAAAAACTTGATCCTGATTGTCTATATGCAACTGTATACCAATGACTTTAATTATAGTTTTCACTTATATTTCCTTATTTTACAACAATGTCAAAAACTTGATCCTTAAGAAAACAAAAATTTAACTTTTTTATATATATATATATATATATATATATATATATATATATATATATATATATATATATAGGGATACAACACTAGTATATGTATCGTTAATATAAGACTTTTTTATTAAGATTTGAATATCAAACCCACAAGGAGAATACACAATATGCACTTTTGAACATCAACTTTCTATTCTAAAAATACAATTACTTAAACTACAAATATTTTCACAGTATTTAAATTCAAATCTTTTTAATATTTTTGATATTTTGACAGATCACTAATAATTTAAAAAGATAACTGGAGTTTATGTAAAAGAAAAGTACTAAATTTGAAAAATATATTTCTCCTTATCATGAATCAGTAATAAGTATATGAATTCTGTTGTGGAAGTATGCAATTTGTGTTGTGCCAAATATGAGCAATTATATTCTTTACCCTTACTAAAGAAGCTATAAAGTACATTGGCTAATTTAAAGTTTGAATAGTTTTGAAGACCTGTTAGGCAGGGAATATACCAGCTCTCACTCTAGAGTTCCCTTGATTCCCTCCACCTGGGGGCTAACATCTCGTATCAGAACCTAAAATAATAAATCAAGTTGGGGGCTTTAATATGTCACTTTAAAGTCCTCTAACTCTACGCCCTTCAATGATTATTTTCCTATTTATTTGCACTAAATCATATGAATTACATTCTCATTCATACAACCTCATGTGATTCTTTCCAATTGTTGACTGAGACAATAATAACCCGGTTCTTATATGTTCTCTCAACAAATTTTAACATCTGGATTGACCAAATCAAGAAGTAAATGAAGTTCATGGATTTAAATCATCACAATTTCTTTCAACATTAAAGATCAATACTTTCCAAAACTTCAATCCAAACTTTAATTACGTATCATTTTAAGGAGAAAGATAAAGAAAACTACTCAAAATTTATGGAGAAAACAAAACAACACTTTAGCTTAAAAGTAAAAATCATTATCAAACCAACAAGAAGTCTCAATTAAAACTAAAAATAGTTTAAAATAAAAGATAAAAATTTATCTCAAATCCTCCACCAAACTCTTGAAGTTTCTTTGAATCTCTGCTCTTTTACAACACTCTTAACTCTCAAAATAAAACTAAAAATAAAAGGAAAAAGTAAAATTTGTGGTGCCTGAATCTCTCCACAAGATTCTCCATGATCTTCTTCTCAGGATTCCAGCTCTCTCTCCCTCTTCAAGCACCCACTTCAAATGTAAAAACTTTCTTCATTTATAAATCTCCAAGAGGTGTCTTGATAACTCTTCAAAATGTGTCCAAATTCGAGGCATTCTCCAAAGGATGCATCCTTTCACAAGTCTTTTAATTATATTTTTGTTTCTAGTGGTCATAACCACCCTCTTTAGCCAATAGGTGCCTCAAATACCTCTTCAAAATTTGGTCGAATGAAGAAAACCTCCAAATAACTGCCTTTGGTGCTTAAACGCGGCTTTCTCTGTTTACCTGGCGCTTAGGCGCCAAAACACTTTAGCACAAATTTCACCTATTTGCTCCAAATTTTATCCTTTTTCACTCTTTTTAGCATTTTTCACCTTTTTTACTTGTACCTAAAAGAAAAACACACAAATACCTTCCATTAAAGCGCAATATCTCAAAAATAGGTATAAAAATGTGTCTAAATACACTATATATTTTAGGTGTATCAGTGCATCAACCCCCAGGAAGTTTTTCATGTCGGTCAACTGGTTTTCTCCTTCCCCTTGAGTGAATGATAGCTCGATTATTCCCGGGCGCTCCTTTTCCTCGCTAGAGAAATAATAGAGAGTCATCATTCAATCAATTAATAAAAACATCTTATCAAAAGTTAACCTGAATAAGATATTCCTTGAACTTCTAATGTTAAACAGAATACTACTTATATTGTAGTTGTTTATCATTGTTGTAACCATGAGAACATCATTGTAGGGGTTCCCCTTGGGTATAAAATTGCGTTAGTAAAAATTATTGGGGGATGAGGCTTCCGCTTCAGAGTGAAAGAGGCGTCACAAATTTCCTCTTTTTGGAGCCTCTTATAATTTGCCCGCCTGACAGAGTTTCCTCCCATGATGACTGATACTGTCCCCACAATGTGGATAATGTTAGCTTGGATGACCTTATTAGAGTCCTCTTCAATAGAGGTTATCTATTACCTTTTGTTTAACGTCATTGGAGCAACAAATCTTTGAGTTTTCTGGCCCAAATCAACTCTTTGACCAAGTTTCAAAGGTTCATGCATTCATCTATGTCATAGTCATGGTCCTTGTGGTATTTGTAGAACTTGTTTGTGTTTGGAGAAAAGCTCTGATACTTATCGGTGGAGCTTTTTTAAAGTACTCCTTGTCTTGTATTGCCTCAACCGATTTTGCCATCAAAGACCTTTATTGAGTGGCTTTTGGTACATCTCGGTCGTTCGATCAACTCCATCTTCCTCTTCGCTTGTTTCTTTTAACCCCTCTATCATTACGAGGTGATTGACTACATTCACATCTATGACATGGGCCGTCCTTTAGCCTCAACCCATCATCTTGTGAGCCTCACTTCTAAAAGCAGCGGTCATATTGTTTAGCTTTTTGGTAAGACATGTGAACATACTCTTTCGCCACAATATGATGATTGACTAACTCCAAGAGTTCAACCAAACTATTGAGTTGTTGCAAACCTAGAGCATATTTAACTTACTCACTCCTTAGCCTTATAGCAAGGGTAGCCTGTGCTACTACGGGTTCAAAATCCTACACTTACAACATTTCTTTATAAAGTCAAACAATGTACAAATGAAGGTTCTCATTCGACCCTTACTTGAGTTGTCATATGACATTTGAGTTCTTACGAGGCTTTTGGGCACTAATGAACTGCTCTGTGAACATCCCCTTAAATTTCGTGACGGAGGTTATTGCCCCCTATAGAAGGCCATTAAACCACCATAAAGTTGAATCCCTCAGTGTATTGTAGAATAACTGACACTTCAGTGTATTAGGGATTTTGAGAATACAGACAACCAACTCAAAGGAAGTTATGTGATCATTTGGATCGCTTTGACCTTTCTATGATCCCAAAGGAGAAAGTTTTGAAATTCTCTGGTGGCTCAGTATCAAAGATCTACTAGGAGAACACATTTTCCATCTAGCGGTAAACCTCCATTAATCCAAACTGTTATCTAACCAACAACTTAAACCCAACACTATTCTGGTAATGAGAGTCTTCAATTCTTTCAGCCCCCTGAGCTGCTCAACGACCTTGAGGTTCAGGTTCTTCTTCTCGGGGGATCTGCTTTTGAGGAGCTTGAGCTCTTCCTTCGAGTAGTGTGCAAGTCAATTCCACCGTTTGACCTGTCATTTGACCTCTAAAGTTCCTAGATTTGCTTTTATACAAATTTCTCATATACTCCATGTCTGTAGTATGTCCTAGTTGAGTTCCTTCCTCGTGACAAGCTCCACTTCTTATTGATGGCGCACCTTTTAGAATGTTAAATCCAAATATGTTATATTGATCACATCCAAGGTATAGAGCGTAGAGCGGACAAGTGAAACAGAGTGGGAGAATGAAGAAGATTGAGAGAGAGACACACAATAATACATGAGTCTTGATAGAGTAAATTCAGTAGTCATTTTTTGGAGAAATGACATCCTATTTATAGGTCATAGACATTACAAGGTATTATAACTCATTTTCACATTTGTAACCAACTCCAACACCCTTTCATATTAATAACTGACATTTACACCATTTCATATCAATAACTTCTTGAAGAGGGGCATATAATGACTTGCCAATCTTGTTATTTAGTTGGTTGAAAACCTTTGACCGACCGACATACATTCAGCCTGATGAAATGACATCAATTGACCATTTCAATGAAATTCAGAGTAAAGACCCTCCCATCATTAAGGTAAACTTGGGCCATCGGGGCAAAAGTGTGTATCGCCAAATCTGGCGGGTAGCTCTCCTTGGACAAAGAGCCTTCTCGGAGGATCATAAATGTGTTCTGCGGGGTGCCATTTGGCCATCTTTGTGAAAAATTTGAGAATCGACTAAGGGTGCTGGTCATTAACGACTGTCCAACGGATTATGTGTCTTCTCTTCATTCGATTGACTGACGCTTGACATTTCCGTCTTTTGACTACCTCGGCGCACTATCCTTCGGAGCTCACAAGTAAGACCCACTTGGATTTTCTCGAGATTCGTGGAATCATATTCTTGATATACAAATGTGATTCACGAATACTTTCGACATCAACATATAATATAACTTTAGCCTATATTATATGCACACATTCATTAAATATTAATAACACTTTAAAAAGCATCTATAAATAATAAAAAAAAAACCAGCTTAAAAGTAACTGCCACACAAAACGTCTATCGTCTCAAAAAACTTGCCAAAATAAGTATCGAATTTGTGAAAACCTTTCCAATGTTGTCACCAACTTTTGAATATAAATTTAAAATGCATCAAATTTAATTTTTATAATAATAATAATAATATTTAAAGCCGTGAACTTATGGCATTAACTAACAAACAGACATTCTAATTTATTTTATTTAATACGTTTTATGCAATTCAGTTTCAAAACAGTCCGTTCCTTGAATCTCATTTATTTCGACTTGATATAAAACGTTTCCTTTTCCTTCGCAACTGCGCCCGTTACTTCTTTCCTCCCAGGTCAAACACAACGTTACCAAGCAAGTCTTCCCAATCTTCTCCCATTCCTTCCAATCCGCCGGTTTTGCTTCCTCCAATCGCTCTGTGATCGATCCAAGCAAGCTCCGAAGATCTCCTTGATCTCGGTAGGGTCTGGTTTTGTTTCTTCTACTCCGATTTCTAGGTTTGTTTGAGGAGGGACAGTCCCCATTTGATGGGATTATGGTTGTTTGAGGGACGATGAAGAGATCGAAGAGCGTGGAAGCTCTGGTCGGGAGGAGATGGAGATTGTCTCATATCCTGTTCGCTGTGGCTGCGCTTTATCTTGTAATCATTGCGGTTAAATTTAGCCACATTTTGAAGATCGTCGGCTTGATGAGCGACGACCGGAGTTTTGCCGGCATCGACCGTTCAGCTGGCGGGGATGATGTGGCGGACGCGAGCCGGTCGTTTTTCCGCTCCGCCTACTCAGATTCGCTCCATCGCGACCTGGATGGTGGAGACCCACCGCCGAAGCCCGGGAGCGACCCGATCGTCCTCCCCACCGGCGGCAAGCACTTGTATTCTTTAAACCACTACGGAAGGATAACCAGCGCCCTAATGGAGAGGCGGCAGCATTGGGGTGGCAATCTCACCGAGCTGGAGACGATGGCTCATGAAGCTTGGGCTTTGGGAGTGAAGGCTTGGAAGGAAGTGGAGAATTTTGAGGACAAGGGGGAGTTGAACCCAGCTACATTGCTTGAAAGGAAGCAGGAGCCGTGCCCCATATCGGTCTCCATGGGGAAAGATGAGACGGGCTCTGGAGAGAGCTTGATGTTTCTGCCATGTGGACTCGAGGTGGGTTCTTCCATCACTGTGATCGGTACTCCACACTATGCTCATCAGGAATTTGTGCCTCAGCTGGCGAAGCTGAGGCAGGGGGAAGGGATAGTCATGGTATCTCAGTTTATCGTTGAGCTGCAAGGACTTAAGGCAGTTGATGGTGAGGAACCGCCAAAGATTTTGCACTTCAATCCAAGGGTGAAGGGTGATTGGAGCCATAGACCTGTCATTGAGCACAATACATGTTACAGAATGCAATGGGGGAAAGCAATGCGGTGTGATGGGATTGCTTCTAAGGATGACGACGATACAGGTATTTTAGTGATCCCAAAGCTTCAATTTTCATGTTTTAAAGTGTTAATTTGAAATTCTGTGTTTTATGTCAATAACTTGCTGTTAATAGGTTGCTTCAATGGAGAGTGATATGTTAGATATAGCTACGAGCTTGCATTTTGCTTTTCAAGCAAAAGTAAGGTTTTCAAGGTCTCACTAGTTGAATTTGCTTGTACATGCATTTTAGTAATTTTTTTCCCTGCGGTTTTAGGCTATTTGGTATCTTAGATATTACAAGCTATTTGAAGTACTTAAATCACGAATGAAAAATATCTTGCCAGTTCATTTCATATAACCCTTTTTGTCAGCATATATCAAGTTCACTCAGGAAAATGGAATTATTTGTCCAAATGAATCTTCTTCTCACGCTCTAAATGATTGGAAGTAGGGCTTTGCCTAGGGAGTGGGGTGAGAGCCAAACCAAGATTGGGGTTGTGGGTTCAGGCTGGTGGGGCATTGCCTGACTGAAGCGAGGCACTAAAATGTGTAAATCTAGTTAACTTATAAATTTATTTTAATTATATGTAATACATTCAAAGAGGTTAAAAATAATCATCATATGAAATTTATGCGGGTAAACTTAATTTTTGAAGTTTCATTGGTATTACAAATTTTAAAATCATGATAAATAGCTTACCTTACATACATACAGTTAAATTATCCAAGTATGTAGTATGTATATCTTTGGGATAATCAAATCTTCTTCATTATCTTTTTAATCTTTTTCATTATCCATTCTCTCTTTTCTGTCGTTGAATTTATAACCCTGCATTTGTTCTTTTGTGTCACTTGTCAAGAACTTGAATCTTTTGTATATAAATTTGATTTATGTTATTTATGAGGGCATCAAACTTGTGAAGCATTTCACATTTCATATGCTCGAATTTTAGTTTTTGTTATAAAAAACTAACATGCATTCAAAATTGGAAGAATTATCATCCATCTATCAATTCAAGGAAAAGCAATCGCCCAGATGTTATTGGCTCAAGCATAGATGCTCGTCTAAGAATGCCTTAATAATGTGTGTACCTGCTTGAGAGTAGTAAGAGATTACCATTGTCACACCCCCACCACCGCCGCCGCCGCCGCCGCCACGACCACCACCACCACCACCACCAAGCTCACATGACTTGTCATACGGGCTTGCTTATTTTCCTTTATATTGATGTTGCTTTTACCTTCATGTTAGATGAGGTATTTGGACAATGTCATCTACTTGCTTGTTATTTTATATTTGCAAAGCAATTGTCATCTTATTTTTATGCTATGTTTTATTACCTTCATGTGCATATGTGTTCTATGTAGTTATGTGACGAGAAAGCATCATATCAGGCTTCTGGTTTAGAGCTTAGCTATCATCATTTTTGATAGCATAATAACAGAAACAGCCACTTACGTTCTCACTAAGAACATTTATGAGCTATTCACCCTCAATTGTTTCTAAACTGTTATTTTCTAAATTAATTTGTCGAATGTAACTTTAGGAAATGTTGATCTGTCCACCTTGTGCAACCTTGCAATTATAGTTGTGGAATTCTCTTAATAACAACCACTAGTTTATCTATAAATATATTTTAGTAATTTGTGTTGTTTTCATTCCCTCCATTATCTTGATGATTTTTGTGCTGTATCATTGTATTTTCTTTTAAAAACTGTCTATAAATATTTGCCATTCTTTATCAATTATTAGATGCTGATTCACAAAGTCAAAACTTACTTGACATTTGCTATTAGATCAGCAATGTTTATATATACATACTATTTAGCTAAGCATTCCAACTAGACACCTTCATGCTAAACGAGCAACATTTTTCAGCTTCTGTTGTTGTTCTTGTCAGTGTGGTTCACCGTTTTTTGCTTTTGTCATAATGTTGATGCATCTTAATAAATACATTATGATTTGATCTGGTATACCTGAAGTCAATATGCAAGTAGAAATATTTTCAAGATGTCATCTCGTCATAAAAAAAAGAGCGGTTTTATCTTTAATACAGTAATAAATGCTATTTATTCTCAACTGAAACATTAGATGCTTTCATATCCTCGTACTTAGTTGAAATTTTAAGAACTGGCAGTATGATAAACGAGGGTTTCCATATCTACCTGTGTAAATCTTTTTAAAGATTTTAATGTTGACTTTGTTGCACATACCATATTTCTCGTGACGCCCTTTTTTTTAGTTGGAAATGCATAATTTCCAGTGTTTATTTTGGGCAGTTGATGGATACAGCAAATGTGAGAAATGGTTACGGAGTGATATTATTGATTCAAAAGAATCCAAAACAACCTCTTGGTTGAAGCGATTCATTGGCCGTGCAAAGAAGCCAGAAATGACGTGGCCTTTCTCTTTTATGGAGGGCAGGTTATTTGTTCTGACATTTCGTGCTGGCATAGAAGGATATCACACTTTTGTTGGAGGCCGGCATTTGACTTCATTCCCATATAGGCCGGTACATTTTCATAATTCTTTTGAAGACTTCTCTTGTTTTTGTTTTTAGATTCATATGTTCAATTTTTTAGATTGGAACAAACAATTAAGTATTTTACTATCTTGTGCCCACTTTTCTAGGGGTTTACTCTTGAAGATGCTACAGGTTTAGCAATCAAAGGAAATATAGATGTACATTCAGTATTTGCCACTTCTCTTCCCCAATCCCATCCTAGTTTTTCACGTCAGCAAGTCTTGGAACTTTCAGAAGTATGGAAGTCCGACCCTCTTCCGCAACAACCAATTGAACTTTTCATTGGCATTCTCTCTGCTACCAATCATTTTGCAGAACGGATGGCTGTCAGAAAAACCTGGATGCAGTATTCTGCCATCAAGTTAGCAAATGTTGTTGTGCGGTTCTTCGTTGCCCTGGTAAGATTTTTTGTGCTTTTGACACAACAGTACTCCATGGATTTAGCAACTAAATGCTGGCTGAAGTATAGATGTAGGAATCTTTTTTCGTTGTACCTATAGGATTGGGTAGTGCCTGAAGTAAAATTTTCATTGCCATTTGCAAGAAAATAATTGAAATATAGTCTCCACTTAACATGGTAATGTAGCCATTTTAATCATTAGAATCGCTAGATTTGTTTCAGTTTTTGCTTTTAGAAATAAGTTTCTAACATTTTGAAGGCATTCAATTGATATGCTTTTCATTTATTGAGTTGATGAAATTTACTTAAGAAAAATAATCTATTCCTGGTTAGATGTAGTTGTTAATAGCCCATAACAATCATTCTTTGAATTTGGTGGTCTTTTTAATTTAGTTTTGTAGCATAGATAGTAATGTTATGACTGCATAAATATATGGTTGAAGTGTGAAATGACCATATTAGTCAAAGTTTATGAGTTAGTGTTATCAAAAACAATCGGCACACCATAGGTTATTTTGCTCCCTACACTTATGGCTCTAATTCCTATCTAGGCTGAACTTTTCTTAGCTTGAAATAGGTTTAAACATGTTGATCCTTAATCTATCTGGCACCTCAATTCTAAACTATTATGACATCAATTTTTTCGAAAGTAATACTGCAGAATATTATGGAACTGCTAGAATTTTTATTTCTCCTAGGCTTTCATTAAAAGGCATGCACAGATTTAGGATTCCCTATGAGATAGCCACCTTCCCAGATGATGGTAATATGATCAAGGAAAAGATATTACTATGTAATTAATCATCAAATCACTAATTATGTTATCTTATATTCTTCGACCTTTCTTTTCCTTTGCTTTGCAATTATTATATTTGCTTGCTGTTCATAACCTTTGAAAGTCAAATTTCAGCAAATATTAGTAAGGTGATTCACTATTTATACCCAAATTGAGTGGAGGATAGCAAATGGGGACAGGTGTTAGTGGGTAGGCTGCTTTGATTTTCTTATACTGCTGAAGCTTGGGAACAAAAGTATAGAGGGACAATGGAAGCCGAATGACTTTTGCTATTCCTTGGAATTGACGCAACAAGAACTATTTGAGTGGAAAGAGCTGAAAAATAAGAGAAGAAATAATGACAGTTGAATTAAATAACATTCAATTGATTTCAAAGCTTAGTTTTAAGCTATGATTATAGCAACCTAATTTCCTAAGGAATAAATAAAATAATTGAACTTATAAGAGGTAAGATGCTGGAGAGATTGTAGCAGATAAAAGCACTTTAGGCTTTATTTATTTATTTTTTATTTTTGACTAATTGAGAATGTGCTGGTGCATGAACTAGCATGATGAGGGTATTTCACATGAAATGAACGTTATGTCAAGGGTGTGGGGTCCAAATATGCCTTTCTTTGTTAACACAAATCAATTATATTGTTTAGTAGCTTTATTATATATTGACACCCCTTTCAACTTTAAATTCAATGAACAAGTGGGGTTTGATTTGCTTTGAATAAGATGCATGTGGGTAAAGCTTTATCTCAAATGATTATATTAGGAGAGATATTGGAGATATAGTATTGCCATCTTCTTAAATTTAGTAAGAGTGAAATGACTATCCATTATCATGACTAAGAAAGATTCACATGTTTGTGGTACCTATATGGGCTTCATCTTATAAGCTATACAATGAAGTCATGAGAGATAGATTAAATAAAAATTTAAATGAAATGATATTAGTATCTAACATATAATTTTGCTTTATGCCAGGAAGATCAATTGTAATTATGCTTTTTTATGAAAATAACTAATGAAAAGATATGTATATGAATTTTGTCAAACCATGAAAGTGTTTGAACTTTAATATTATTTGAACTGAATTGACATACATTTTGGAGAGAACACTCCATTAAAGTTGTGTTGAATCTTAAGCTTTGAAATGGCTTGCTTTAGCCTTGATAAATAAGCATCGAATGTGATTTTTCATGAGACTGTTTAAGCAATGAATAGAGCAAAGCATCTAGACTTTACCCTAATTGAGGACTTTATAAATCTTATTAGATTATAATGACGATAATCCCTAGCCGTTATTACTTATTATTTACCCTTGTTCCCTCATTATGTATTTCCTATTTTGCTTTATTCTATTTTATTTCTTTACTTAGCTGTTTTATTCTGATTTATTTCTTTCCTTTATTATGCTTATTATAATTGGGATTAAATACCCCTCCTTCTATCAATAATGTGTTATTCTATTCAAAATATCATCATAGTATCAGAGTCTAACCCTAGTTCCAACAACCGACTTCTTCTCCTAGCAACCGGCCTACCTGCAGGTTCAAGCACATCGATCGACCTCCTCTTTTTTGCCGTTGTTCAGCATGTTGTTCCTTTTTGTCGCTGTTTTTTTTTTTGCTGCTGTTCTTTCTTTTTTTTATTTTTTATTTTTTGTTGCTATTCCTGGATTTTCTTACCTTTTTGTTGCTATTCTTGCTACTTGCAGTTGCCGCTTTTTTTTTTGCCGTTGAGGAAGTTGCCGCTGTTCCTTTTTTTGCTGTTGTTTCTGCCACACGCAGTTCTCGTTGTTTCGGTTTCTGTACCTGTTGGTCCAACAGTTTCTACTCCTGTCGTTGTTCTTCAAGAAGGGTTCCTGCTACCTGCAATTTCTGCAAAAAGGGTTTCTGCCCAACGTTGTTTTCGTGCCTTGCGATTCTACCAAAATTCATCGTTGGCTTACAATAGCATATCCTTTGGCTCAGTTGGAGTTATGGTTGATTTTTTTAATGAATCACCCTTAGAATGTGTTCTTGACTCCACCAAAAGATCGGCTTTAAACCCCGATCTCGTGTTGATCGGAGGACTAGAAACCAACATGAATTTCTTAATCACAACCTATAACCTAAACGACAGTAACTTTCTCCAGTGGTCCCAAGTAGTGTTTTTGTTCTTCAAAGGACGTGAGAGGTTTAGTTACCTCACAGGTATGGTTTGTAAGCCTTCAAAGACTGACCTGACATGTGGAGCTTGGGAAGTGGAGAACTCAATGGTAATGCCATGGCTGATCAACTCCATGGAGACTTCGATTGGTTAGTCATATATGTTCCTTCCTATAGCTAGTGTCCTCTGGACGGCTGCCCACGATACCTATTCGGATGTACGAAATTTCGACCAACTCTATGAGGTATCTAAGAATATTTGGGAGACAAAAAAGGGGTCAAGGGCCGTGACCCAGTACTATAATGATCTTGTTACACCATGGATGGAATGCAACTTGTACTACGACTACATTTGGGATTCTTCGACTGAGTTATCCCTCTTCTAGTAGATCGTAGAAAAGGATCGTATGTTCCAATTCCTTATTGGCCTTAACAAACTTGACGAAGGCCATATTCTTGGTCGGGATCCTCTTTCTTCCGCCCACGCTGCTTTGACTGAGATTCGTCGAAAAGAAAGCAGGAGACTTGTCATGCTTGACACTTCTACTCCTTCAACTGAATCGTCCTGGTCACCCCACTTGTGATTAATGTCATAAACTCAACCACACTCGGGATAGGTGTTGAAAACTTCACTGTAGGCCGACATACAATCCTTCGACCAAATCCTTTGCAGCCAAGGGACTCAATGCGAAGATCAAACAAGGCACGACTCTGCCGACTTCTACCTGGAACATCTTAGAATCCTCCAAATCCCCAAAGAACTACATGGAGCAATTGATCAAGCTTCTTGGAGTCAATCAAGTCTCTGCGGGTCCGTCAACCTCTCACATCCGACAATGTTCTCTTCCTATTGCTCTCACAATTTATTTCTCTTCTAGTTTGTAAATTATTGATTTAGGTGTCACATATCATATGACTGGCTGCTTAATTTACGATTCATGCTCTGAAAAAATTACCGTCATAATTGTCGATGGATCATGTAGTCTCAAGGTCTGTTTGGGGCAGCTGCAGCTTATTGAATAATCTACTGATAAACTGATTAAAAATAATCTGCTGATAAGCTAGATGCGGTGACTATTAAAATTTTATATTTTTTTGGAAAAGCGAAACCGCTGCCAGAAAGCTACCACCGCACCTATCTAGGTGCGGTGTGAAAGCGCTGCCTTCAGCATTTTCAAAACGTATAAGCTGTCAAAACGTAGTTTACCCAAACAGTCCATGTGTGTTTTCAAAACGTCAACGCATCAAATAAGCTGCCCCAAACGGACCCTCATTGTTGGCAAAGGGTTGGTTATGCTAACGATCGGTCAAAGTCTGGAGTCTGTTTTACATGTTCCCTGATTGCAATATAGCCTATTATTTGTTAGTAAGTTAACAAGTGATACCGATTGTGTTGTTAATTTCTCATATGATGGTTGTGTTTTTTATGATCGTCGTTTGGGGAGGATGATTGGAACTGCTAAGAGTGTAGCTAGACTCTTCTACTTCCAAGAGGAGAGCAAGGAAAGTGAAGATACGCACTCGAAAATTGTAGCATATCTCGAGTCATTGAATGCCCTGTCATGTTGTTACATTGTCATTTTGGAGATCCTAGTTTCTACAATTTGAATTCTTTTTATTTTTTTGATGTTTTCTAATAAAAATCTCTCCAATTTCAGTTTTTAGACATGCCCCGGCCAAGCATCATCGGGACTATTGCCCACCTCACAGCTACACACTTTTCACTCTTTTCTCCCTCATTCATAGTGACATAAGAGACCTTTCTTGCACTTCCAACTACATCAATAAACTGTAATTCATGACCTTAATTGATGACTACACTCAATTGACGTGAGTCTCCATTTTAAAAGACAAATCGTAAGTTGTAACCTTCTAAAACTTCTACACCTTTGTCTTAACTCAATTCAAAACTCCCATTCAGGTCCTTAGGACCGGCAATGATCGTGACTTTTTTAACTCTATTTTGAGTGAATTTTTGGTTAGTAAAGGAATTCTCCACCATAGTTCTTGCACAGACACTCCGCAATAAATAAGGTAGCTAAGAGAAAAAACCGCTACCTCCTCGACATTGCTCACTTAATTATATTTCTATCCAATGTCTCGAAACGCTTTGAAACGATGTCATTTTAATCGCAACCTATCTCATAAATAGAGTGCTCTTCAAAATTCACAAGTTTCGACCCTTAATAGTTTCAATGTCATGCTTCATTACCAATCAGATCTTTTCCACATTAGATCCCAAAGTTTTTAGGTGCACTACCTTTGTTCAGAATACTGCCTATACTCGGAGCAAACTTGATATCGGATCCATAAAATGTATCCTTCTTGGATACTCTACAACTCAGAAGGGGTATCAGTGTCTGGATCCAACCACTAACAAAATTTATGCAAGTGTTTATGTCTCCTTCTTTGAAAGTGTTCCATATCTTTCGAACATGACCCCTAGTGAGGGGGAGATTGGGTTCTTAGACACTGCCCCTTATCTTACACCTGTAGATGTTCCCCCCATTGTTCCTGCCACTGAGGAATCCCCTGTCCCTGTGAGTGCGCCATCACCTTCTTCCCCTATCCATGTCTGAGTCGACACACTCGTTCCAATGCTCCTACTCTGGAGTTTGTTACCTCCTTATAGAACCTTGACTCCACTCCAGGAGACATCCTTAGCACGACCGTACCTCCGAATGAGGAGGTGAGTTCTTCAAGTAAGATATGCAATCAGATATGCTCCCTCGATCTTATGGCAAAATGTCTCTTTCCACAGTTTATCGCTCACCTACAGAGCATTTGCTACTGCCCTGGTAGACCATCAGATCCCTGCTACTATTGCGATTGATCTTGTTGATTCATCCTGGAAATTGACAGTAATAGAGGAGATGAATGCCCTTCAGTGGAACATACGTGGGACGTCGTGAAGCTTTCTCGGCCTAAGAAAGCTTTAGGGTTTCGTTGGATTTTCAACACCAAGTTCAATTCTAACGGGTCCTTTGAATGTAACAAGGCACGATTGGTCACCAAAGGGTACTCACAGACTACGAGTTGATTATGAGGAAAAATTTGCTCCAATGGCTAAGTTAAACACTATTCGGGCCCTGTTGTCACTTGCAGTAAATCTGGATTGACCTCAATTTTAACTAGATGTCAAAAATGCATTCTTTAATGGAGAGCTTATGAAAGAGGTGTACATTCCCCCCCCCCCGGGTTTGAATCCAATGCAACCAAAAGAAAAAGGGGCAAGCCAACAAAAGCCCCCCAAGGGCCTAAACAAGCCCCAAAGAACTGGGTCCAAAAAGTTCATAAAGGTGGTTGTGGGCAATGACTTTACTCAGTCTCATTCAGTTCACACCGACTTCTTCTGACATTCTTCCAATGGCCAGGCAACCATCCTTATTGTCTATGTTGATGACATTATTCTTACAGGTAATGAAATCTCAACACTGGAGTTCTTAAAAGACATTATTTCTAATCTCTCCGGTACTTCTTAGGCATGAAAGTGACTCGGTCATCTCGGGGCATTTGCCTGTTTCAGCACAAATATATGATTGATCGCTTGACAGAAAATAACATTCTTCTGTGCAATCCTATTGATGTTCTTATGGGTCTAAATGAAAAATTGTCTGACATTCTAAATAATGTGTCTGTCTACAACACTCATTACTAGCAACTTGTGGGAAAACTCATCTACCTCGCCTATACTTGCCCCGACATATGTCATGTTGTTGGTATAGTGTGTCAATTCATGCATGACCCCTATCAGCACCATCTTCAAGTTGTCCATCGGATTCTCCACTATTTGAAAAGCACAACTGACACAGGTTTGTTTTTTTCTGTCACACTTCTTGGTCTATTGTTATTTATACAAATGTTGATTGGACCGGGATCGACGTTCCACCTCGGGGTATTGCTCATTTGTATGGGGCAATCTTGTCACGTGGAAAAACAAAAGACAATCTGTGATTGCCCGAAGCAGTGCTGAAGTTGAATTGCAGTCCATACCCTTGGAAATTTGTGAAGCTATCTGGCTACGCATCATCCTTCGCGAAGTTCATATGCCAACATCCATCACGCTATAGCTGTTCTGTGATAATAAGGCTGAAATCAACATTGCTCACAATCTAATCCAGCACGATCGTACCAAACATGCGTAGATCCACAAACACTTCATTATTGAAAAGATTGAGTCTGGAGAGATTTGTGTTCTATATGTGTCCTCCAGTGGTCAACTATTCAAGTTAAACATGACTAACATCCATGCTTCAACTTGAGGAGGAGTATTAGATTATAGCGACAACAATCTCTAGCCGTTATTGCTTATTATTAGCTCTTATTCCCTCATTATGTATTTTGTATTATGCTTTATTGTGTTTATTTCCTTTTTTTATTTGTTTTATTCTGATTAATTTTTTTTTCTTTATTTTGCTTATTATAATTGGGTTTAAATACCTCTCCTCCTATCAATAATATGTGCTGGTCTATTCAAATTTCATCATTTCTACTTCAAAGATTTCATATTGGCAGCTTGTATAGTTATTTATTATTCCATTTTGGGGAGAGAATCCTATTCTTACATTAGATTTTACATGGTGATGGTTTTGTTTTTGAACTATTTTAGATGATTCTTTTCCCATGCCCAGACAAGTTACAGGAGATATAGAGGTAAATTCTGTTAATGTCTTATGATTTATTCTTTTTTCTTTTTGTTTTGTTTTTTTTTTTTTTTTTTTTTTATTTTATTTCGGTATTAGAATTATTGTTAGCATCCATATGGGACCTTATGGATTGAAAATTTTAAAAAAAAATTAGGATGCTAGCTTCATTGCGAACATTGGCTAAAAGAGGGCTTCATGCCCTTTCAAAAACGCCAAAGGGCTTATTGACTCCTAAATATGGCCATCAGATTGAGGTTGACCTGGACTAGTTAAGTAGTTTAATAACATCTTTTTAGGCGTGACTATTCATAAGCTATGTTATTTAAGGCGCTGTTGGCGCTTATCTAAGCACCTTGGCGAGTGTAGGCAAGGTTGTGGTGCTTCACACTCCTAGAAATATGATATTTCTATGGTGCTGCTTAGGTAAACACCTTTATGTAAACTTAGAAAGGTTGTGGTGCTTAGGTAAACACCTTGGTGTAAGCTTATCTAAGCATCTTGGCGAGTCTAGGCAAGGTTGTGGTGCTTCACACTCCTAGAAATATGCTATTACCATGGTGCTGCTTAGGTAAACACCTGGGTGTAAGCTTAGAAACTGCAAGGTGATGAGGTTTTCCTTTATTTAATGTAATTTATTGTTTTTATTATTTAAAGTATGTATAATCATTATGTATGTAGTAGAACATATATTTAAGTATTAAAGTATAATAAATGTATGGAAACACCAAGAATCTTTTTTAAGAAAATATTGAATCATCTTATATTGCATGATCTAGTTTACATGAAGTGTAATCGAGCTCCTAAGGCTCATCATGGGATGCAAAACATCGTTGATCTGATCTCTCTTAATGCCATTGTTGATAATAATGAGAGGTGTTTGATAGTAAAGATGGATGCTACCAGTTTGAATGTATAACACGACTTCATGTTTGATGTTGAAGATTTGACATGGCATGATATAGAAAGGCATCAAGAGCTAGAGAAAAAGGATGGCATGATATAGAAAGGCATCAAGAGCTAGAGAAAAAGGATGATCACTAAAATGCAAGTTGTATCAAATGTAGGTTCAAGACCATCTAGTTCTGAACTAATAGATTTTGAAGATGAAGAAGATGAGACCGAGGAGGCATTACAAAGATGCAAGGTTATAAATGTAGGGTAAGGAAGATAGTATGTGACAAAAAAAGATAAATTAGATAATAACAAAGTCTAGATTAACTTTAAGCTATCAAAGTTATATATTTAAGTTTTTAATTGCTTACTTAAACTTGAAACATAATTTTTGGGCTTTGCAGGCACTTTTTTTAGACTGTTTATTTGGTAATGTTTTATCATTTTAGTGTTTGGAATGTAATAAAATCTAAATGTCTTTTTTTTCATTACTATAGTATAATATTATAACATGATGATTATTATATTATATTTTATAAGAGTATTTCTTGTAATTAAGATAGATGAAATTCTGAGCTCTCACTTCACTTGGGTGAGTGCCTAGCTTTTTAATCGTTAGATAAATTGATGTAAAATAATAAATGATTGTTTTCATTCTCTCATAAGAAATGTTATAACATTCCATATTATGTGAATTGCCTATCACACTTCCTTTTGCAACTCCTTAAATCTTGATTTGTAACTCCTTTCCTTCAATTTTGGTTAACTTTCAACTCTAGTGGTTGGTATGCATGAGATGCTTTATAAGCACAGAGTACAAGTCTAAAGCTCACGTAAGGGAAAGTAGTGATACTTATGAAGAAAACATTAAAATATGGGATTTCATTCATAAAAAAGAAAATATAAGGCATGTAGATACATTTTTAAGTGAATCCACCAAGGTTACTAACGGTATATGTTGATAAACATTGGGGAACATTCCCATATTTTTAACCAATTTTTTAGCTATCTTTTTTAAGTTTATAACAATATTTTTTCCAAGATTTGGCATTTTTAAGGTGAAATATAGAGATTATGTGCCACAAAATGATGGTAAAATTTAAATGTACCTGAACATTTTTGCAAAGAAATTTTAATTTTCTAACAGAATTTTTTTATATTTCTTTTAAAAAATTTAATGAATTTTTTATCAGTTTTGAATTCAGTCTTTTTCTGTTTAAAATTCTTTGTCCATTTACTTTTTACAAATTTCCCGGTTTAATCATATCGGGGATGTGTGGTTCATAGCCTCAATACTTAATATTTTTTTGGGGATTTGATAACGTAATACAGTCAAACAAAAATTGAAAAGAATGATAGCTGATCACAACCTGGGCACCACTCCAGGATACTGAATACACTTCTTTACCTTGGCATATGAGAGAGGTTATGACAACCAATCAAAAACACTCTAACCTAGCCCACGCAACAACCCATATTCATAATGGTTAAACTCTTCTAATTATAAGTATGTCATCNAATAGATTTAAACTGAAGTAAAACTCTGGCTTCCGCGTCATTCTTCCTTGAAAGGTTCCCTCATATTGAGCAATCTCAGAATCTGATATCTATTGAGCAGCAAACTCAGAGGCATTTAAAAATGATGATGTCAATCTAATCCCCAGGTAGTTGAAGTTTCATGATCAAGCCTCTTCCAACATTATTTCTATTGGAACTGGATCAATAGGCTTTAAGCTCTAATTTTGAAGCATCTCGATCCACTTAGCAATAGATGGTCATAGATCACCCAAAAAACATGCAATAATGTGCTCTCATCAATCTTCATGAATAATACCATAACTCCCCAAGGTGAGGTGTTAGATCTGATGAACCTTTATCTTGCAATTGACTTTTCAACCATTATAACTCCTTAACAACCATTTTATATGTTGCTTTGGATACAAACTCTGAATCTGACAAGAGCTCAATAGTAAAGTCAATCTTCTGAATCAGTGGTAGCACTGGCAAATTATCAGGAAAAACTTCTAGATATTATTTTACTATTGGAATATCACCTAAAGACTTTATGTTCTTAGATGTATATGTTACCTGAGCAAGAAAGCCTTGGTTTTCTCACTTCAACTATTTAAAATATTGCACTTCAGCCCCAACTGTTTGAATTCAACAATATATTCCTCCACGAATAAACCTTGTTGATGAAGGTTATGAAGCTAGATGAAGGCTTTTGCCGGTAATGCTCGGGTAAGATTCTTATGTATTTGTGACACCGATATGTTTTTGTGACAAGGAATTCAAGCAGTTGGGTAATTGGCTAGATTCTTCATCTAGCTTCCTCCACGAATTCAAGCAGTTGGGTAATTACCGAGCATTCATTCGGTAACCTTGTCACAAAAACATATCGGGTAAGATTCTTCATCTAGCTTCCTCCACGAATATTCAAGGAATTCAAGCAGCACTCGGTAACCTTCTTTTTGTTGGATCATATTCAAGTCTTCCTGCCAAAGTGAGGCGTTTTTCAATTTGATCACAACTAGTTTGGCGATATGTTTTTGTGACACCTCCTTGAATTCCAGAATTCATTCAAATGTATTTAGCCAATTGCCGAATTCATTGGGATCTAATCTTCCATCAAAATCAAAAAGGTCGATTTTGATTCCGAAATCTAAAGGCTTTCATTGATTTTCATGCCTCATTGAATGTCGAAGATGTTATCTTTTTTCCTGCCGATCACCTCGTTTCCATATTCATTTTGACGTTTTTCCGAATCTCACAATTGAAGAAGCGCCAATCTTGTTTGTAGACTACGAGTTTCTTGTTGCAATTCTTCAACAACCAAATCTTAGGCTGGACGGACATTGTTACTCCTTGGCGGCATCTTCAATTTCTTTTAATTACTGGAAAAGAGAATGCACTGACAAGTGCAAGCCTCTCAAAGATCTGTACGATCCTTGGACAGAAATACTAGATTCTTGGACATCAATGTGCTGCAAAAAACCTGACCGCAAGCCTCTCCAAGTTTCTAGAGAGAAATCGGATAGCAGAGAATCTGTGGAAAACTTTCTGGAGCGTAGAATGTGCTGAAAGCAGCCAAACGTCCGGAAGGAGGAGGAAGAAAGTGTTCTCCTTCAGGGCTAGGTTAGAGATCATGCTTCACGGAGAAGTCACCAAGGTGCTGCTTCAAAATCTTCCATCAACAGTAGCCAAAATCTTTTGTGTTGAGAGTTCTGGGAAGGAGAAAAGTGCATAAAACTGAGAGGAAATTCAGAGGTCAACAAGGATATGACCGGACTGTTTCAACTCTCAGTTCATCCAGAGATTGATGGAATAGATTTGAGAGAGGGCAGTTTAGGGATGTGTAGGAGAGAATCAATAACCAATCTTGCACGAGCTGGGCTGAAGAAATCTACAACCCGATCCGCAAACCAATCTCAGGAGGATTCCAGAGACGATCTCAGGCAGTTCAAGAAAGGATTGGATGCAAGAATCCAAAAACTCTAATACCAAGATGATACTGTAAGAAGGTAAAACAAAAATTGAATAGAAAGATGACTGATCACCACTTGGGCATCACTCCAGGATACTGAATACACTTCATAATCCGGAAGGATACGGGAAAGGTTATTACAACCTATCAAAAACTTTTTATCCCAACCCACACAAAATGACTCCTATTTATAAAGGCTACACTCTCTTAGTTACAAGTATGTCATGCTAAAATATAGAGACACAACAACAAATTAAAACACAGACTAAAACTTCTCTCGCATCAGGATCCCTCCGGTTATTATTTTCTTATTAACTGCCTTCATCATTGGGAATGTGAACCATTAATTTGGTTGACCTGTGTTAAGGGATCGAATGTTTCAATTTTATTCTCAACATTATTACAGCTCTATGTTTGGGTCCATCCAATATTTATTTTCTAGTGCATTGCAACTATCATCTAGCATATCTTGTTTTATCGATGCTGGTGAGGATGATGGTCTCTTTGATTTTTATATTAAATTCTTGCCTCCCTAATCAGAAAGGTGGAAGCCTTTATGTACTTCATGCCAACAAATTGGTGTATTGTTGACTCCTTACGGTGTTGAACCATTCCTTAGAGTGATGTATTGACATTATTTGAATGCAAACATGTTGCTCTACATCGGAATTTGACTAATGTTTGTGAATCTTTGGTTGCTCTACTGAATAGGGCCATTGAATACCTGCAGGCAATCCTACTCAACGTTTTATCAGCCGGGTCACTTGGTTGCTATTTAATTGTTGAGGAAATTTACATACGTATGATATAACTCTTATTTATTTTCATATCTCACACTTAATCTTTCATATTCACATACATAACACTTCAGTGCTTAAAACATTGAAAAGGTGTATTTGACTTTTAAAAGTGATAATAGTGTTATTTTTGAAGTGATATTAAAGATATGAGTGTTGTGTAAATATGAAAGAGTTGAGATATGTAAATACATCAGAATTGTGTGCTATGTTTGTAAATGCCCCTTAATTTTATCACGTTGTAAGACACTGGGGGTAGTTAATCAATAAACAAGTTTTTGGGGGTAAAATATAAACTTTACAAGTTCAAATCAACTCAAGGAGTTGATATTTCTGTTTCTTTGTGGTATTGACCCATACATTTAATCATGCTTTGCAACTTCAAGATTCTTGCCTTTGTTGACAAATTTTGTTTCTTGTCAATCGAAGTAGCATCACCTATATTGGTTTAGCCAGTCTTTTTTATTCTTGCAAGTATTTTTTTTCCTAATGTATTTGATACGCCTAGTGCGGCTGTAGACCAGGCAGACGAACCAGTCGAGGGAAGACCGATCTGGCCTAGCCAGACCTAGCTACGCCAGCTGGCCTGACCAAACTAGCCAGCCTAGCCGAGAGGGGCGAAAGCCTTAAGAGCATTTGAGGCCTATTCCAGCTCTTGGGTGGGGCCCACACAGTTGTTAACAACGTACAAGAGGGGAATTAAGGTGGGGTTTGTGGGGAAGATTAAATATATCTTGGGTAGTATTTATTAGGGCAAACTAGTTAGTGTTTATTTTATGTTTGATTTGCTGCAGTTTTTCTTTTGTCCATGTTCCTAATGAAATCTAAGGCTTGTGGAGAGACGATCTATCTCTTGAATTTTAGATCATCCCTTATAACTTAATTTTTTCCTTTAATATTAATCAAATTAGCTCTATATTAGATTTTCCCACATATTTATTGCCACTTTCTCACTCATTTTGGCTCCGGTTCATATCAAATTGGTTTCAGAGCAAGATCTTTGTGAGGAGGCAACAAAAAATGGATGTGTTGGAAGTGGGATTGGAAGGAGAACTAGGGCAAATTAAATCTAGAAGGGAGGAAAGGTTCCACAATAGAATGAAGGTTTTTCTCAATTGATGATATGTTTTCTTCCATGGAAAGCTGCTTCAGGAGCTTGGAGGAGATGATAAGGAGGTTTATTGAGCCGAACACAAGATCTAGTCAGCGGCTCAATTTGCAAGGCTAACCAATGATCTATAGGAGGATCTTTTGCCAAATCAAAGGGGAAAAAGTTCGAATGAGAAGAGCATGACGAATGCATCCGCCATCAAGAACTTCCCCCGTGGACTCCGACGGGGGGTAGATTGAGATTTTTGTTCAAGGGGGTGGGGCCGAAATTCAGAGGAGGGGCCATGCAAGGGGCCCAGAGAGCTTGAAGAAGGAAAGAAACTGGAATGAGATACGACTATGGAGTTTCACCTTAGATGCACGAGGGTAAACACTGAAGGGAGATTAAGTTGGGGAGATGATGCTAGGTTTAGGAGATTGAAGATGCCAATATTTGAGGGGGAAGATTCACATGGGTGGGTGAATCTGGTGGAGTGAAATTTTGCGGCGAATGGGCTAAACGAGGAGGAGAAGCTCACGATGACAATGTTATGTTTCACATGGTTACATGCTTTTGCGTCTGCAGCATAACATAACCATGCATGAAACTAGCGTAGTTATGTTGGGTGTGACTACGATGCAACTTGGCATAGTTACGTCGATTGCTTCTCGTGCTCGCGCAACAGACCGAGCATTCAAAATAATTACATCGGTCTCGGCGTGGTTACACCAAGATGGTTTGCTCTCTTGTTTCGGTTTTAAAGTTTTTTATTCGAGTGACGAAGGACTTTACTCACGTGCGGGGTTTCTCGACAGGCTTCTTAGTGAAGATGAGTTGTTGGGAGGTTGATTTCGGTGCGAGGGGTTTTTCTTGTGAGATCGAGAGGAATGTTTCGAGCAATATTTTGTAAGCTCCAATAATTTTAGAGAGAAGATCTGAGTGGTGTAATATGTAAGTTTTTCCGTTCAGTGTGAATTTTTGGTGTGGTGTATTCATAATTTTTTTCTATTCTCGTGTTTTTTCACGTAAATCCCGGTGCATTTTTTTTTAAATTACTTTGTTTTGGTTTTGTTTGATTTTTTTTCTGTTTTGGATTTCTTGAATGAGTGTTTCTATTTTTCATGGTGTGGTTTCAATTGTGAACCAATCGATGCCCTCAGTGCATTGTCTATCCCAACAAGTAATATCAGAGTAGGATATCTAATTCGAGTGGAGCAATGGTCGACGAAGCGATGTGCAAAATAGAGAAGTTCAGTGGATCGAACTTTGCATCATGGAGAATGTTAGTGGAGTATTTGTTTCATCGAAAAAAATTATATTTGTCGCTGCAATGATCACCTAGAAGCATAAATCGGTGACTATGGAGGATTGAGAAGTTTTGGATCGAACCTCTCTAAGTTTGATCTGTTTGCCACTTTCTTCATCTGTTAAATTTAGTATAGTGAATGAGAAAATCACGATGTATCTCATGGAGACACTGACAAAGATATGTAAAAAATCTTCTGCTTGAAATAAAGTTTTTCTGATGAAGAAGTTATTCAATATAAAATTGGCAGAAGACAGTTCAATGGCTAGTCACTTGAACAATTTCAACACTGTAACTATCTAGTTGTATTATATGGATCAACTTTGATGATGAGGTCAGAATATTGTTAATTCAGTCTTTATTATCAGATAGCTATGATGGTTTGGCCATGGTGGTGAGTAATTCTTTTTGGATATGAAGTTGAGGTTCTATGATATTATGGGGTTGGTGCTGAATGAAGAAGTTCGTAGAAAATAGTGAATGATGAATCTTTAGTTTTCGCATTGAATGTTGAAAATAGGGGATGAAATCTTGATAAAAATACATGACAAATTCAAGTCTAAAAGAGAAAAATCCAGATCAAGCAAAGAAAACAACAGAGGATTAAGGACTATAAAATTAAGGAATGTTGGTGGTGCAGGACAAGGAATCTTGACAAATCTCCACTGGCGAAATTTAAGGTGTCTATCTAGTTTTATCCCTAGTGAGTATTGAACCTTGAATAGTAGATTCAAAACCCTCTTTTTATGCATGCCCCAACAAATATGTGTTTAAAAATTACACTCAAAGCGATCTAAGGAAGCTTTATTTGGAAGATAAATTTGCTTGCAACATCGTGGGAAAGAGTTATGTGGATATCAAGTTGCCAAATGAAATAGGCTGGAAGCTTAGTAATGTCAGACATGTTCCAAGTCCGAAGAGAAATTTGTTCTCTGGAGGCAGCTGACAATGTTAGGGTACGTGATTACTGTCACATGTGACTTGTGGAAGATGATTAAGGGCAACGATGATGACTCATGACAGCATTGAATGCGCTCTTTACCTCATCTATGAAATGGTAGATTTCATTAATGTGGCTGGACCCAAGGAGGCTGCAAGTTTATTGCATCGTAGGCTTGACCATATGAGCAAAAAATGTTTGAAGTCTCTACTTTCAAAGAATAAACTCTAGGGTTTGAATATGCAGATTTGAATTTCTTTGAAGAATGTGTATATGAAAACCATAAGAAATTCTCTTTCTCCTAAGCTTGGTTAATGGTGAAGTCAATGAAACTCAAGTTAGTGAAAAAACTGATGTGTGGGATTCTAATCTCATTTAGTCCAGTAGATGTTCTCACAACTTTGTCACATTATTCAAAATCACCCAAAAAGGTATGCGTTTACTTCTTAAAACAAAATGTGGCGTATTTAATATTTTTAAGAAGTGAAAGGTCATGGTAGAAAATGGTCAGGTTTGAAACTGAAGTGTTTAGAGGGGCAAGTATCGTGTCAAAGGTTTAGGAATTACTATGCTATAGAGAGGATCGAACATTTCCAAGAACTCCAAAGCAAAATAGAGTAGTTGAGCAAATGAACAGAAGTATAAGGTTGCATGCAAGCTTGCTAAGTCAGTTTTGGGTAGAAGCAATGAACACTGCAGTGCATTTGATCAACCATGGCTCGTTAGTACCTCTGAAGGAAGGCTTACTTGAATAAGTCTAGAGTGACAAAAAGGTAAATATATTTCAATTGAAGGTATTTGATTGTTCTGCATATGTACATGTTGATGCAGAATACAGGAGTAAATTTGACTTGAACTCTATTTAGAACATTTTTATTGAGCATGACTCAGATGAATTTGGGTATAAATTTTAGGACTATCAGAATCAATAGTTCATTAGGAGCAGGGATGTTGTTTTCATTGAAATGGAGATATACAAGGATAAAATCATAACTTAGGACTGCTTGTTAGGCATTTCTAAAGAGTTCAAATTTGTTGAGATAGAAGCATCTAGTGATCAGGAGGGAGGAGCAAGAAGAAGTGCTCAATTAGATGAAACACAAGAAGTTTCCTAGTCACCTACTACTGATGTCAGGAGGGCCAGCAAAGCCAGAGCTATTCTTCTTTTGTCTTATTTATTTCTAACAAATAGTGGTGAATAAGAGTGCTCTAAAGAGGTCACTCAAGTTAAAGATTCAAAAGAGTGGAAGCATGCCATGCATGATAAATGCAGTCCTTGGAGTCAAATTGGACTTGAGATTTAACTATATTATCAAATGACAAAAGAGCACTTCACAAGTAGTGAGTTTATAGGCTAAAAGATGAGTCAAAATGGTAGCCAGGGCTCTAAGGCAAGAATTTTTGTGAAGGGGTTTCAACAGAACTAAGATTATACTACACTTAATTTTTTTTCTTGTTGTAAAGATGACAACCCTCTTAATTATGCTGAGTTTGGTAGTAGAGGAAGATTTACATCTGGAGCAGATGTACGTTAAAATTTATTTCATTGAGATATAAAGGAGAATTATACGTGCTGCAACCGCAGAGTTATGAGGTTTCAGAGAAAGAAGATTTAATATGAAGATTGAAGAAAAGCCTTTGACTTGAAGCAAGTCCCGAGACAGTGTTGTAAAGATTTGATAAATTAATGTCAGACAGTGGGTACATGAAGTGCCAGACGGACTACCCTTGCTTCGTCAAAAACTCAAGTAATTATGATTTCTTATTTTTTTATATGTGTATGACATGTTGATTGCATGGGGTTTATATAGAGAGAATCAGTGATTTAAAGTTATCAAGTGAGTTCAAGTTTAAGGATTTAGGTTCAAATAGAAAGATCTTAAGGATAAGAATCGGCAGGAACATGAGATGTGTACCGAAGTTGTTTAGAGGATCCTTTAGAGATTCAACATGAGCAAGGTAAAACCAATCATCACCTTAAGTAGTCATTTTAGGCTATCTAAGGAACTATTGCCTGAGTCTGAAGCAGAGCAAACATAAATGAGAAGAACTCCATATGCTTCAATAATTGGGAGTCTGATGTATGTTATGATTTATACTAGATCAGATATTTCATATGCAGTAGGTACATGGGCAATTTAGACAATTATTGAGAGATGTTGAAAAGGATTCTCAGGTATTTGAGAGAAAAAGTCAATAAGACTCTTTGCTATGGAATTGCTGAGATTAGTTTATAAAGACTTGTAGATTCATATTTGGCAGGATATTTGGTTGATAGGAGTACAACAAGGTATTTTTTCACTTTGAGGAACACAACGGTGAGTTAGGTTTTCAGACTGTACAATGTTATTTGCCTTTCCACTTTGAAGGTCGAATATATTGCTAGCACTGAGGGTAGTAAGGAGATGATTTGACTATATGGCTGACAGAACTAGGTGAGGAGTGGGAGATTTGAAAGCTTCATAATAATAATATGAGTGTTATTCATCTTGTTAAGAACGTCGTTTGCATGCTAGGATAAAACATATCCAGCTGAGATATCATTTTATTCGCCCTCTCTTAGAAGATGGGTAGTTACTTTTGGAGAAGATACATACTAAGAATGTTGCACACATGTTGACTAAGGTGGTGACTATCAAGAAGTTGGAGCTATGCTTGGCTTCAGTTGAAGTCCATGAAGGTTGAGACCGGGGGTACGCCATATTACGGTACAAAACTATAAAGATGGTATAGTTGGAGATGTGGATCCATTGGTCATGTAGCATGTGCTATTTGCGTCCAAGTAGGAGATTGTTGGAGTGTGAAGCCTGCAACACATAACACACAAACTCCAGCGCCTCCAAAGGGGCGCACTTGCGCCTATAGCATGGCGTAGCTACACCTGAAATGGGCATAGTTACACTTGGCGGCATGACTGCTACAACCAGACGAGTTGCGTTGTTGCTTCTCTCATGATCACGCAAAAGACAGAGTGCCTAGAATAATTATACTGGTCTCGGCATGGTTATGCTAAGAAAGATTGTTATCTTGTTTCGGTTCTTAAGTTTTTGATTCGAGCAATGAAGGACTTTACTCGTGTGTGGTGTTTCTTAATAGTTTTCTTTGCCAAGGTGAATTGTCGGGAGTTTGATTTAGTTGCAAGAGCTTTTTTTTGTGAGATCGAGAGGAAGATTTGAAGCAATCTAGATTTGAAGCAATCTTCTGTAAGTTTTATTTTAGAGAGAAAATTTGAGTGTTGTAATATGTAAATTTCTCATATTCATGGTGAATTTTTTTTGTGGTGTGGTTTCGTGATTTTTTACCGCTTAATTTTAGCCTACGTAAATCCTTGTGTGCTTTTTTTAGATTACTTTATTGTGTTTCTATTTGATCTTTTTTATTTTGGATTTCTCGAATTCGTGTTTTTATTTTTTGTGTTAGTGCATATTCCATCGCAACATGATAGAGTAAGATTCAGAAGATAAGTTGCATATAATTTGTTAAAAATGGGATGAACTTTTACCATATATTGAATCATAGTCAACTAATCTTGTACTAGGATGATAACTTCATGTGATGGACAAATAGCTTGGCTCTATTATATAGGCCACAAAAGTATCAGTCCCAATCAAGAAGCAGGTGCATGCCCTCCCACCCCCTGAAATTTTAAATGTCTTTATATATTATAGTAGATTGATAAATTCCTGCTAGTTAATTTTTTTAATTGTAAACATCTAATTCGCAATTCGTCCAAATAATGTATGTGATTTTTATGTCCGTGCTAAAAAAATTATACACAAGGTTGTGCTTCTAGTTAATATAGAATGAAATTGTAGACTTGCATAATCAAACTTTCAGGGTTAAACTAGAGAGGTGTCTCAAGTGATGAAGTAATAAAAGAATATGTAAATTTTATAGGTATATTTGATATCACCTCCTGATGTATTGTGAGCATCTGACAGTTCTGCTACTCAGAAAGTCAAGGAGAACTAAGTTGTGATAGAAATGAGAAGGTTGACGTTAATGTAAAAGTGGGAAGAAGCGCGGTGTTATGAAGATTATGTGGATTTAGTCTATTAAAGATAAGATCATTAAAAATATTCTCGAGTGATTTGTGTATGTGCAGAGGAGAACATTAGGACCAGTTATATGGGGAGTTATAATTAATATGAAATATGTCGAAGGTAAGGATAGACCAAGATAATTTTGCATCTAGTTCAGAAATAAATGTTAACTAATCCCCAAAATTTAAAGAACCATTATTGCAAAGTACACTTTCTCCAACTTTTGCTTTTCACTTTTTAGCATACTAAACCTCAATACTTCTTTTAAACTTCATTTACAGAGTCCAAGGATGGAGGTTAATGTAGTTCTAAAGAGGGAAGCAGATTATTTTGGAGACATTGTCATCCTACCCTTTATGGATCGCTATGAACTAGTGGTTCTAAAAACTGTTGCCATTTGTGAATTTGGGGTGAGATAAATTTCGCTTAGTGCTCGTCTTTCTTCAAATGTCATGTGCAATCGCTTCAGCCAATTTGTGGTTAACTCATGAAATTTTGGTTACGTTACACAACTGAGGTCCCTATATTCCGCAGGTACAAAACCTGACTGCTGCATACATCATGAAATGTGATGATGACACATTTGTTAGGCTAGATGTTGTACTCAGGGAGATGAATAATGCTGCCGGCAAGAAACCCCTTTATATGGGTAATCTCAACCTCTTGCACAGGCCGCTTCGGAATGGAAAATGGGCAGTAACATATGAGGTTAGCTGATGAAAAATAATTATTTTTTTAGATAGATTTACATACATTCCACACAATTCTTAACAACTAAACTTTAATTTTTACATTTATGACACTTTACCTATGCTTAAAAATGCTTGTTTAACTTTTCAAAGTTAGTATTAATGATATTTTGATGTGATATAACAGTTTTAACTGCTATAAATGTAAAAGTCAAAAGGCTAGTTGTCTGATATGCATATACATAAGAACTGTTAGCAAACTAGTAATAATCACTCATTATTTCGTTGAACAAAATTTATGCATTGTTGATTCAAGTAAATGCAGGAATGGCCGGAAGATATATATCCTCCATACGCCAACGGACCTGGCTATGTAATTTCGAGCGACATTGCAAGGTTTATTGTCGCTAAACATGCCAATCAAACCCTAAGGGTAGGCTCGATTACCATGAAATCATCAACATCTGTTGACCATAAACATTTGCATTACTTACCATGTGAAGTTCTTAACAGATGTTCAAGATGGAAGATGTGAGCATGGGAATGTGGGTTGAGGAGTTCAATGCTTCCACCCCGGTTCAATACTCACATAACTGGAAGTTCTGCCAGTATGGCTGCATGGACAACTATTACACTTCACATTACCAATCTCCAAGGCAAATGATCTGTCTATGGGATAAACTAGCTCGAGGTCGAGCCCAGTGCTGCAACTTTAGATGATGGTGCCCCTCTTGCACTCTTTTTTGACTTAATTGTTCGTGGTTTTAATCTTAATTGCAATAGTATCAATTTTTTTCTGGTAATGATGGAAGGGGTTAGCATTTTATCTCAGTTCATGCTTTGCAGGATGTAATTGTTAGGGATTGGAGGTGGCCTAGTAGTTGTTTCTTCTAGATAATGAATTAGAGTAACATATATTGCGATAAATCGCTCATCATTCGAAAGAGAAAATTTTAGTCTACTCTTATTTTCTTTTTCTTTTGCTCCCTTATTGAATACTCTTTTTTTTTTTCTTTTTGTGCCATGTCATTGTTCCATGTTAGATTCGGTTAACCTAGGCATGAAATCAGTAATATTTGTGTGTTAGGCTTGTTTCGTGCACTATGGGGCTCTAAATGCTATTTGATGAAGTTGTTTAATTTATATTAAGTATTTAATGTGCAAACACTAGGGGTTTTACGTAAGTGCACGTATCGCTTTAAGTAATATAGAGTTTTCTTTAAAAAACCCCAGTATCGATCCCACAGAAAAGCGTAGTAAGAAATCCCTTAGGCTAATTCTAATTTACTACCATCAAGTCTTAGTTTGGAAGGTGGAAATTCTTATGATAATGATATAAATCACAATATTCAAACTATAAAAATTAAAGTAAGAAAGACAAGTTAAAATGATTTAATGAATGCTAATAGAAATGTAACTAAAAGAATAAGTTTATTAAACTAATTTCTAAACTTCAAAGTCAAATTTACTAAAACTAAACAAAGTTTTGTGACGAAGTGTTCAAATTTAAGCAAACATCATTCCCTTTTACAAATAGTACATTCTTAGTGAACGAATTAAAATCATTTAAAATTATATATAAAATTTTATTCTGTCAAATATGAGCAATCATATTCTTTACCCTCTATTAAGTGTATAAAGAACATTGGTTAATCCAGTGTTTGGTCTCTAATTTCGTGGTTAGGTTGGGAGGATACCGGCTCTCACTCTAGAGCTCTCATTTCTTCCTCGCCTGAGAGTTAACAATCTCGCATTAGTTTTCAATCAATTGGGCCAATCGAGGATTTTAATCTGTCACCTTAAAATCTCCAATTCTACGTCTAATAAAATATATTTCCCTATTTATTTGCACTCAACCTCATGGATAACATTCTCACCAATGAAATTGAATGTGACTCTTACATTATTGTAGAAAGTATAGCCCTTTGGAATCTTATGTTTCTCAACAAATTTTAACCTTTTAATTGGCTGAATCAAAATTTAAATGAAGATCAGAGTTCGAATCATCACATATTTTTCTACATTTAAAACCGTATAAAACAAAATTAAATCTCATTATATGGAGAAGAATAAAGAAGACTAAGAATTCATGAGAATGATATAACAAAACACATATTTCATATATAAAAACAAGTTTACAAAATAAAGAAAAAGAAGAATGCAATTTATCTCACACTACTTCCCAAACAAATCCCTAGAAGTTCCCTTTAAGCATTTTTTCTGTTTACAATCACACTCAATTTTCTCCTAGAAATGTGATGAAGAAGAAATTTCTTATCTTCCCTCTCCTCTTACAATCTTAGAAGAAAATTCTCTCTTCTCCAAAGCCTTACTCTCACTCTCACGCTACACTCATGCCCTAGACTCTTCTTTTTAATTAGGGGTTGCCTCTTTTCAAAAAAGAATTCAAAATTCTCTCCCAAATTCAATCTAAGAGTCACACCTTTGGAATCCCAAAAGACATGTTCATTCATTCAAGAGACATCCCTTAATTAAAGAGTCTTCCAAAGTGTATAGATGCATTGAATCAATCCATGGGGTGTTTGAAACATTTGGAGTCATTAAAATCCGCTCAAAATTCGTCTTGAACCTCTTTAATCCATCAAGTATCGTCTCTGACGCTTCTGGTGCCTCAGGTGCCAAGTTACTTAAGTCTGCGCTGTTCTGGGCTCTGATGCTTCTAGCGCCTCAGGCGTTGCTTCTCTATATAATGACGCCTCTGGCATCAGTTATGGCGCCTCTGGCGCCAGTTCTGGCACTTTAGGCACCAGAATCACAAAGTTCTCTATTTTGGCTCCAAATTTTCTCTTTTTTGTTACTTTTGCTTCAAATGCCTAAAATTGATCTATCTGCAACAAGAACATGAAAATATCAATCTTTAAAGTATAATATCACAAAAAATAAGCATATAATGTATACTTAAAATAACATATTATTTTGTTGTATCAGTAGTCGATCTCGATATGCTTGGTATGAGCATGGAAAATTGGGTGGGTCCGTGGCAATAGCCATTGTTGAGAGGTTGTCACATGAAACCTTTGTTGGATTTGGTTAGGCCACACCACACCAAATTTAATAAGTAGATGCCACAACCATAGTGTATCAGATATAGCTGCTACAAGCACTCTATGCTTAGCTTTAGTGGAAGAACGAGCAACTGCATGTTGCTTTTTTAACAACCCGCGATATTGGCGTAGTGCCCAACTATGTACAAAATCCAATAGTAGACCTATGATTTTTAGCATCTCCAACCCAATCCACATCAGTGTATGTGTGTAAAGTGAGATCACCCATTGTGATCTAGATACCGTAGTCGAAGGTGTCGTGTTGGTACCATAGTACTCGCTTCATAAGTTAGAAATGATAAATGATCAGATTATGCATATGTTAGCAGAAGTGGTTGACGGCGAAGGATATATCCAGGCACATGATGGTGAAATATTGAAGTATCCCAGTGATTTGGAGGATTTGGTTGGAGTCTCCATGGGTTGTGCGTTGTGGATGTTTTACATCCCTTCATAATAAATTAGAGAAATATCTAAGTGTGATAGCTATGCTCGTCTAGGAATAAGTTTTTCATACGAGTGACTTCAATGCTGGAAACTGAGAGACCGGTCCAAGATGCTTGACTTAAAACTTTGAGTTGAGTCGAGTAGTAAGAGACTAAATTGCTATCATACGTTCTCCTATGATTAGTATGTCATCAACATAGATTAAAAATAAAGGTGAGGGAATGTATGTTATGTGAAATGAGCAAGGATAGATTCGTCTTGCTGATGTGGAAGTCCTCATTAATAATGAAGTCTGAGATAGTGACAAATCATTGTCTCGACGACAGTTTGAGACTGTACAATGCCTTTTGAGAAGACTTGCATGGTTGTGAAGTTGAGAGTTGATATAATTGGGTCATTGTTTCATATATACAGTTTGGAGTAACATACCACGGAGAAAGACATTTGATACATTGAATTGTAAGATGTGCCAGTTCCGGTTAAAGGCAATAGTGAAGAATACACAGAGAGTAGTTATCTTTGTCACTAGACTAAAGGTCTCATAGTAGTTTACTCCATATTCTTGATTATAACTTTGTGCCATGAGGCGAGCTTTGTACCTTGTTATGGTCCCATCAGAATCATATTTAGTGCAATGTGCACCTGCATCCAAGCATCGGTTGATCCACTGGTGGTGGAATGAGAATCCAAGTTCCTTGTATCTAGAGAGCAAGGCATTCTTCATTCATGGCCGACTGCCAGTGAGCGTGCTTAGTTGTCTGGGTATATGATGTAGGATTAGGAGGGTGCTTGAGTTGATAGAGGAGATTTAGTTTGGTAACTGGTTTTAGGTGCTTTGTCTCACTTTGAGTAACCATGTGGTGAGATTAAATGTTATTCTCAGATGCATGGAGGGTTAGAATGGTGGGAGATTGGTTTGGTGGTGACGAGTTATCGGTTGGAGAAGGGATGGTTGTTTCGGGTGGAGATGGGGATTGTTGTAGGTTGGAAGAACAAGGAAAGAAGGATTTGTTGTAGGAGACAGTCGTTGTTGGGAAGTAGGTAAAGGGGATAATGATTTTTAACTGAATACATGTTCATCAAAGGTGATGTGGCGGGAAATGAATAATTTCGCAGTGATAGGTTGATAGCACTTGAACCCGTTATGATAGTTGATTACCCAAGAAACACACATTGGTTGAGAACGAGGTGCGAGTATGTGGTCTATAAGGTTGTAGCCATGGATATCACCTACATCCAAACACTTTGAAGTGGGAGTATGTAGGTTGATGATTGTAGAGAAGTTCTAATGGCAATTTACGTTTGATGTTTTACTATTTTAAGCTGACATTCTTTTGATGAAATAGGCTGCCGCAAGGACAATGTCTACCCAAAGAGTAGATGAGAGCGAGGCATTATGGAGAAGGGTGCATGTGGTTTCAATGAAATGTCTATCTTTGCATTCCACACTCCCATTCTGTTCGAGGGTGTGGGGACATGAGAATTGAATACATATGTGAGCAGTTTCAACTTTGCTTATCATTGGGAACACCCAACAAAAGCGGGAAAAATCATCAATAAAAAATAAATAATATTTATAGTCTTGAATAGATGAGATTGGGTTTGAACCCCATACATCAAAATGTATTAAATGCAAAAGCGCATATGTACGTAAAGTAGGAAATAAAAAAGGTTGTTTATCTCTTTTGTTGCAACTGCAACTATTATATGTAAGATATTAATTGGTCGTATAATAGCCTCAGGTCATTCCTTTAGACAAAAAAAAAAGGTCTTCATAAATGCAAGATATTAATGTTATCTTATTTCAAAATATCTAAACATCATAAACTTCACCAAATTGTAGAGTTCCAATATTTATAAATTCAATGAATGAATAGTTCAGCAAAAGTAAGTGCTTGACTTTTGGGCAATCAAAAAATCAACATCAAGGATGACAAACATAGATTATCAAATTATTAATTGCAAACAAAATAGAATAGAAGCTTGTAACGAATATGTCAATGCCACCTCTACCAAATACAAATGGTTGCCTTCACAAGCATTGGCTACATTCCATTGCTTTTGTTGCCTTAAATCTTATTTAATTTTTGGATGGTTGTTAGTCAAGTCCATGTTCCATATTGAAAGTTACACATTCATATAAAATTTTCTTTTTTTGAATCCAACTTTATCTAATAACATATAATATATGTAAGGCAACACTATAAAAGTGACAAGGCCTAAAGAAAGGAACAACCCGTATGAACTAAGTAACAATACGAGATGCTGTCTGTAATGAGACAAATGAGATGGAAGAGTCAAGGAAATAATGAGAATGAGATTTACAACTATAATTATGCAGAACAATTGTCGTTAGACGCAACATTAGAAATGCATGAGCTCTAGCTATTGTAAGTCAAAAGATTGCTAATAGAAACAATGGGATTAAAATAAAAAATTCCACCAAAGATGAGCTATTTTTTCAATGTCCATAAAGAATAAGAGATTACTATTAATAATTATATTAAAGAGTATGCATCTTCTTATATTAAAAGCCAAAACACCTATAGAGATCTCCATAAAAAATGTAAACTTTATTTTGCTACCTCTTCCACAATGAGCCTTGGAAATTAGAACACAAAGCACCATAACAAGACATTCATTGGATCATTTTAGACTTATGAAACATGTTATGTGGGCCCGGAGAGAGGAGTGGACAGGTACATAATGCAAAGTTTGTCATGATTAAAAAATTCCAAAAAATTCCAAAGTGTATTTTTTTTTATTTTTCAGAGGCTATTATACGAGTTTTCAGTTACCCCTAATGTGTCTAACAATTCAAGTATCACTTCCTTAAGACCAACTGTGTATCCAACTGTTAAACATGAAATATAAATTTTGTTGTCAGATACGTAACACATAAGAATTGTGTGGTTTGTATGCAAATATTGAAGTGGAGTTGTTAAACATGTAATACATAAGAATTGTGTGCTTTTTATGACTAAAATTGAAGTTTGGGTGTTGTGGATGTAATGTATAAGAATGAGTGGAATGCATGAAAATTTTGATGTTTAGGTGTTGGATATGTAAAACATATGAACTGCGTGAAATGTATGTAAAAACTAAAGTTTAAGGTTTACGTACATAATAAATAAGAATGGTGTGGTTTGTATGTGAAATTTAAGTTCAGTTGTTAGATATGTAATACATAAAATTATGTGGTTTCTATGAAAAAATTGAACTTTGGGTGTTTGGAATGCAATACATAAGAAATGAGTGGATTCACTAAATGTGGTGAAGTTTAGGTGTTAGATATATTGTACATATGAAATGTGTTTTATGTATGTAATATTTGATGTTTAGACTATATACATGTAATACTTAAGAATTGTGTGATTTGCATGTTAAGGTGAAGTATAGGTATTAGATATATAATACATGAGAATTATTTGGGTTTTATGTAAAATTTGAAATTTTGGTGTTAGATATTCAAGTAATACATAAGAATTGAGTGGAAGGTATCCAAAAGTTGAAGTTTAGGTGTTAGATAAGTAATACATAAGAATTGTGTGGTTTCTATGCAAAAAATTGAAGTTTGGATGTTAGGAGTGTAATACATAAGAAATGAGTAGAATGTACATAAAAGTTGAAGTTTAGGTGTTGACATGTGATGCATATGAATTATGTGGAATGTATGTATTTTCTTGATTCTCTTTAAAGACTCGGAGTTGTTAGTTTGTCTATTTATATATCTTCATATAATTCCTTTATTTGAATAAATCTACCTCCTAAATCATATCAATGATTCGAGGATGAGAGGAATAGAAAGGAGATACGATAGCAAATAGGCAAACAAATAAAAAGAAACAAGTGGAAGGCTTATGTTTGGGTGATCCTCATGCGATAGGTCGGGAGTATACATCCAAAAAAGATCAGATCGAAGCATCTCGAAACACAACATCCACAAAGAGAATCCTTACATAAACTACCTGTATAGAATCACTTATATTATCATGAATCTGGTGAATAGGCCATCAAGGGATGTTTATTTCATATGGGAACACCCCAATGTTTCAAAGCTCTCACTAAACCACAGGGCACAGAATGTATCTCTCATATCTGAAATGGTTAGCAACTCGTCGACCTCAGAACCTATGAAATAACCAAAATCATCTCAACATGGAAATGCTTATACGTCAGAGATCAACAAGTCATAAGGGCATAGGGTAAATCATTGTATCACAAACGAACGACGACTCATTGGTAATCGGGCCGTTAAAATGATATCAACAAAGTCAACGGAGTGATAATGCTCAAAGGGGCTTAGCGAAAAGAAGGGTAGAGTAATCCCAAAAGGTAGAGGTAGCTGGGTCGGGGTACCACAGAATCACAAGCTACTAAAAAACTAAGCATGCCCGGTTGTGAAGGTACTCGACCCAAAATGTCCAGAGATCCCCAGTCAGTAATCCCAGAATTGCGTCGTCCAAGTGGGTCCTCGGTAGTTCTAAGGTCAAAAGAATGAAACTCTAGTCTTACAACCTACAAGGTGGAGCTTCAAGAGGTGGAACTTACACTTACTGAAGTGGCAGGATGTCGCAGGAAAGAAAGGAAAGAAGAGATCCAGCTACAAAACTATAAAGGCTCTCCACAAAAAACTTAGGGTGTGTGTGCGGCAGCTTGGGCTTTTCAAGATAAGCAGCTATGCTGAAACGCAGCCCGCGAGTCGGCCCGCGACATGCGTTTAGTGTAAAAATGGATCTGTGTTTTCGGATAAGCAGACAAAACGCACGATCCAAATGGTATCACGATGGTTTTAAAAATGCCCCTGCACTTATAAGCTGCCCAAACAGACCCTTATATTCTGTAAGAGTCGGGGCAGCCTGTAACACCCTAAGCACACTAGACAACCATCTAAAGGTCCGTTTGGGGCACCTTTTAAGTGCGGGCGACATTTTCAAAACGTCGTTGTACCGTTTGGTCCGCGCGTTTCGTCAGCTTATCCGAAGCTGTGTTTGGGTTTTTACACTAAATGCAGGTCGCGGTTCGACCCCTGTGGACAGCCCGCGGGCCGCATTTCAGGATAAGTAGCTTATCTTGAAACGCACAAGCTGCCCCAAACGGACCCTAAGTAGAAATCTATGTTTGGTCAATAAGGTTGAAGAATCTCGGGGGCTTCTCCTAAGGACATGCAAACATAAATACAGTTCTCTACCACAGACCTAAGTGTATAGGTCTTATTAATCATGACTCAAGGTACATTTATGCATGCAACCCATTTAAAAATCAACCCAAAGGCCATGCAAGAAAATTTTGGTGTAAATTTTAAAATCCTAAGTATTTTAATCCTAAAATTTTCATAATCTTGAATATTTTATTAGGATTTTGTTGCCAATGTAGAATTTTAAATCCTAAAGAACTTATATTACATTCACGATTCTCAAACAAATCACAGAAAGAAATATTAAAATTCATTTCAAATATCTAAGCATGCAATAAGACAAAAAAAAACAAATCAAAATATTAAGAGTCCGGTGCCACTGAGTCGGTAACATATCCTAAAAAGAAAAAGAGTGGTCAGACACAACATATACATGTCTGATCCAAAATCAATACATCAATATCAAATGCAGAATTAAGATATGGGAAAAGAGTTACTGCTCCTGGTACCTCGCTGCTCGGTTCTCATATCGAAATGTCTCGAAACATGTGTCTGTATCTTATTTCTGCTACAAGACTCTCCTAAATACTCTAAAAGGTACATAGGAAAATAAAGGAAATGACCCGACCTACACGAAGATAACATCAGTTGGAAAGTCAACAAGCATGAATGAGTCGTGCCTGGAGGGGGAGCTAAGCAGCACCTGTAAGCAAAAATTAGCATATAAATCGTTATATGCCCCCTTTTAATGATAAATTTGTGTGTGTGTGTGTGTGTGTGTGTAGGCAGGAATCTCTGCAAAAAAATGTTCTAACACACTATCATGCATATCAAGCACACGAGTACACCAAGAGCATAAAACAAGAAAGATATCTTATTAGGGAAGCCAAACTAGCAAAGATCAATAGTCATACATCAAAAGATATATATGAAAGGGACTTACGCCTTACCCGAGAGGCACTCACCGAGCCCACATGCCAACATGCATACAAGAATAGTCAGGCATATGACCTGCAAAAATGTAAAGCATATAACATATAAATGGAAAGCATACAGATATATTATGTGTCAAAAATACTAAGTTATGTGATCCTTATAAGTGAGAATCACACACCTAGGTGGACACACATTGTGCCTCACATAGTTCAGTGGCTAGGAAGCATGACACGGGCTTATCACAATGTGAAATAGCTACGACGCACCTGAAGACTTCGTAGGGAATGAGGTAGATGACCTACAAGTGATCCAACTTCTCTCAAAGTGTGCAAGTGTTCATCCTTGTACATACAATATCGTATGTGGGGAAGACATCTACAAGTGTGTGCTATCAAAAAGGGGCCCAAACATGCCACATGTAAAGCATACAAGGTAAAAATACTTTACACACGATGAAACAAATCATATGCATCAAGTTAAAATAAGATTTTCATGCACCTAAAAATAAACAAGCAATATGATGTTAAAGATATACAAGCATACAAGTGTTTGGTCGACCAGGCCATGACAAACAGGTAAAATATGGGTTGATCGATCTAGGACGATCGATCAGACCTAAAGAGTGGGTGATCATACTGGGACGGCCGATCGAACCCAAAGTGGTCAATCGACGTGGTGCATTCAATTGAAACCAAAAGATAACTAGATCAGACCAGTGCTAACCCCAGCCCTATTATCACCTGCTTGGAGGCTCCATCGACATACAGAGTCCTTATTGTATCTTTAGTGATAATTCCTTCTTATCACTCTTCTGTCACGGAAAAATCAGCCAAGAAGTACACAATCGCCTAAGCATTGACTGGCATCTGAGGAATGTAGGTGATATTGAATTCACTGAGTTATACTGCCCATTTTAGCAGTTGAGCAAAGTGCTTTGACTATGTGAGCACTGACTTGAAACCAAGATCAGATGCATCTGGAAATACGATCAAAGAGTGCAAACTAAAATAATCAAAGCAAATTTTATCTTTTCCATAATCGAGTATCTAGTTTCGACACCAAAACACTCAACTCGTGTAGTAGAATGGGTGCTGCTTTCCTGGCTCCTCTCGAACCAAAACTAAGCTTAAAACCTCTCACTCGACTCTAAGGTATACTGATAGTTCTTCTGCTGGCTTCGGGCTCTGAAGCAGTGGTGGTGACACTAAAGAGTTATTAAAGTTCCTGAATGCTTCCTCACATTCGACCATCCATTCAAAACGACGATTGAAATGTCAAGCATCCCTGTTGCGCTCACACCTAGTAGTAGTTGATTAGTGTTGTGACAAAGATCACTTCATTGCAGGGGTTCCCTTCGGTGGGAGATATGCATTTGTAAAAACAATTAACAAATAGTTACGTGTATGTGGGATGACGGAGCATACTTCTCTCGAACACTGTCTCTTCTCGATGTAGGTCAGGGTCCTCCCAAAAATTGGTCGGGAGTATCCCAACTATGTGGACCTCGTTGACCCAGGTAGGCTTGTCTGAGGTTCTCCAGCAGCAGCCTTGCCCAACTATTGGTTATGTGCACCAACTGCAACAAACTTTTTAAGCTTCCCAGCGCATATGAGCTCCTCAATCAAGTTCTGGAGGTGACGACATTCCTCTGTGTCGTAGCAAGAGTTATGATGGTACTGGTAGTACCTCCTTGAATCTCATAAGGTTGGATCCGCCTTCAGTGGTAAGATTGGTTTAAAATAGCCTTTGTTCTGGATGGCTTGGACTATTTTTACCATTGACAAGTTGAGGGGTGTAAAACCCTGCATTTGATGATAAACATGCAAACACTCATAATACTGGTTTGATTGTAAACATGTCTCCTACGAGCGGTCTAACTTGCACTCGCATTAGCTCTTTCTATTGCCTGTTCGCATGTGTAGAAGCTCTGACGTCAGTGTGTTGGGATTCACCTTGTCCTTTTGTCCGCTGGTCGTTGACTTGGTTGTCTAGATTAGGTGGGTTCGCCGATGGAGGGCGGACTCCCTGAGATTTGGCCTCCAAAAGTGATGTCTGGTCGTTCCTCTAAGTGATTGATATGCAGAGGATCATGATTACTCCATTTTGAGGGTCTTTTGGGTTTGTAAGCCCTGGAGTTATGCATGGATGTTTGGTTGTGCAGTATCTCTATTGGGTTTCGTGCGTGTTATTTCTCTTTGGGAAACTTGTCCTTCGTAGTATTTCCCACTCCTTGTATGTGGCTTATCAACGCTCACCGCACCACCTTTTAGGATTAGGTCCTAATATGTCCTTTGTGAATACGTATAGAGAGTTAAGGTCGGACGAAGAAAGGATGACAATAGAATAAGTTTATAATTCCCTGTTGGAAGAGCCGGCAATAGAGGTCCCTTTATTCATATTTTTGTCGTCTATTTATAGGAGAGTATTTTGTATTATTACAGAGAAGTGAGAACGGTTATGGAAGCCGCTCTTAGTACAATGGATATTCTTATTAATCACATGAATTTAATGACATGTTTGTATTTACAAGTTAAATTTTAGCATGAAGGTAATTGGTTGGTCGACTTGTTTGAATTCGACCGACAGATGCGATTAACTGAGTGGAGATTGTGCTCTCTGAAATACGTGTTGGTCGTCCGAGGCACCCAGTCAAATGTCGTTCTTGTCCGTCGCGGTAAAGGCGGATTGAACGATTAGTCACGATCAAGGATTACTGCCTACCTCTCGGTCGATCAGATATGTTGCTCGAGCCTCTCGACATGGCGCTTTGGACAATCCTCGACCACGCGGTTGGCAGTATGAGGGTTAGGAAGCCTTGGTTGTCGGACTGTCCTCTGGGTCGTTCGTAGATTCGTGTTAACAGTTATTATATACACACATCAAATTATTTAAAACATCAAAAAATGATTGGTTGGCATAAATATATATTTAAAAAAAAAAAGAAATAAGCTCCATCAATTTATTTCACCAATCAAATTGCCCAATATGCCAGAGATGATCAACAACCCATATATTTTATTCAAACTCATTTAATACTCTGTATAGTAAAATTGCAATTGCTTTTACATACAATCAATCATATATCATAACCTTTTTAATGCGTCTAACGGATGAGCTCATCATTTAGTTTATTAAGATCTTGTATTTTCCAAAATTTATGGATGCTTTTTTTACCATAATGTCATTTTAATCTTAAGGAGCATGGCAATATATATATATAAAGAATGGGACGGGACATGAGGTCCCTAACCCATACTATTGGTTCAACCCCCGTCAGGTCTGGGGCAACCCATGCACCTAAATATTCGAGTATCCACTCGTTAAGGCAACAATCGTCAGAGGCGAGATTCGAACCCCAGAAAGAGAGGACTTACACCACCAAAGCGGATGCTCTACCAATTGACCAGGGAACGTGAAACGCCATTAAAATCATCACCTACCCAACCACCAGTATTACTTCTCACGACTAGTACAAATATGCATTTGCAAATGATGAAATGGAGCTTTTTTATATTTATGAGCCAAGAAAGCTGATAAGCATTCTATTTCAACCAAATGTTTGCACTTGAAAATCCATAAAAAAGAATTGGGTATTGATTGATAAAAAAAATTATTTAAATATTAATAATATTAATGTGATGAATTATATCTACAAAACTATGATAACTTTAAGAAACTTATGATTATATATTTTTAAAAATAAAATTATTTATAATATTCATAATAACCTTAAAAAATCTAATTTATTAATTAGCTTTACAATGGATTATTATTTTTAATCAAATTTATATAAAAAAAAGCACAAGTTATTTCTTTACTAATTTTGTGTGTGAGTGCCAAATTTTCAAAAATAAAATAACAATTCTTGAAGTAATTGTAAAAAAAAAAAATCAGAACGCAAGTTGTGTCCGGACAACGGACGTGATGCACGGAGGAAGCGGAGGATAAAAATAAAACTGATCTCACTGTCCATCCGGTCTGTTGTCCGGACACTGCTTGCGTCCGGACTCCAGACGTAATATTTTCTCCTACAAAATAGGGGGGAGTATGTATTTCGGAGGTGCGGAACGGATATTCTTCTTTAACTTTCTGTTTAATATTTCGTAGTTTGAATTTTTAAATAAAAATTAATAATTATGAACTTTAATGCAGTAATTATACATGATTCAAATTTTATGTCGACTTTATTATTCATTAAATACATAGAATATAAAGATTATTGAACCACACTCAAAGAATAATTTAGCAGTCCTGTTTTATGTATTCCAGCTATTAAATTAAATTTTCAGGAGGACCCAAAGCATGAGCGAACCGATCACAGTCAACTCACTGTTATACAGCAGTGATATGCGGCTGTGATCGAAGAGCGCAGCTCTGCGTGCACTTTCCGCACGCAATAATTAGACCCCAACGCACACTAGAAATACTCGAACAGGAAGCCATGATCGTAGTGGTTATTAAATAGAAACTTTTACATAAATATTTCATTCTATAATTAGGAAATAACAATTATACCAATAAAAATTACAAAAAAAAAAACATTTTTGAAGGTCTTGTTAGCGAGTAGTTGTTAAAATTGATTATTTATGTAAAATACTTTATGTATTTTATCGAAGTTTGAAAAGATTTAACAAATTGCATTGAAATTGCTTGAATAGGGTTAGCTAGATAGGCTTCCATTGAGAAGATGGTAAGAATCTATTTGGATGAAGTGAACACAAACATCTGTAAAAAATTTTGTTTGGTGAAGCAGCATCTCCCAAAATTTCTTTCGCAAGAAAGGTAAATTTTTATCGTTTTAGATTGCAGTTAGCCTCCTGCAATTGTACGAACTAAACTTTTAAAAGAAATTTATTGAAGGATAACGTTGCTTCAAACGAAGCTTAATGTGTTCGATAAGCTTGAGTCGAGAGTGTGTGGAAGTTGAAGTCATAGGTGAGGGTGGGAGAGCTAGAGTCATAGGCGATGAAGCGAGGCTAGGTCTTCCAAGAGTTAGCCTAATTTGTTGATCAAATTCATCAAAAATGGGTCATTGAATGTGTCCAAAACATCATGGAGAAATAATTTTTTAAAATTTTTTTTTCATTTTTTTAAATTTTTTTTATTTTAAAAATTTTGTTTATTAAGCGCATTTTTTGCATGTTTTTATTTTATATTTTCAAAAACAAATCAATTGATTTTTAAAAAAACTCAAAATATACAAAAAAAAAATTGAGTGTTTTTAAAAATAACTAAACGTGTTGTAACATACCAAATCTATTTTATTTCAAGTGAGAACATAAACAAAATAAAATATATTTAAAAAATAAATAGTCAAATTAAAAGTATTCTCAAATGGCTCCTAAACTTCCATATTTAAATTCCTAGCATTAAAATCCTTAACATCACATCAAATATACTACTATTATTAACTTTTTACAAATTAAATGCAATTTTTCATGCATATACATATAAATATAAATATAAATATATATATATATATATATATATATACCTAGATATTATGTGGTATTTATGTGCATATAAATATACTACTATTATTAACATTTTACAAATTATTCATCTTCTGCTTGAGCATGTGTGGAGCTTTTATATATTGTGCAAGTTTAATTTGTTTATATTTTATAATATTGAACTTGATTTGTATTGATTTGTTTATGGCAAGTGAACGAGTA
>NEWO01000065.1:1295241-1358873 GCA_003013225.1 Phalaenopsis aphrodite
TATATATGCATATAAATTGGTGTTTTAAGCATAAAAAAAATAAATTGTGTTTTATGATGAAATATAAAAGAATAAAATAAATTTTAGTGCAACAAAGTTTGTTTACACACTTTAAGAAAATAGAGTAAGTAGAACATGCATATACATAAGATATAAGTATGAAATCCTTCTAATCCAGTCCACATCACTTTCAGATGCATGTGTGGCAGTCTGTTTAGCAAAATAGGGACCCGAGTGGCAAAATTTCTACACTTACAGTTTGTAAGGAAAGAAATTAAAATTTTGAAAGCATGCACATTTGAACCATTTGTCAAACTAGAAGCAATGATGAATGTTCATTTTACAATACAAGATCCCAAACAGGTGGCTTTTTAAACTTGATGATTCTTAGACACATTTGATATTTTGAATAATGACCTCATCTGAATTGTCTTTTCATGTCAGACATAACAGTGAATGTCCATTCTTGAGATAATGTTTCAAAGTAATTTTTTTTTTTTTGCACTTGAAGCTTGTATGGTATATAAATTGTGATTATCAAATATATGCTCATTTAAACCATTTCATCAAATTGGATACAATAGTGAATGCCCATTTTCTTAGATGAAGTATTGAAAGCAAGTTTTTTTTGTGCTTAAACTTGTATGGACACAAAAATTAAGATTTTTAAAGATGAGCTCATTTGAACCATCTTATCAGCTCAACCACAAAAGTGAGAGTTCTTTTTTGTAAACAAAGACTTGACAGTAAAAGTATTGAACCTGAAGCTCATTACCAATGCATAATTCTCTTATGCTAATGGAACCTATGAGTCTTGTAGCTAATTAAATAGAGATACACCAATATAATATCTAATCTTTCTATGTTAACTATGATCATTATATATTGATGCACATATAAATGAGATAAATTAATGTATACATAAATTGTGTGTTGAGATAGCAAGAGTTTATGTGAATGATGGTTAATTAAGTGATTTCTCTAATTAAAAAAAATTGGCGTTGATTTACTATTGGTCAAACCAAACTAAATGAATAAATTAAGATGGAATTGAAATGATTTAGATTTTCATCCAATTGGTTGATAAGCCCAAAAGAAAATTATGATCAATTTAACATCCTAATTTGCATAGTTCATGTGATGTGTTGAAATTCTAGTTAAGATAAACAAAGGAATTTGTGTGGGGAACAACTTAATGATCAAAGTTGAACTTAAATAGGAAGAAGAAAATTATCTTGAGTGATCTCTAGAATGTGTTAGATAATCAAGTAAAAAGATATTATCATAGTCAAGCTTAAGTAAACGAGTGAGACTGGTAAGTTTCGACTCATTATCTCGAGAAACTTGAATTATTTGAACTTAAGCATCAATTTATTTATATTTTTTTGTCTAAAAGTTGTAAAAGTTTTTAATTTATTTATTAGATTCTCAGATTAGTTGGAATTTATATACTTGATTGTAAGGGTTTAGGTAGAGGATTTTGAGAAAACTCTATAGTGCTCCTTTTTATTGCATTAGCTTACACTTGATATTTCTTAGTCATTTTATAATAAAGAAATTTTGGCCCATAATATTTGCTTGGTCGTTTGAAAAGTTACAAAATATTTATGACTATTTGTATTTGACCAATTATTTAAGAGCTAACTTGAGTTTCATTTATTCACAAGCTTATCTCTTTCACATACCTGAGCATTATGGGTTTTCAAATTTATTAAATCACTTAAGATTTGAATTGATCTTCCCTGTATACTCAAACCCAATTAATCCTTAATTATTGATGGTTGACTATATTAGTCAAATGTATGAACAAAGATGATATGTTCACTCAATAATTCTTAATAATATGTTGATTTCCCCATTAAAAAAGTTATAAATGTTACATTTTGATGTATCTAATTGAGCAAAGAGGAGTGTCTCTTGGAGTTCTGAAAATCAATTTGATTGTACTCGAGTCCTTCTACTATTATTATAATTAAGATGTTCAGTTTTAAACAAAACTATTATGTAACTATGAAATTAGAGTATTGTGGTTCTAAACAAGTAGTCTTACTTGTTATCAACTGGCTCTTAATGGTTGTTCTTCTAATTATGCTTATGCTTGAGCCTCTTGTACCCATGTGTGATGGAATTTATAAATTTAGGGTCTGCTTAGAGAAGCTACAGTTGTGTAAAGAAGTTGTTGCAAAAGAAGTTGCTGATAAAAAACAACGATGGTTGTTGTTTTTTTTTTAAAAAAAAAGTTAAACACATCCTTCTACTAGCCACCACACTTAACCAAAACCGATGACAAAACACAACTTTCAGCTACAATTTTTTAAAAAAGCAAACAAAATGAAGTTTTGTCAAATAGAGAAAATTGTGGTGCGACATCACATCGCCTCCCCAAACGTACCCTTAATGGATATATGATAAACATTATCATACATCTAAATAGTCATAATAATATTGGTAATCTAATTTAATATTAATTAGTAACACGAAAATTAAAGGTTTGAGATTTTACATAACCTAATTATTGAAGGAGGTTGTTGATGGAGAAATTTGATAAACTTCTGATAAAAAAAAATTTAGTTGAAAACTACTTTTTCATTGAATATTTAAGGAATGAGAGAAATTAAACCATAAAAAATTTGTTTTTTCGTGACATTTTGTGAACAATTTTTTCTCCACCTCTGCCATAATTTCTTGCCCACCCTCAATGATTAAATATTTTATGAGAAATGGTAGAGTTAAGTCTTACCATCAGTCAAGTTTTCTAGTAAGTACAACCTAATCTAAATTTAATATATAAAAAACATTTTTTCACTCAATTAGAAATAAATAATTTGCTATAATAGTATGTGTGTGTGTGTGTGTGTGTGTGTGTGTGTGTGTGTGTGTGTGGACACACACACACACATACACACAACGCTACAATAATCTCCTAAAAACTCCACAATAAACCTCACTGTTACACTCTCAATAACCTCTGTGGTTACACTCCACAATAATCTCATAATAACATCCTAATAACCCCTCAATAATCTCCGCCCCATACATAACCCCTCAATAACCACAAAATAACACTTCAATAACTCATTAAAAATCTATGTTTTTTCACTTGAATAACCTTCCAATAACATCCACGTGACGACATATTACTGGACGTCCACACGCAGAGCTGCATAAGTACTATGTATGGAATAATCTCTTCATTTCTTGATGGTATTTCTCCCTCTACTTTCAATCTCTCATGCCTTCGTTTCTTGGTGTTGTTTCTCTCTCTATTCTCAATTCATTGGTGACCTACTACATTTTGTAATCTGTAATAATTAACATTATAAGAAATTTCCTCAATCAGCATATTCAGAAGAGTTGGAGTTTTTGAATCTCCAGAGATTGAAAAATGATTGCATAAATTATAAAGATTTAAATTATGCCAATAACCAATGTTTTTAGTCATGTCGCATAATTCAATTAGAAAATGAATGGATTTTGGTGAGAATTTCCGTGAGAAAATCACTTTCAAAATTTAAACCAATAACTATGTTGAAGACATGCATAAGGGTATAAATTATATATATATTACATTTGAAGGTTATTTACGTTCGAAGTCCAATGATGGGACATCATGTGTTAAGTGAGTTCCACCGTAATACATTGGCATTGGCTAGTGTTAAAAGTAATGGGATCCACTCAACACGTGGCGTCCTGTGATTGGAAGTCCGATGTAATATTTTTTTCCTATTAAGGTGATTCTATTTTTCTATTCGCAAAAATCAGACCGTCAAAATCAGGTGTTTAATTAAGGTAAAGTGATCAGACGGCTGAAAACAACTTATTCGGTAACGTTTACGAAATCCCGGTTATCCAGCCCTGCCTTCCTTGCGACACGCCCGTTATGGCACTTCTTACCCGAGCGCATTTTTTTTTCGAAAATTCAAAATTCCAACGGTCGTCCCTTCTCAATCGGCCTTCTTCATCTCTTTCAGAGGAAAAATCGAATTTTCTCGGCTGAGATAAACGCAGCAGCGCACTTTTCTGGTTTCTCGTGCCTCCTTTCTTTCAAACATCTTTCCCTCCTCGAATTTATTCTCTGAATCAGTAGAAAACCCTAGTCGGCAAGGTTAAATTTTCTTGAGCGACGTCGCAAGAAAGAAGAATCAGTTGAATAGGAGAAGCTTGAATATTTTTATCATGGTTTCCGTTCAAGTCTGTGAAATTGGAGAATTTTGAAGAAGATGGATTGGTAGTGACTTTCGAGTTGAAGCCTTAATGTATATGGAAGAGAAGAATGTGAAGATGGCGGATTTAAAAGGTAATTTCATCTATTTACTCATAGAATAGCATGAATGTGAATCTCTTTGATCTTGCAGAAACAACCTGGGATCTAATAGTATTTTCTTTGTTGTTTCTCATCTGGAACTGTGAAATTAATGCATTGCATAATCTGGTCTTTTTTGGGTATGATGCTACAGGTTACTCCAAGCGTAGGTTCTCGGTGACATTTTCAGACTTAACCATGCCTACCAGCTGTTCGCCGGAAGTACCCTGTGAGAATATCCAGGAGAGTCCTGCATATATCAGAAAAAGGCAGAATATTGCAATCTCACCTGTTGAGCTCTTCTCTGAAAACCATGTAGGATTAGCTACAGAAAAGCAAGAAAAATCTTCCGATGAAAAACTGCCGAAAGAAGCAATCAGTTTGGAATTTTCTCCCAATTTTCCACAGAATCTGGAAGCTGAGGGGAGTTTTTTGGCCTTAAATGCAGGAGGAGTAGATGCTTCTGTTGCTTACGAGGGAAAAACGTTTGAACAGGATGATTTCTACACGGGTGGAGATATTATCAGAGCAGATGCTCAAGCCTTGGATGGCAGTGTGCATGCATTATATCAATCTGCTCGGTTTGGAGACTTCTCTTATGAATTCCCTAATCTGAAAGAGGGGGATTACCTTATCGACCTTTACTTTGCAGAGATTGTGTTTACAAATGGCCCCCCTGGAATGAGAGTTTTTGATGTTTATATTCAGGAAGAGAAGGTGAGAAAGTTCTGGAAGAATCTTCTGTTTTTTATCTACATCACTTAGCTCTTTGTATGAAAAGTGAGTATTTTTGCAGGCTGTCTCTGGCATTGACATATATGCAAAGGTTGGTCCAAACCTCCCACTGGTAATATCAAATGTGGAAGCTTCAGTTGTTGGAGGGGAGGGTTTATCAATAAAGTTTAGAGGGCTTGTTGGAAAACCAGTAGTATGTGGTATTTCAATAAGAAGGGGGGTTTTTCCTGCCGGTTAGTTTTCTGTTATCAACTTCCTTTCACTTGGCTAATTTTGCTAGCATCTAGTAATATAACATATATCAGTACTCATTTAATAAAGTATGCCGGGCTTGATTAGAAAATCAGAATGTTCAGAAACAAGGAGATGGCCTCAAGTCATTAGATGGAAGCAATGAAGAAATGCTAAATATGGTTGGTCTGATTTTACTAATTGATTTAGTAGGAGCTTGTTGAACATATGCACGTTAAATTTTGATTTTCTCAGCCTACTCATCAAATTTTACAGGACAACTGCCGTGAACATAGGAAATGGAAGCGAAAATATGATTTGCTCATCAAAGAACAATTAGAAATGAGAAAAGCTTTGGCTGCTGCCAAATGCGAGAATGAACTCAAAAGCCAGGAATGCCATGAGGCCTGGGCATCATTACAGGAAATTCAGATGGAACTGATGCGAAAATCTCTACATGTTGGCTCCTTAGGTATGGAAATTATACTTTAATATGCCTTCTAAGGGATATAATAGTAACCACAGCTGTTTTTTTTTTTCAGCTTTTGCGGTGGAGGGACAGGTGAAGGAGAAAAGTAGGTGGTGTCAATATGCAGAAGATTTATCGGAGAAACTTAAGGTACTCAAATTTTTTAAACTTCATTTTTATTAACTTTTTTTATATTTTTTGAAGTTTTATTTAGTTCAGAGATATCCCTCTGTCGGCCAGCTCAACTCTCCCTTTTTTTTTTGCTACGAGACTCTTGCCTGATGTTTGACTCCAGCATATTAATATGTTTGGTTTGGTAAACATCATAAAAACATAGCTTATGTCTTTTTCTGCATATTTGAGCTTGATAGTTGATGAAGCAAGAGCATGTCAAGTTGACAGAAGAAGCATTGGAATTTAAAAATTGCCTTGCCGATATGATTAGCAGGATGGGCACCATTTTACCTTCCAGTAAGTGTCCGTATATTTGTTCCTTCATCTCTCAGCTCCAGATTTATAGGTATGCTTATTTCTTTGTTTCCTTTTAAATTGTTAATGACAGACAATTTAATTACTTTTGACAGTGGATAATCACATTAATCTTGAAAGAAAATACGAAGATCTAAAATTGAGGTTCATTGAAGAGTCCAAGGAACGGAAGAACTTGTACAACAAAATGATTGAACTGAAAGGTTGGGCAAATGTTAGAAAGGAATTAAAGCATTTGCTGAATAACAATACATAATCCTTTAATTTATTCCCATAATGCTGCAGGAAACATCAGAGTTTTTTGTCGTTGCCGGCCTCTTAGTTCAGAAGAAATATCTAGAGGAGATGATATGGCTCTAGATTTTGAATCTGCAAAAGACGGTGAGCTCCTTGTTAAAACCAATGGAGCACTAAAGAAGTCTTTCAAGTTTGATGCAGTTTTCAGTCCTGAAGAAGATCAAGGTTTTGAAAAAAAATCATTCTTATTTAGATTCTTATAGGCAGCATGTGCTAATGTCCACCTGAAAATAGATTCTTCTTTTGATCAGAAAGGGTTTTTGAAAAAACTTCACATCTTGCAACATCAGTGTTGGATGGGTACAATGTCTGCATATTTGCTTACGGGCAGACTGGAACTGGCAAAACCTTTACCATGGAAGGAACAGGAGAAGCTCGTGGAGTGAACTTTAGGACCCTTGAGGAACTGTTTCGAGTTGTCAGGGAAAGACAAGGTTTATTCCAATACGAAATAACCGTAAGTGTTCTGGAGGTGTATAATGAACAAATACATGATTTGCTCTTATCTGGATCTCAACCTGGAGTTGCTGCAAAGAGGTATGTTGTACAGTAACGTTTAAATAATTGAATCGTACAAATTAACGATTTAACTTATAAATGCATTCTTTCTTAATTGTATTTAAAAGCTGTAGACTAGAAGTACGACAAGCTTTGGAAGGAGTACATCATGTGCCTGGTCTGGTTGAAGCTCGTGTTAACAACTTGATTGAAGCATGGGAGGTTTTACAGACAGGCAGTAAAGCGAGATCTGTTGGATCCACCAGTGCAAATGAACATAGCAGCAGATCACACTGGTCAGTTTTCTAAGCAATGTTCATTTAAATAATATTGGAGATTGCTTTTCTTAATTTCTATTTAATCTATTTATCAGCATCCACTATGTATTGGTAAGAGGTGAGAATTTGGTGAATGGTGAGTGCACCAAAAGTAAATTGTGGCTTATTGACCTTGCTGGAAGTGAGAGAATAACAAAAACTGATGCTCAAGGAGAGCGTCTGAAAGAGGCACAATGCATTAACAAATCCCTCTCTGCATTAGGAGATGTGATATATGCTCTTGCAACCAAAAGTCCTCATATTCCTTTCAGGTTGGTAGCTGGAGCCTTTTGCATGCAACATAACTACTTCATTACTATACTAAGTGTTCTGTGGTTTGTAATTTTTTTCTAAATTTGTAGGAACTCGAAACTGACTCATTTACTACAAGACTCACTAGGTATTTTTTTTTCTCTTAACTTAATTTTTCTGTTGATTATTGAATATGTTACCTCTATCTTGACCATAAGATTGCTTTGAATGAGCCATGTAGGGGGCGAATCAAAGACTTTGATGTTTGTGCAAATTAGTCCAAGTGAGAATGATGTTGGTGAGAGTTTGTGTTCCTTGAATTTTGCAAGCAGGGTTAGGGGAATTGAGCTTGGCCTAGCAAAGAAGCAGTTTGACGGCGGTGAACCTTTCAAAAGTAAACAGATGGTATGATATATCTGTCACAAGGATGATAATAATATAATGAACAAAAACATCTACTTGTATTGAATCTTACTGTTTGTATTATTTTAATTCATTTGCAAATTTATGTCTTAGGTTGAGAAGGCCAAGCAGGAGATCAAGAACAAAGAATTACAGATAAAAAGCTTGGAAGAGATGATCTGTTCCGTAGAATCAAAGAACAAGGCAAAAGATCTGCTCAACAGAAATCTTCAGGAGAAAGTATGGACCTTGCTTTAACCTTTATTAGAATATTCTGCATTCATTTTATATGGAATGCAAAAATCTAGATTATTGACTTCCTCTTCAACAACCTTTCTGTTTTTTCTATGTTATCTTTGTCTTTTTGAAGTCTTTGTAAGATTGAAGTGCCTACTTTACCATCATGATTTGGTAATGAAAATGAATCATAATAGAATTAAAGCTTATAATAAGATACTAACTAAATAGGAATTTTTTGTCAGCTTTTTTATCATTGAATCAAAAGAAGGCAACAATAATAACAATATACAGCTCAGTCTTGTTCTCAATAGAAGAGACTTGGTCTCAGGTCACTTGTTATTTCTTCTGAATGTGTTTAAATTATCTGTTGTAATTTTGCATCTATTCTTATGCTAAATTGGTTTGTGATGACAAAATGAACACGGTTGATAAAAAAAAAATGGTTTATGTAACCTTACTTCTTCCACTAAAGATTCTAAATATTAGTTTGGAGTTTAGAAATTGATAGTAATGGTCCGTTCATGTTGAGATAATCGGCTTTATGTCCATGTTGGTTCCTAAATTTTAGTAGGTAGAAAAATTCTGACATGAAGATTCTAATTCTGTGCAGATCAAGGAGTTGGAATCACAACTTCTGATCGAAAGGAAACTGGCAAGGCAACATGTTGACTTCAAAATAGCAGAGAATCAACAGCAACAGCAAAAACTGCTTGAACAAAATACTCCATTGAGTTCTGACTCTCCTCTTTCAGCAAGTAGGCCTCTTATTGAGAGGAATCAAAGTAGTCCTGCAAATCAAAGAAAAACTCTAAAACCCATCAGAGAGAACAGTACAGATTACTCTTCAGTTTCTGTCACATTCAAACTCTTTAATTCCATAAAAGATAAGGAGAACAAGCCAGAGCTGGCTGAAGATACACTCCCTGGAAATGCCAACAGACTTTCTCTTGAAAATGCGATGCGCCGTATGTCCATGACTCCAACTAACCGCCGTGATTCTTTGATTCCACCTCCAGTAGCAAAAGCAGCAACATTGGCATGCTTTCTTCCTCAATTCCCATTGACTGTAATGGAAGCAGGAAAAGATAATCCTTCTGAAGGAAGAGGCTGTGATCAAGGAGGAAAAAGAAGTAACAAGAAAAATGGCATACAGAGGAGAAGCCTACAAAAGAAGCTAATTATCAGATCACCATTGCCTCAGTCCAGTTGCAGAGGCAATGCAACTGGAGAGAAATTGAGAGTTTCTATTGGTAGCAGTGGCTGGAGGACAAGAAGAACACCTGGAAGTGATGCTAAAAAGACAGATAAAATGTTGTCTCAGCAGAAGCGCCAAGTGAAGGACAAGGAAAGAGGCTGGAATGTTGGAGTAACTAGGAATGCATTTTGATCTTGGATCATAGTTGAACTCATTTCAATTAGGCTTCTTATTATTATTATTATTATTTATTTTTTAAACCTTTTGGGCTTCCAAAACAGAACGATATAGAAATATATATCTACTGGCATGCACTTGTTTTCTGTTTCTGAAAACAAAGTTTTGCTTCCTGCACTTGGGGTAAAAATACTTGGCATTTGTTTTCACCTGCTTTGGATATGAGTTATGTTTCTTAAACAAGTCGAATGATGCAAAAAAAAAATGCAAATGAATATTGAAAAAAATAAATAAAATTGAGTGCAAAGTATATAAATTTATGTGTACATAGCATATTTACCTTAATCATGCTTTTCAGTCCTGAAAAATTTTTCTAGATTGATCAAGACTTGTAATCCTATTGTGAAGTGCCGTGGCAGCGGGCTGTTGTTGCCCGCTACACGCAACCACTCGTCAGCCGCCGCTAACACATTAATGCTTACATTGAAATGTGTTATTTTTCTCTTACTTTATACCAAACAAAAAATATGAAGTGGCTTGTTTAGTTTACAATGAACCAATATTATAAATAAATATATATATATATATATATATATATATATATATATATTATATTGCCAACCAAACAGCCTAAATATATGTCAAGGGACTAATCCTTGTTGAAGCACAAACAATTATATCAAATACATACATATTGTAAACTAAATTAATATGCTTTCAATAAAATTTTTTAAAATTTATGTAATAGATATAAAGTATTAAACATATTTTTAAAATAAATTATTTCATTTTTATTAAATGAATTAAAAATTTCAAAAAATGTGTTTAATTAGATAAACAAACTAGTACATTGAAAATTGCACAATCTAAAAATCTTTCAAACTTGCATCATAGAACTATCAAACCAAAAAAGGAGAAAAGAGGATGAAAGATTGCATGAATTCAATAACCTCCATTTATTTAATTGTCATTTTGGAAGGAATTTATTTACTCTAGTCCTGTCATTTTCACTTTAACGAGCCTAAGTAATTGCATCAACCTTTAAGTTATGTGCATAGTTGTGTTTGCAACCATCATGTGTAGATGAACCCAAAAATTGGGGATAATTTTACTTGTGAGGCCTTGCTCGTTGTCTTCTCTAATTGCAATGCTGCCTCTCCGTTCTATATAAGAACGGGCAATGCATGGACACATGGTCAATTGATCACCTTGTCCATGCATTTGCTTTCCAAACATGAGAGGCCACCTATGGCCAAAACCCAAGATTTGAACTCCCCTACTTGGGTCACTCCCATTGGATATTAGCCCTCTTCTTCCATCCACGAAAGATCATGGCTTATAAAACCTTTTGCCACCCATTGGGCAGCTCAATTGACCACCCTTTCATGGCTTATAAAACCACCACCACTCCACGACCATAGAGGAGACATACACAAATATTGTAGGAACTCTGCCAAAGTCATTCCAAAACCTTCCCACAATCTCACGAAGCTCGTCCCAACCATTTTCAGCCCTCCTTCCCCACTGAGAAACCCTAATTTCCCAACGGAAATCCAGGGGTTTATCAGCCATTCCACCAAACTCCACGAAACTCCTAATTGATAATCCCAAAAGTTTCACAGCACCTCAAAATCATTTCCCCGATCAAAAGCCCCCATTCCCGAGCTCTCTAACCTAACCCTAGACCACACTCGAGACACCCTTCGACCAAATTCATACTTAGACCCAACCACAACTCAAATTGACACTTGGAGGACGTTTGTGAGATCAAGGCAAAGCTTCTCAACCACCCGTCCTCACCTCTTCGGCAAAGGTATAGCCCGAAAATCCCTAATTTTGTCTCGGTTTGAATCTTTATGAAAAAAATTTATATTTCAAGCGTATCTAGTCATGTGGATGTGTTTGTCTCACTTAGATGAAGGTGTAGGAACAAACTAACCTTAATTTAATGGAGTTTCGAGTGAGATTTTAGAGTTATAACACAAACGGTTCACAGGTTGCGGACGATCGAGGACAATGAACAGATGGCATACATTTTCACGTGTATAGAACAAACGAAAAAGTTGGGGTCGGACGGGGCGATGCTATGCGAACCGTGCGGGCAACACGTGGGCTTTCGACGGGTTTGATGATACTGTCAGCACCGCATGAATAAGTAGATAAATAGGGATTTTTTGAATTAATTAAATAAAGAAAAATACATCTAACTTAAAAATTCATATCTTGGTGTAGAAAAATCATAAAAATAAAATAAAAATACATTTGTATTCAATGAACAAAAGAAAATTTAATGGACCAAAAGTTTAAAAAAAATTATTAACTATTTTATTTTAAATTAATTAAAAACCCCTAGACAAATTTAATTGTAATTAATTAAGTAATAATCAAAATCACATGAAATTTTAAGGGTTTGTTCCTAATGATCCTAGGAATGTTTATTTATTTTTCCAAGATTGGAGAACACGCCTAGCATCAAATGTTCTAATTTTCTAGGAATTTTGCCTTGTTTAAACTAAAAAATTATAAAAAAAATAAAATAAAAACCAAAAAAATATAAAGTAAAGTCTGTTGTGTTCGATATGGTTGGAGGACCAAATGAAAAATAAAAAGGGGGATTTAGAATAAAAAATGCATTATTAAGTATTTTTCTATTTAAAAAAATGAATAAAAAAATTTTAAATATGTAAATATAATTCAAAAAATCAAAAAAAAATACCTCAAAGTGAAGAAAACAACCTTAGGATGCTTGCATAAAAATTTTAAAGTCAGAAGGTTTATTTTTAATATAAAAATGTATTTTTTTAAGAAAAATAGTAACTTTTGTTTAAAATAGTGATAGAAAATAAAATAAAAATCATGAAATTAAAAATTAAAGTTTAGGGGTGTTCATTGAGATCAGAGGAAACTAGGAAAAATAAAATCATCGTCAAAATCAAAAGTTCATTTTAACTATTTTTTAATTAAAAATAATTTAAAATACAAAAAATGCAAAAACATTCTAAAATATCACATATTACTCCTTGATTAAAGAAAAAAACTTTAAAATGCTTTTATAAATTTTTTAAGTTATAAAAATGTATTTTTCTATATTTTTTTTATTAAAATTATTGTAAAAAATAAGATAAAAGTCACAAAGTTATAAAATAAATTTCTCTAAGTTCTTGGAAGTTGAAGGGACTAATGAATAATAAAAAAAATAATTTTCAAAATAAAAAAATATTTTCTATTTATTTACTCATTAAAATTAATTAAAAATCATAAAAATTAAAATATAATTCAAATATCTATGAAAAGTATTCAAATTGGTCCTCTAACCCATACGAACACACTTGAATTTTCCTAATGACAGAAAATATATTTCGGCAAATCAAATTAATTAACATTGAAAATTCATAATTATAAACCAAAATAATTTTAAAAAATAAAACAAAATCAGAAAAATCTAAAATCTCCTCTGATATTTCAATGAACCCATGAGTAACAGACCATCAATATTTCAAGGTCATTTGAATTAAACTAAAAGTGTTATGGGATAGAAAACATTAGGGGTAAAATTATAATTTTATAATTTTATATTTTAATTAAAAATTTAGGTTAAACCAGAGGGTAAAAGAGTGATGTTTGTGATAATTAATCCTCTGAGATGATAGAAAAATAAAAGGTTAAAGGTAGAAACTAATTCACATCATTTTCTACTAAAATGTATAATTTTAATTATTCAAATTGTTGAGGGTTGAAATATAATTAATTTTGGATGATTCAAGTGAAAAGGGGGCACAATTTAGGAAGTTAGTTAATAACTAATTTGTAGCCCCAAACCAATGGTTATGCATAATTCAATATCTTAATAAGAATCAAACTCATTTCATAAATTTTTTTTCAAAATTATAAATGTATCCTTAAAAGATCCAAGAGCATGGTAGTGAACTACGCTTGATCTAAAACCATTTAAAGGGATTAAAAAAGAAAGAACATAACTTATCAGAAGTATTCCTAAAACACTACAAGCTCATTTTCAATTGAGAAGAAATAGTAAGATTGCCTACCTATAAGGGTAACCATCCACATAAACTTCAAATATAACACCAAAGAAGTGACTACTTGCCCTACTCATGGATTAATTGAACCATGAAAGTTGAACATAATTCAAAGCATTTAAATGAAACTCTAATTTAACAAGGGTTGATCAATTCAATACTATGGTAAGATCAAATGAACTTGAAATGGTCCAGGAGACTCTAAAGTTGTTCAGGGTCACTCCCCGAACACCTTTATAAGATTTCGGACATTTTAAAGAACATTTTGGCTTACCTAAATTTATTGAAGAAAATCATCCTCAAAACTTTAAGGACCCACCAAGATATGACCCGGGACCTTTTTAACTTAAATTATTAATAAAAACCCCGTCATTACTTATCATAGAGTAAAACTCAATGCTCAAGGGTATGAATTTTGAATATGGTATTCAAATACTTGTGAGCACTTGTGAATATTTAAATGTCACATATGAATCATTGGGCTTGTGTAAGTCTGAGGTCTGGGTGGTGAGGGTGACGACGATAATGCGTATGTGTGCAAAGAGCGAGATATTAAAATAGTTTATCCTCCCTCAAAGACCTGATTGTGTCAGGATTTCTAGGTTCTTTTCTTAGTTTTCCAATTCTCCTAACAATGCGTTCTAATTTTGAATTGTAGGGTATCAGATTTTTATGTCCAAATTTACGCATACAATTGAAATCAGTACACAGAAAAACAGTTAACTAAATATGAAAATAAGTTGTAATTCAAGTAAAAGTTTTCTAATAGTCCTAATTTGTCTGCTACTCTAATTATGATTTTTTTTAAATTTAATTTTTACTACCAGACAACAGCGCCAAAAACTTGACAGTGACTTTATATATGCTTAAAAATACAAGAATTTGATACTGCTGCTAGAAGATTTAAATCCCCGGCAACGGTGCCAAAAACTTGATCACGATTATAGATTTGATAAATATGTGTATAAAATATTCAATAATTTCAAATTCACACTTATCAATGCAAGTATACGTATCGCTCCAGTAATACAGGGCTCTAATGGAGTCCTGGATATCGATCCCATAGCGAGTAATAATAGAGGCTGCGAACTAAGATTTAAAAATCAATACCTAATCTCAACAATATAGTTCAAATTGCATATTTGTCACTAATAGGCAATTAAAATAAAATTATAATTTTAATAAACTCTTAATTAACTAATTATACTAATAAAGTTTCTAACGTGAAGTTTAATACATAAGAAAGCATCATTCTCCTTGTCAAAAAATTTAAGTGAATAGATAAATTAAAACAGTTCAAATTGTATTGTGTCAAATAGGAGCATACATATTTTTTACCCTTTGGACCAGGCATAAAGAACATTGTCTAATCCTATGTTTGGTTACTGAATCTGCGGCTAGGCTGAGAGGATACCGGTTCTCACTTCGGAGCTCCCACGTTCCCCTAGCCTGAGGGCTAACATCTACACTTCAGCACCCAAATGATAGGACCGAATTGAGAATTTTAGTATGTCACTCTAAAATCTCCAATTCTACGCCCGATAATTTTTATTTCCCTATTTATTTGCACTCAACTTTCAAGGACTTTGACCTACCTAAATCTTAGATGTAATCTTCACTTAGTTGTAAAACTCAACATATTTTAACAAATCAATTGGCCAGATTGAAAGTAAATTAAGATTGAAGTGAAAAGATCATCACAACTTCCTTAACATTCTCATGGCACAACCAATTCAAATCACCATTTCACAAAATCTCAAGACAAAGAGAAAGACGGAGAAAACTACTCAAAACTCATGGAGAAGATACAATAAAACTTGGAATTTATATATAAAAGCAAAGTCATACAAACTTCAATAAGTAAATACAACTTATCATTAATTCCTCCCCAAACAAACTCCTCAAAGTTCCTCTGAATCTCTTTCTTTCTTTACAGCACACAGAATTCTCCTTTAAAGCGGCAAGGAGGAAGAAATCTATCACTTTCCTTCCACTCTTACGATCTCTCAAAGAATTCCTCACAATACTAACCACTCTCTACACTTTAATGGACACCACAAACAACAAAGACTAAGCGGACACCCATGGACACCCCCTTTTTCGGCATCCAAATGTTTTTTTTTAAGTTGTAGAAGAGTTTTCAAGAGTTGCCCAAACGTCCCTTCAAAAATCATCCACATTCAACGCATCTGTTGAGAGAACCGACGTGCTCGCCGTCAATTCTTGACTTTCGGGAAAAACCGGTCGTCGGCGACGTCGAGCCCCCAAGATCAAATCTTCATATTTTGGTTCTTTTTGCTCCAAATTCGCTCTTTTTGCATCTTTTTGCTCCAATGACCATAATTCAAAATACCTGCAACAAAACATCAAAAATATATTTCTTTAAAGTGTAATATCATCAAAATCAGTGTAAAATAGGTATGAAAATCTCAACATGTTTTCCTTTGGTCAACGGGATAAGTCACCTATTACCGTAAGACTTTGACGGTCATATCAGCCCCAGCCCAAGGATCCAAGGGACTTAAAACACGTCACAAGAAGATGGGAGACATTTAAAAGATGTGACCTTACATACGACCTAACTTATATAGTTTAAGAGTATGGTGGATAATACAAAAATTGTAAAAATTCATTTTTATATTTTTTAAATATCATACCTACAATGCAGGCCTGTGATGCATATGCCGCACGTTACAACCATTGGATCCTTAACACAGTCTTACTCGTGTTAATCCCGGTGACTTAACTCGCATTTCTCCCCGGGGTCAACCCGACAAGCAATACTCGTTAAGGCATCGCGACCGACATTAGATAACTCTCCTAATAAATAGGACAAGTCATCTAGGAATGGGCAAACACACAAACATGCAACATCACACATTGTGATTGTTCAACTGAAGTACGAAACAATCACAATGGGCGCCCAAAAGGACGAACAGACAAATCATGCAAATGAATGCAAGGATGCTACAAGCAACATGACACACACAAACGGGATATACCGGTAAAAACAAGTTACCTATAAAGAGGAATTATAACTGCGTAGGGACCCGGGGTGTCATGCAACTAGCAGACACCGACTACAAGTGAGTTTATATCGAGTAAAAAGATACATATAAAGAGGATTTAAACCTTACCCGAGAGACACTCACCGAGCACACATGCAAAATATATAGCAGAGATATGGCAAGTGCATCGAATTGGTGAGGGCAAGTATGTCATGAAGGCAGTGACTTAGAAAGAACGGGCTTGTCGTGTAGGCAGCGACCCAAAAGATAAGTATGTCGATGAGGCAGTGACCTAGAGGTGAGTATGTCGTGACGACAGCGACCCTAACAAATGATATTTCGAGGAGGAAGTGACCCAAAAGTGCAGCTCAAGCAAGTAATAATGACCATGCAAACAAATGCACATAGGATATGATGCAACATGCAAGCAGACAAACATACATGTGCACATGCACAACATACAATGTGATGCAAAGGCATACAAACATGCAAGTGTCCGGGCGACTGGACCGTGGTAACAGTCGGACCGCTGAAGTAGGTAGATCAGCTTGGCGTAACCAATCCGATCCACAACAATGGGTGATCGGCTCGGGACAGTCGATCGAACCCAAAGTGGGTGATCGACATGTAGTGGTCAAACCCGAAAGATAGGGTGAACGACACGGGACAACTGATCCGAACCCAAAAGATGATCGGAGATCGATCTAGGATGAATGATTAACCCAAAGTGCTCACACAACAACTCATATGATATGCAACAAATGGTCACATGCAACAAATGGTCACATACAACAAGATAGATCAATTCCATGCAATGAAACCCAAACGCTCGACGGTGCGTCAAACTCGACATAATGTCCGTACGCAAGGAACCTACGGTTGACACACTTGGATTTGCGGAATCGCTACCTCTGACTTTGGCATGACAATGTGGAGGGCTTCCCCCTATGATTTTTCTTAGGGGAAACTCTCCATCATTCGTAGAGAGAAATAGTTGCAAAGCTTTTCCCGCTCTACTAATGCACATGATCTTGTAAGATGGACTAGCTACAAAGTTTTTCTCATCCACTAAGATTGAACTCAACCAAATTCTCCAAAGAAAGTTGGGAGTGTCAAAGTGGTGAGAAATTGGGATTCTGACCAGGCGGAGTTACGACCTAATGCTCACAAAATGAAAATTATTCCGCTTCGTATAGGACTTATACAACTCATGTGATTCCTAACCTAGAGCTTCCTCAAGGTAAATCGACGATCCATCACATAGGCTTGGTTGGTCGACACATGTTGTATAGCACCTCCACCCCATGTAGGCAATCAAACCCACGAGCCTAGACTAGACTAAACTTACGGTAGGCTAAGGGATAAGGAAATCTCACCATCGTGATGGTTATAGACGCGCTATCTTTATGCTGAATGAGACCCCAAGTTTCTAGCAAACCTCGACGGTGCTTCGACGAACTTTCCTCACCTCTCACTCCAAGGCATCAGTATTCGGTCCGCGTGTCGACATACCTCACCGCGAACCATGCAAACGAGTGAAGACAAAGCTAATGAGGTACCGCGCAACGAACCACACAAATGAATGAGGGAAAGATAGTTATGCAAACTACCGAGAAGGGGTCAAATGCCAGATTTTGCGCCGTTGTCGCTGCCCTGTAAGTGTTTGCCACTCCAACAAGGGAGAGCTGCCGGTCTTATGGAAGGAGATCGCGAGAACCCCAAAATTTAAGGCATCGCCTGATGCAAAGCCCCAAGCCCTTCCATCAATCTGCCTCTAAGGACTTGGGAAGGAGCAGTGTCGAAGGAGAAGAAAAATGGGATTTTCGGCCTCTCGGCGAGGAAGATCTTACGGCAAGGAATAGGCTGACGACAAGGCTTCGATCGCCGGTAAGAACGTAAACCGGTGCGGGTTGGTGAGCTAAGCAAAGTTTTTGCAAGCCTTGAGCCTGAAGGAGGAAGAGGCTGTCCGCCTGCATTGAGGGAGGCGGCAGCATGCCGCCGGCGGAAGACCCTATCGCTAGTCTCTGATAGGTAGCTAAGCAAAGTTTTTTGTATGGTTATGGGTATTCGTTTCATGTTATCATTTTTATTTTAATTCAGTCTCTGATTTCCTTTCACTAGTATTGATGAACTATTTAAAATGAATAAATTTATATTATCTTTTTGTTATGCAAACTTATTTGTTTTAGAATATTAAACAAATTCACTTCAATTACCATGTCATGCATTGCCAAGGTGTATCGTCTTTCGAATTTGGTGTATGACATACCTGGAGTACACCCCAAGTACACCCTATCTGCAAAGTGGTAGCATGTGATTTTATCTATTATGCATCAACCTTCTTAAAATTTGACGCTCAAAGCTCTTTCAACAACACAACAAATAAACAACAAAGAGTCTGGGACGTCAGAATTTTCAGAGCCCACAAAAATCCATCCATTTTTTGTCACATTTAAGAATGTTTAAAGCTGGGTTGAATCGATAATATGCTGATCGTGTTGCCCGGTCATAGTATCAGACCTTGTTGCCTTTTTATCAAGTATCATTTGTTATGATCTTAAAAGTGAAAAATGCTTCAATATAGCTTATCTACCAAAGGTTAAAACATCACATTGACAATTCTCTGAAGAAAATTATATTTCATGCATAATCAGCTTAAGATTAATCTTAATATGATTTTGAGAGGCCTTATGATTAAGTAACATGAACATAATATTGATACATATTAAGAAAAAAAAATATGTCCAAGGTTATTTAAGTTATTAAAGATAGGTATGCAGGATTTTCTACTGGTGTTGGGATTAATTTTGGATTGAGCAATTAGTTCACAATTATAGTTGGATGTATCAAGAGCACGCATTGAATTTATAAGAATATTCAAAATGATGCTGATGAACATATTTGTTGAGAAGTGGAGAATAATAGTGAAATGTTTACCAGATAAAATATTTTGCTTAGTAGAACAAATAATAGGCACATAATATGCAAGTTTAGCAAGAGTTATATCAACAATTATTAGTTTATATTTTAGAAGCCAATGGTGATACCAATATAGGATAGATTTAAATGTATTGAATCTATCATATGGAATAATGGGGAAATAGGCAAGGATGTAAGTTTTAGGCGTTGTTTGGTTCGGCGTGCGCTGCGCGGCGCGGCGTGCGACAGCGGCTTCGTCCCGCATTCCGGTGTTTGGTTCGACGTTTTGCGGCAAATTGTTGGCGAAGCGGATCGATCCGCGGCCGCGATATTAGGCCGCGGTCCCCGCTTTCCTCTTACCCATTGTCCCGCTTACCCCTTTCGTTTCTCTTCAGCCCTAACGACTTCCCTTGCGGCTCTCCTTCGTCATCTTGCTTCGTTGCCCCGCGATCGACAGATCTGAGGTATAACGAGCATTTTTCTTCTTCTAATCGCAGATTTGAGGGTGCTTTACGATTTTTTCGAATGTGATGTTTTCTCTACTCCTATCCTTCCTACTTCGGCGATTTTTTCTTCAACACATGGAAAAAACGAATGTGATGTTATTTACCCCTTTCTTTCATCACTAGGGTTTTGCCTTTTCTTTACCTTCTCGTTTGACCCATTATTGTTTGGTGGCTGACGACTCAAGATTGGTCGCAGATTGTGGTTGTGGTGGTTGATTCATGTGTAGTGGTAGTTGTTCATGCAATTAGTAGTGTGAAGTGCATAGATGACAGTGCATATGAGCTGTGGAATTGATGTGGAGTTGGCTTGTTAATGTCATGATACCTTACTCTTCTTCCTCCAAATGAGGTTGAGTTGGGTTAGGAGGGGGATTGATCATTCCCTTCTTGTCTTGCTTGTGATTAGGAAGTTGTGTTTTTGATTCCATCTACTATTTTCGTTTTCCCCATTCTTTACTTTGACAGTGAACATACATTTTCGAAATCCCCTGTTTGGTTCGGCTTCTGCTGTATCTGCTTTGATGTTTTTGGAGAGTGCAACTGCTTTTGTGGAGAGTGATATGCTCTTCGTGGTGTGGTATTTTTGGAGTGCATTTGCATTTTTTATTCCAGCATTCTATTGCTTGCTATTTTTTCGAGCTTGTTGGTTACTTATCTGTTGAGGCACACAGGAAAAGGTGTAATAACATTTTGCTATTGATGTGTTCTTGCTGTTTTTTCGAGCTAGCCACTATAAGACCTATTAATTGATATGTTTATTGGAGGACTGAGAAATCTCAAGGAAAGGTTGTATCAATGGAAGAGAGCTAGAAGGAGATGAAAGTCATTATTTCTTTTATGAGCTTTGTTACAATGTTCACTCATATTTATAAAAGGCTTAACTTGTGCATTACATTCTATTGCTTGTTGTTTTTCTTGGGTGGGTTCGGTTGTTGGATGGATTCGGTTGTTCCCACGAATTCCTTTTTAATTAATACATGGGTGAGGGATTTCAATGAATGTTCATCTATCTAGGGGCTATTGGCTCTCTTACATGCAATCATCTTGTGGGTGCTTTGGTTACATGTGCTGAGTTTCAGTAGAGGCTCATTTTTTGGCTAACATTAAGGAGTAGTCTCAAAAAATGTCTTCTTCGCTTTGTTTTGCAAATTCTCAGCACCTTCTTTAAAGGATAATGTTTTGCATATTAACACATATATGCATATGAAGGAACTCTGAGACATCGTTTAATGGTACTAATCTTTTACACTGGTAAAAGTACAATTTTTTAGCAAAGAAACAATTGGAATTTCATTTTTCTGGAAAGCGACAGTGTCTTCTTGGCTTTTTGATCGATAAGTAGGTTGTTTTACTTCTATGCGAATTTATAGCATTGGAAAATATGTGGCTTTGCTGCTTCTGCTTGGCTGTTTCTACTAATTTCGGTTTGCTTGCTTGCAATGCATGCCTTCCACCGCAAGATACTCCTATGCTCCGGATTTCTGTTCTTTTCCGGCTGTTGATTGTTATTGTAGTTGGGTGTGAGAAGATTGTGGCTGCACTAAGGGAGAGAAGTAATGAGAACTTGCATGTTATATATTGTTTATATGATGTAAGTTGTGCTTGTGTGTACAACAAATGAGTACTTGTTGATATGTTTAAAAATTTCAGCTACTATTTCAATAAAATATTGCATTCGTTTCCCGTGGACGTAGGTCATTTGACCGAACCACGTAAATACTTCCGTTCCCTTGTATTTACATCTCTGGTTTGGTTTATTGCTTGCAACTTGTTTATATGTACGCTTTCATTTATTTAGCAATGTTTAAATCCAGTTTATTAATTAATCTTGTGGGTTATTTTGTTTTGGTGATATTATTAGCATGGCTAATAAAAATAAAAAAGTTGTCACTCCTGCACTTTGGGAGAAGGACACCAAATTAATATTATGTGGCCTATGCATATGTGAAATTGATAAGGGAAATAGGCCAACGACATTTTTCAATAAGGAAGGTTGGGATAACATCATTAGCAGATTCAAGGAGATAATAGGTAGGGAATATGATAGGCTCCAACTGAAGAATAAATGGGACCAGCTTAAGAAAGATTGGAAACTGTGGAATGATTTGAAGCGTGGCTCCACTGGATTAGGATGGGATCCAGTGAATAGAACAATTGATGCGTCTGAGGATTGGTGGCAAGAACGGGTTGCGGTAAGATTTTCTTGACTCTTCTTTTTTAAATTTAAGAAGCTCTAATTTATATTTCTAATAACCATATACTGGTCTTTTGCAGATTGTTCCTGCGGCGAAGAAGTTCAAATTGGCTGGGATTGAACCAGAATTGGAGGGCAAGTTACAGACGATGTTTGGTGGGGTGGTCGCTACAGGGAAATATTCAGCTGCCCCGAGTCAAACAATTTTCGAAACAACCCCCGAGAATGTGGCCGTTGAATTGTCAAATGATTCTGCAGAATTCCGCAGTGTTGAGCCACCTGAAATTCAATCCACCAACCGTGTGAAGCGCCCCCGGAATGAACGTAAGAGAAAGAGTGGACCTGCATCTATGAGGGAGCAGCTCTCATACCTAGTCGACTCATCTAACGATGCCCCTCACAGAGTTCAAAAAACCTCAGTTCATGAGGTCATTAGTCTTCTTGAGGAAGATCCAGAATTTACAGGGGATCGTGATCTTTTCTACTTTGCAGTAGACCTCTTTCGTGATTCCCTCCACCGAGACTTCTTCACAGCACTGAGCAAAGAGCGACGATTAGAATACATACGCTATTATTATAACCGTCGTGACTTGTGAAGTTTAGTTCCTCGGTAGTTCACATTGTCTTTGTTTATTATTTGGAAACTAGAGTGCTGCACTTTCTTTCATCTATGATATTCCTGTTAGTACACTTTCTCATTTGTGGTTGTTCTTTTTTTTTATCAAACTGATTTGAATTTCATTCCAAATGATTGTTAAGTCATTTTTTTCCAATTAAAGTTCATATGTTTGTTTCTCTTATTCCATCTATGAGCTTAACTGTGTTTCAAAGTGTAAAATATAGTTCATACCATCATGGACCCAGAGGAAGTCCGACGTCGACGTCGAAATGCAGCAATAAATATACTGGTGCATTACTATAACACGCATGTGGACCGTGAGCCCTGTTACACATCATCTCAGATTGGAGACAAATGGATGGGAGAAATGATTTCAGGACATCCAGCGAGATTTCAAAGCATATTCCGCATGTCCCAGCGTGTTTTCAGTGATCTGTTATTAGATCTGCGAACATCTCATGGAGTTCACGGATCTTTTAGGACAACAGACCGTGAAGTATTGGGCATAACACTTTACATTTTATCACAGAACGAATCAATGCGGGGAGCCATGGAACGATTCCAACACTCATCTGAAACAATAAGCAGGTATTTCTCAGTGGGTTTGAGTTCCCTCGTCAGTTTAGCACAAGCTATAATAAAACCCGAAGATCCAACGTTTGTCAGAACGCCAGCACAGATTCGCAACGATGCCCGATACATGCCACATTTCAAGGTACACATTCATAATTTAAATCAATATTAATGGGTTGCATATTGAAATGATTTAACTTTATTNACATGATAGTAGAATCTTCAAAATTGCAACGAGAAATCCGGAGTACAATTTTCCTCACCCACCGCAGGGTTAGTTCCTTACTAATACAAGTAGATTTATTTTTTGTGTGCTCCCCTAAAGTTTTTAATTTTTCAGGGAAGTACTATTTGGTCGATGCTGGCTACCCAATACAGAGGGGGTACCTTAAACCTTATCCTGACACAAGGTATCATCTTCCAGATTTTTAGAGAGCCAGCAATCGTACGAGAAACAGAAAAGAGGTCTTTAATAGAAGACATTCATCCTTACGAGGCGTTATTGAGAGGACTTTTGGAGTTTGGAAGAAAAAATGGGTAATACTTCGAGATATGTCACCTTATCCATTTCCAAAACAGGTGCAAGTAGTGTTAGCCACTATGGCCCTCACTAACTATATTCGACGGCATCCAACTCGAGCTGATGTTGACTTCGAGCGTGTTGAGGTCAATGATGACAAAGTACCTGTCGAAGCCTATGAATACCGCATTGGTCAATCTCTATCAACAGAGGAGAACGACAATGCTTCAATTTGCACGAAAGATGGAGAAGGTGCGAGTGAAATGAAAGCCCTTCGTGAGGAGATTACTGCCTCATTAGTTGGAGAGTGATTACTTCGATTCAGATCTGTTGTAAACACAATTTGTGAAGGGGTTTGCGTTTTTATTTCGGTTTATATATTTCAATTTTGATGATAGTCTTTTTCATTACCTAATATGGTAATAATTATGTTTTATGCTGCATTGTTTTTCAGGATAAAATGACTTCCAGGATGTCTGCTACCCCCCGACGAGTGCTTTGTCATTGTGGCCTGCAAGCCACACTTTTGACCTCACGGCAGGCACATAGCTACGGTCGGAAGTTTTATACATGCCCCCGAGGCATTGCCGATCAATGCAGATTTTTCTGATGGGCGGACAGTTTCTCTGATGCAGAGGATGACGGTGGTAGTGATTTGCGAGTTCCAGACGACGAGGGGCAGACACGGGAGCTACAACGTGTCATTGTTCGAAATAACACTACCATTATGCTACTCGTCGTGGTCGTCTTTTTACAGTTTTTTTCATTCTGCTTCTCCTAGCCAGTGGTTGAGTGGCATTTCTGTACTCTGTGCTATTTTGGATGTAAAAAACTGTATGAGTTCCTACGTCTTTATGTAAGAAAGAACGACTTCTTAGTGGCTTAAGGTGCACATATGTATTTTACATTTTATGCTTATAAAATATGTTTGTAAATTTTTATTTGTATAGATGAATTAATATTCATATACTTTGATATATAGATGAAGAAAAATTTTAAACCTATTTGTGCTCCAAATTACATTTTTTTTTTAAAAAATGTATAAAATGAACGTTGAAAACCATTTAGTTCATTTAATTAAGTAAAAAATAATATTTTTTTATAAACTTGATGTATATTAAGCCCTTATTTATACAAATAAATCGAAATTTTTTAAACAGTTTAACAGACAGGGGCAGATTGGTCATTTTTACATTAACAGCTGGCTCACAATATTTTTCACACAGCTGCACCAAACAGACAGTCAACTTCCCCACAGCTGCTTCCCTACAGCTGCTTCCTGGGGCAGCGCAGCTGCAGCTGAAAAGCTGAGAATCTGCAACTGCGCCAAACAGGCCCTTAGTCTAAACTTAAGATTGTTTTGTTAAAATGTAGGACTTTTTTGAGGAGTTTTATATGTTTAGAGATTATTATGAGTCTTAAAGGTGAATTTTATAAAACTATATTTCAATTGCTCAATCAGCAATATTGTATGGATTCAAATGTTGATTACTAATAAAATCACTCATAACCAAGTTAAATTCGGCTGAAATGAAATTGTTAACATAGATATTTGCAGAAATTAGGAAGAATAACTTCAGGAATAATTATATTAGATGGAAATTGAGAATAGCATCTATTGAAGTCAAGGTACTAGAGATGGGTTAGATCGTTTGGGCCTATATAATGAAGGGTGGAAAATGCACCTAAAAGATTAGTAGATCTAATTAATTATAAAGATTATGATAGAAGAGGTATAGGTAGCATGTATAGAATTTTTACAAAGTGGTTCATTGTCAATGAGTATAGAATTTGTATGAAAGCTCTTTTTTTTTCAGTAAAGGGTTTAGCACTTCACAGCATTTAATAAGAATAACTGGAGAATGAGGATTCATAGAGATGGACCCAAGAAGTTAGGAGAAGATAATGATGATGATTTTTTTTTCTTTGTAAAATGACAGCAAATTGATTCATGTATTAGTCAAAGATTTGCAAGGGAAAAGCTATTATTTATTTCTTTTTTTAAAGGAAATGCAAGTTGCTCCCTGCATTGTTGTGTTGCCTCCCATGATTATGGCCTTGTTGTATCTAGTCTCATTGAAATGAATGTTTTAAAATTCAACTTTTTTTAAGAGTTTCAGGCTCATTGTTTTAGGTTTTGATAGTTGTGGTAATTTCTTTGATTTTGGAATATAATTTTTTATTGCAATTTGGATTATCTTTTTTCATAAACTTTTTAAAGAATATGTTATATATGAAATGAAGTGGTTTATATAATTGGGTTCAAATAGAGCACCTAATCTATATGACATCTCAGTGACTGTATTTATAATAACTGGATGAATACTTGATTTTTATTAAAAATTTATAGATTTTGGTTAAACTCTCAAATTCTTTCCAAGATTTTCTTACATAGAAGGTTTCAACTTAGTTTTTGATATGACAACTGAAATTTGTCTAAAATAGCTGAGGTTGCTTTACATTTCTGGTGTATTTGAGGCATTCCTCTTATTTATATATGATAAGTTAATCTTTTGCATGTAGCGTAATTAGAAAATTGTCATTTGTTTGTATTTTGAAGAGTAGCTGCTACAAAAAGATACTCCGAACTCTATAGGTGTTCATATTGATTGTAGAATATTAGATGTGTTATAGGGGTCGGGGGTACCACATTATATTTTTGAACTCACATCGTTGTAGTGCTCCCATTTGTGCTATGCTGATACTATAATGATGGTAGATGATGGTGGTGGGTTGTGCTGGTAACGTTGCATGCATGGTCCTTGATAATAGATGACCATTCTTTAAACCATATGAGTGTTAGTTTATCATATTAGCGCATAAATCTTATGTAGTATAAAAATATGAATTTCTACCCCATTTATATTTTTTTATTAAGTATCATTAATGTGATTTACTTCTAAGGTGGAGTAATTGCGATATGTGATCTTGTGATTATTCTACTGTTCTTCTATTTTATGAACTACAATCCATTTTTATATTTCTTTCCTTTCTAGTGTATTGGCTTTCCCCATAGAATGTGAACAAATGGGAAAGTGACAAGATTTTGCATATATATACATATATATATATAATACTTTCTTTTGCACTATAGTTTCTTATAGGATAGATTAAGTGGGAAGATCTTGTAAGAGCTACTCTAAAGATTGACAAAAAAACTTTTGCCTTTATAGAGCTCCTTATTCCCTTTTTTTTTATTATTGATGCTTAAGCTATGAAAATGTTTAGAGAAATATTTAGTGTTGAGTGTGAAGTCAATTTTCTAAATATTCAAACATAAAATCTTAAATGAAGGTTATCAGAAAGTGATAAATAAGGTTATCATAAAGTACTAAATGGAGAATACCAATTAAAAAATTCTATTATGGAGGCAACAACAGTTTTTAATAATTATTGATTAATTATATTAGAAGATAAAGAGTAGATTATATATGCTCATAGAATTATTACTTGTAAAGCATCTCACAATTATAAGTAAAAAAAAGTAGAGAGAGAGAGAGACTGAGAGACAGAGAGAGAGCGAAGAAGTTATTGTAAGCATCATCAATACTATAGTTACATCCATTTTCATTTATTCACACATAATTCTCTTTGTTATCTTTAGTTATGTGTTGTAATCTCTCTCTGATTATCTTTTTAAATTGTTTAATGAAATATTAGATATCAATGTGGTCATGGATATTGGTGAATTACACATAATCACATATATTCATGTTTTTTTTTCTAGATATTTAATGTTTATTTTCTTATGCTGATTTAATTTCTACTCAAAGATTTTATCCTGAACCTAAAAACAGATATCATAACTTTAGTTTAAATAGCTTTCTAATTCGAGCATCAGTAATAAGGTTATTAAACTTAATAAGTTTATTGGCCAAAATATTAAGTCTTAGAAGATGCAAATAGAAGATTATTTCTATATATTAAAAAAAATCCATCAACGATTAATAGGGGTGAAGTTCTAGTCAATTAAACAGGAAGAGTCAATCAATGGACAAGCTAGGGATTAAATGCCTTTCACTTTAATATAAACATTGTTATCAAAATCCTCAATGAGAACAACAGTTGTCCCCATGAAGGTGCACATTTATAAGTATGAAAAGCCCTTTATAGTTGATAAGTTACATATCATGTGCAAGAATTTAATATGAGGATGAAAGGAGCTTTGATCCGCTTCGATCATCAATCACATCAAGAAGTTCAATTGAACTAAAAAAATATCTGAACTCTATGAATGTTAAGTTTGGTAGTAAATGAGTGTAAATGAGTTGGGCAAACTCGAGTCATATCAAGCTCAAGTAAGATACAACCAAATCAAGCACAAACTCAACTTGTGCTCAAAGCTTGAGCTCAAGCTCAATCAGAAGCCAAAATCAGGATTTGTTGTGTTTATGAATTGCTACATCTTATGCATCTATGTCTATCTTCTAGGTTTTTTGTTGAAATATTTGCTTTCACAAGTGCCAGAGCATAAAAAAACATTTTTCAAATCTGTCCACATTAAAGATATTTCATGAATTTCATTTTCTTATGATCATGCTCTTCGAGATAACAAAATCATCAAGAGCCTCTCTTATTATTAGAAAAATAAATATACTTGGAGATGAAATATGGCTTCTTCATGCAAGCTAAGCATGTTTTTTATGCAGAGGGCAGGCTATAATCATGGCTTAAGATGGAGGGGATCTTGCTTCTCTGTGCAAGCTGAGCTGATCCATGCAGAGGGAAAGTTGTAGTCGCTCATTTTGGGAGAATTAGGGTAAGGCTATAAGAGTGAGGAAATGAGATTGTCGTCATGACTTGCGAGAGACAAAACATTATTGTGGCAACTTGTCAGAGAATTGGATGTTGTTCGTTGGATTCCATGATGACTCGGGGCATGTGAGAGTTAGAGCGGCAATGGAGTGCATGAGAGATGAGAGTCTTTGGAGGTTGGAGTCACGAGACCAAAAAGAAGAAATTAAGTTTAGAGGTTGTTGGGCTACAATCAGGAATTAAAGTTAATAGAACTTGTTAAATCCATAAATCGATAAATTCATAAATATACTAAACTCTTGGATTTAGTAAATCTAAATCCACTAAACTCCATCGTCATATTTTTTTGGCTGCATTTAGTGAACCCAGTGATAAAGCTTATTAAAAAGCTCTACCAAATAACCCCTTAAGTTTAAGTTTGAATGCCCCTTGCCTAAAAAGAACCGAACAATCGTGTTGCTCATGGCACCATTTAGTCGAGTCGATGATTGCATGAACTCAAGCTTGATTACCAATTGTTTTTTAATAGAGGCTTCAGCCCGAGCTCGATACTTGACTAGTTTGGCTCATCAGTTCATTAACAAGCCGAGCTCGAGTCGGCTCAGCTAGTTACACCCCTATTCACAATAATACCCAATCGTGTCAAAACTTTTATCCTTAATGGGGATATGAAATGACATGAAAAAGTTAAAATGCATCGTCTTTTATTTTAAAAATTGATATTGATAGAGGCTTTAAAAGTTCAGCAATAACAAATAAAGAGGCACGTTAAAACTTTGTGGTAAGGATCTTCAATCAAATCACAATAGCAAAAAGAGTCTAGTTTATCCAAATGATTGTGAATATCATGATTAACCTATTCATAATAAGTGAATACAAAAATAAAAATTAAAAAAATAAAAAGTGAAAAAGGTTATGAATGACATTATGGAAGAAATGTAAGTTTCACTTATAATCAGTGCATACTGTTCAATAGAAAGAGATATTAGACTCAAGTGTAACATTTTGATTTTTCTCTAATAATGATATAATGAAAAATTACTATACAAATAATTATGGCAAAATATTTCTTTTCCTCATGGCGAGCTATCAAATACTATGGTAATTGGATATGGTAACTAAAACAGTAAGTGATAACACTTAGACGTTGAACAACAACAGTAGGCATATTCTTGGCTTAAAGAGAAACTTGATGTCCATCAGGCCACTACATATAGAATGAGGCCATGCCACTTCCATTGATGATACTTGAAAATTGACAGATGGGGCCTTGATGATGGCTCTAGCTGCTATGATAGGCACTCTTTACACCAGTGCTAACATTGAAATAATAATAAAAACCACTAATATAAAGTACATTCAAATCTATGGCATTGAGGCTCTAGTGGTTAAATTCAAAATTTAAAATTTATTATGTCCACCTTTGATGAAGATTATATCCTAAATAAATGAAAATGAGCTTTTTTCTTAAAGAATCAAAGAAAGCTAGATCTAAAATCTAGAGTTATTATACACAAGTTTATGGGGGTCATCACTTAATAATTTCATAGGGAGGTACTTGTAATAGATCACCTTCATTGATGTTATGCCAAAAAAAGAAGGGTTAATGTTGTTAAAGCTATGCTTAATGAGTGTACTACTTCACTGAAGTGAAAGAACTTAGCAAAAAGTAAAAGTAATGACAAAATCAAGTGGTTAAAATCCCATAAGATTATAATTCTAGAGAGTTCAAAGGTCCGGTCAATTTCAAGGTCAAAAGGGGCAAGGTTGATTTCGACAACCCTATTGCATACACAAAGTGTTTATTTGGGAGAGTTGTATGTCACGGACAAATAGTCCCACATCGACTAGGTGTAGGGCCGAAAAGCAGCATTTAAGTCTTGGGTTGCCCACCTCTCTTAAGGGCTCTTTTGGGAGGTGACAAGTGATATAAGACCAGATTACTATCTGTCAGATGTTTGAACTCTCCATGGTCCAGCGGGACCCTCGGTAGAACCGATCCGTGACGAGGATGTCACGTGATTGGGTGACTCACGTGATTGGGTGAAGGAGAATGTCACGGACAAAAAGTCCCACATCGGCTAAGTGTAGAGCCGAAAAACAGTATTTAAGTCCTAGGCTGCCCACCACCCCTAAGAGCTCTTTTGGGGGGTGACATGCAGCTGTTTAAAAAGAAAGCAACTGTGAAGTTGTGGCAGGAAAAGCTATCGCATAAATCTGTTGTGCTACAACTGTTAATGAAAAAAAAAAAAAAGACTGAAACACTCTTATATGCATTTTGGCAGCCATATGGCAACTATTTTAGATGAAATTCAAACAGAATGACAATAAATAATTAAATAAATAAAAATAAAAAACCATAGAACAGATTGAGTACCGACTTGAATAAATTACCTCTTCATGCCTTCAGATATCAAAATAATAATTTAATATATTTAGGACTACGAAGTATCATAAAATAATCATAAAACTTAAATAAATATTAAATAAATTAATATAGTACTGAATTTTTTTAATTACTTGTAAAACCAAAAAGCATCTCAAAAATTTAATGAATACATGAAAAAAATGTGATGAAGAGAGCAACAATTAGACTTAAGAAACTAAATGTATGGATTGACAAACTAATATGGCACGTTCAGGGAGCAAAAATCTACTTTCAAAATTGCAAGAAAATTACATTAGTAAAATGAGTACAACTTCGACACAACTTGGAGACAAGGGCGTAGCCACAAACTTTGTTAAATGCATAAGATATTGAACCATATACAAATCATAATGCATCAATTCAGGACATGTATCCACATAGTTTAAAGTAATTTAAGTGGTAGAAAAAAATATACATGAAATCCAATTTCTACACAAAAAAATGCCAACAAAAACGGTGTGTTTGAGCAGTAGACAAAGATCAATGTGTGATCTAATTTCTACCAAAAAAAAAAAAAAATCAGAAAAAAAAGTTGCAAAGTACATCTTTAAAATAATTCAGGCATCCCAATTTCCATTAAGTACAGTGCACTTGTGATTTGTCACGTAACTCTACCATTTCCTCGATGCCTTCTCCAACTTGTGATCTACTACATCATCTTCAAGTTCTAACATTGACCGTCCAATTAGATACTCGTATGCCTCATATGGTATGTATGACTGATCTGTATCACAAATATTAAAACTCTGGGTCATTTCGAAAGCGATGTCAACATATATAATAATGCAATTTTGTTGTAATAGCTACTATTTTTACCTGCTTCTCAAAAGAATACGTTGACATATTACATAGTACAATCCATCTCTTTTTCCAAACACCAAAAACTCTCTCAATCACATCACATAAAGAAGAGTATTTCTTATTAAATATTTCTCTTTTTTCACACGCAAACTGACTAACTTCAAAAATTAGGAATTTGATAATTTGTATCTGGAAATGGTTTTAAAACTCTCGTTGCATTGGGTACCCCACACCAATAAGATATTATTTACTTACGTGGGAGTAAAAGTGAATTAAAGATTTTAATTTTAATTAAAACTCTTATTGTAAATAACAAATCTACATGTGGCACAGGAAAGCTATATTTTCTATTACGAGTGGCAAACTTGAAGATACGACTATCATGTGCACTACCTTCCCACCTTGCTTGATAAATATAAAACACATTAAAACTACAGACTGTCATAACATTCTGTGTCGGCATTCGACAACGACCTATATATGTGACTTTCTCATTATCTAACACTTTAACATCATCATGTGTTTCATTAATTGCTCCTATGCAATCCTAAAAGAGAAAATTTGATGAACATTTTTTATATTTTTTCTAGAGATTATAAAAGTAATAATAGTGAAACATACCTCAAAATAGGGCATAGATCTAGAATCATACAATATTTCTCTTGGTGTATTTAGAAATAACGGATCACTAGGCTTCACAACTTAAGTGGCCAAACTTACTGAAGCATCTAGTCCAATGGATCCGTGGAGTCTATTAACACTTTCCAAATCATATAAGAGATCTTTAAAAATTAATTGCAATATACAAATAATATTTTGAAACCTTTCAAGATGACCGTCTAGTAACTCCATAATTGATTTGTCTCTAATATGTGATGAATTCATGGTTGGTGTCTTAAAAATATATGATTCCATATACTTATTTATAAGGCACAAAGTGCTACAATTATGCGCCTCAACCTAACCACTTTCGACAATTCACTAGTCACATTTCTTTCCATATCTATAAAAGTGAAACAAGTAATTATTAACATTTCTGTTACAAAGATGTTTAATACAAATGATTTATGATTAATGAAAACTAGAACAAAAGCGAACTACTACACATGTCCATACTTCCTTATCATTCTTACCAAAGAAATTTGATAATTTGGCACTACACATAATTGCATATAGCTAAAAAGAATTAAAAAAGAAGACAAAAGATAAAATAAAAACAAGAATTAAAATTAAAAGCATAGCAAATCATATTTGTCTACAAAAAAGTTACTTTTCTGCCTTGGAACTACCATTGATTGGTCTCTTTGCTGAACTAACTTACTGAGGGGCTAATTCTAAAAAAAAGAAGAAAATAACTAATCTTCACTATATAAAATGACCTTTCTACACACTATGAAAATATTGAAGAATACAACTAGGCCACAAAATGATGGATTTGGCAAAATCAAACTTTCACTTCATTTCAGATATATAAAATGACATTTCTTGTTGATGTCAGCTTTGATAGAACTACCAACTGCTACTTCAAAGTTGAAAGAAGCATCCGATTTTGATACTGCAATGCATAAAACCAGTATAGATGTAATGGAAAATGAGAAATATTTTAAAAAATACCAATCATTGGGAAAGATACCCAAATGAGCAAATTATGATAGGAGAGTTATGCCTAACTAACTTTTTATGTCACGATTTCCAAAATAATAATTAAGGTAGAGAACCCTTCACTCAAGCATCTTTGTCATGAATATTTATAGCTTATTTCTAGAAGCTTTGTCGAGCGTATAAATAAATTGAAACATCTTCAAACAAAGATTTTAGTAGTCTAGTCAAGAAGTTTAATTGCAGTAGTAAGTGGGGTGGCTCAAATGTTGGACGTGAAGTGCTAGACTTAATTGAAGGATTATTTAAATTATCTCACTTTTCCAAATCTAAATGTTCATTGACATCTCCAATACATTGGTTGGTAGTCCATGCATGCGAACCAGTAGCAACCACACTCATGAACATCAAAGCAAGCTTCTCTTCTAATTCAGGATCTATGCCACAAAAATGAAATTTCATTGCATTTGGGATAACCTCTAAAATAATCCTATAGAATTTATCTATTAAATAAAGTTAATGAAAAAGGAATACAAGGATATATCAATGCATTCTTTACCTTTAACTTTCTTTCAGCTAATCATCAGGTGTATCAATTTTTAAGATCCCAACATAATCCAGTAAAACCTTGCTTAAGCTCATTCCATAATAATTGATCTCATTTATTCTTTAATTGTGATTTTTTATACTCACATCTTGTTTGTCTTGAAATGTTTTTCATTAAATTCAACCAATTTTCCTTATTAAAGTAAGTCGTTTGTGGATTGCCTAATTCAACTTCACTTAAACAATGATCACAAAAGATGATCTTAACATCTCGATCCCATGTTGCATATGCTCTACAATCTTTTAAGGTCTATTTGGGGCAGCTGCAGCTTATTAAAAAGAACTATAAAGCTGCTGAAAAATAATCTGATATTCAAAAAGTTGTGGTAGCTATTACAATTTTTCTTTTTGAATAAGTCAGATCGCTTCTAGAAAGCTGTCACCACACCTGACCATGATTGGTGGGAAAACATAGATTTCAGCGGCAACTTTTTGAAAAAGCTACCAAAACGCAGTTCACCCAAACAGACAAAACTGCGGTGCAGCGCCCCAAATGGACCCTTAGTTTTCCTATTTAATGGATTACTTAAAATTTTCAAGATCGTTGTAATTAACTTCAAAGAACTATGTAATCAATTTTAATAAATAAAAAAAAGAAGCAACATGTGGAGATGGATTACTCTTCCATGAAAGAATACGACAAATAACATGACACCAAGGTTGATTAACAAATATAAGGCATGTAACAAATTGCATTAAAAATTTGAGGATGTGAAAGGGCAACAAACTTGAATGTATAAAAAAAACACATCATACTAAAAATAGAGTGAGAAAGAGAGAATACATGAACTGCTCAAGAAAGATTAATAGGGGAAAAAGTCAGTAGTGAAAAAAAAAGATAAAAAAGAATGGTAAAGATATCCCAGCTCATGCCAATTATAGAGATACTACATAAAGTACAATCTAATTTTTCGCCTCAACTCTAATAACTTGATCCCGAGGACATTCTTTTTTTTCTTTTTCTACAAATTTCAACAATTAGAAATTTTAGCATCTAACATGTATAGAAAATATAGGCCCTGAAAATCGATAAAAATGAGACATGCATTATTACTTTAAATTACTATATATATCTTGTACTTAAAACTGCAACATTGAAACTTATCAAAATAATCAGTACAAAATGAGACAAAATTCATATTATTGGTTTACGACTCCATTTCAACATGTTTTGGAAGTAAAAAATCTAAAACGCCTTTCCATGAACAAAAGCAGTAAAAAACATTTCCCAAAAGCAACTACATTGTCTATGAGTTCCATTTGCATAGATGTTGCATTAAAGTAGATAAAAAAAATAGAACGGCGTGATAGAACAATATCTCTACTCAAATTTATTCTTAAAACTAAGCCTAGTAAGCCATCTTGTTGTTGAAAGCTTTAGAGTTAATAAAAAATAAGCTTTTACTTTTACTAATGAAAACCAGAGAAAAATAAATATTTAATTTCAAAGCTTATTACAAATAAGTCACCCAACCTCTAATCCATACTCAAACAAACTTGCTACAAACTATTTTTAATGATTTTCTTCAAATCCACCATTTCATTTTTCAAAATAAATTATATTTTTTTATTAGTATAGAAAGGTTAAGAGTTTCTCATCTTCACTAACTTCTTGTATTTGAACTACATAATAGATAATTTATGCTTTTCAAATCTATAAATTTGCATGAATTTTTCTATCTCCAACTGTTACGGGACTTCAAAATCTTTTTGCCTTGAAACATTGGGATTAGAAGCTTTGAATTGGAAAAAGGCACCAACAAATGTTGCTGCATTTCAAAAACTATTCCCTTGAATTGGAAACAAGGCACCTGCAACTGTTACGGGATTTTAAAATCTATTCACTTGAAAGCTTTGAATTGGAAACAAGGCATCAGCAACTGTTACGGGATTTTAAAATCTATTTACTTGAAACTTTGAATTGGAAACAAGGCGCCAACTACAGTTGTGGGAATTTAAAATCTCTTCACTTGAAACATTGGGATGGAAAGCTTTCAACCACTAACAGTTGCAGTGTTTCAAAATCTATAACTTTGAAACATTAGATCGGAATAAGCGTTAGGAGATTACCTAGCAGTGAGCGAAAATGCTTTGGGAAAGTACCGAAGGCCTGGGATTTCAATCCGCAAACGTCTTCCGAGAACTAATGTCGGTGTGGGATTGTAAGTTGTTAGAAGTCTATGGGAAGAAGTGTAGAACAACAAGACTTACAAATTGCACGGTACAGGCAGCCCTCGGGCTAGGATTCGAAAATTCCCGTAAAACAGCGAAAGCAACAGCAAGCTCTGTCGCCAGAGCTTTTAAAACGTAAGATAATGAAGCAAATTTTTTATAACGTAGGGAGAACATTACACCCCAACCGATTAAGAAAAATGTTTTCTAAAGCAACACTGCTGTGAAGCTCTCCTAAACGGTATCTAAGACATTGAACAAGTGATCCTAAAAGCAAACTGGGTGCAACAGAGCTAAATATGTAAAGCAAACAACATATGCAAAAATAAAAAGAAAGACCAATAATAATTTTGGTTTTTTTAGCTTTTATAATCTTTTTTTTTTCTTTTTTTCAGTTTTTATCAAACCTACAAGAAAACTAGCAACAAGATACGCAAATGCAACACAAGTAATGACAAAACAAGAAAATTAAACAGGAAATAAAAATTGTCAAACCTAAATTCTAAGTTGTTCAATTAAAGTCCTCCTAAAATCAAAATGTTTATTAATGCATATTCCCAACAACTGAGCTAAAAATTTGATCTCTGAAAATTGTTATGAGGCAAGTTCATCAATCATATAACTATATGTGTCAAGTAATAAGAGCCCACGTATTTGATCCCACGTAAACAAAGCTGACAAATGTTCCTACAAAAAAATATCTAGTTTCCTAACTTAAAAAACCTAGCTTAAGGTGATCACAACATGATGATGAATTCCTACAAGTTAAGCAACAAAGAAAAAGAAAAGAAACCACGATCTCAAAAAATAGAAAACGGAAAGAAGAAATTCTTACTGTGCTTCAAGAGAGATGAGGTTGGTGCCTATGTGACTCGGGTATAGTGGTGGTTTGTGACTTTTCCTAAGTGTTCCCCCTACATGATAGTTGTCGACTAGGGATAGAGTTTTTTTACTTAAGCCTATGCATAGTTCATAAGAAGAATCATGAACTCTTAAAGTTAAGTTAAATAGAAAAAAAAACAACACCTTTCTCACGCATTAAATAGAAAAAAAAAACAACACCTTTCTCACGCATAATAACATAATAAAACATGCTATAACAAGGGTAAACAGGCCAAGAATTTATTACATATTTCATTTATCAAACACCGACCTTATAAGCTTGCATGATATAAGACAATACTTTAATCATGAGTATTTTTGAGAGTCACAACACATCCCAACTATGAGGGATTGCCCTTGTAGAGATACCAGAACAACCCCATCTTACACCCGTAGGGTAGGGGAAAACTCATTGGTTATGTAGACTTATAGATTTTAAAAAATTTTCTCATCAAGATGATTAGATCTATTTAAGGTAATATTTATATCTCTTGAGGTAGCATATTATTCTTCAAATAATATATTTGATTGTTTAGATAAAAATCTTTCAAAATTTATGGTGAGACACAACAAAAAATTCAAATGATTTTCTTTTTCCACCACTCATCAGTCCATGTGTGGTACATAGATAATATGAGTTTTATTTTCAATTATTTTTGATGTATCGAACGAGCTCCTGCATTCCATTTCATGAACATAGGTCATTTTAGTGATCTCGATGATGGTCATGCTAATTTGACTTTAATTAATCTGCCATCACATTAAAACTCTATCATTTTTATTGTGTTTGTTCCTTTAGATAATAGAAGGCTCCTTCTTAGATAATTTTGGTAAATGCTCACGCAATCAATTTTATGAATGGACGATCAAAAAACTTTAATGGTGATCGAATAATTTGGATTTGATTCGTGTATAGCCAAATCTACCATCCATAGCACGCTTCAAGTGATCTCACTAAGGCAATTCAACCCTCCGAATGTATTAGCGAAGTTCATTCTATAAATGAGAGATGTTTCGAGTAGTTTCAATCGTAATTTGCACATCTTAAATTTGATTTGCATGAAGTCGCATCCAACAATCTTCATTGACTTTGGTTTCATTTGGGTTTGGCTCGCATGTCAACAGCACATATACATGTCAAAAATCCATAATAAGGGAGGGTTACAAGGATGGCCAATCATTAATGTTGAAAGTTGAACCCTTCACTTTATAAATCCAGATAATCTTTACTTATAAAAAATCTCTTAATCATGAGAAAAAAAAAATGAACAAGATTAAAAAAAAAAGAAGTGAATAGAAACAAAAGAGAAGAGCTAGAAGTTCTCATGGTAAAGAAGAGGTGAGAATGAGAAGAATTATCAATGCTTTTATTCAAATTCAGCTTGTTGTTCATAACAAGTGATTATGTTTCTATTCAACCATTAACATAGAAAAATGGTATATTTTTTCATTATTCATATGTAATGTAACATATCTTTATGAATCACTATTAAAGCTAAGTAAAATATTTTGATTTTTGTGCAGTTATGAAAGCATGTAAATTTCCGTTGACTACTTAAATGTCTTATATTTGAGATGTTCGGTATTTATTCTCTTATCTTCTTTTAATTTCTACTCTAAGTTTTCACATTTTGCTAACATATAAGATATTTGGGACTCTAGATTCTTATGCATTAAACTTGCTTGGGTAGCAAGAAAACCTCATTTAAAGACAAAAAGAGGCATTTTAGGAAGTGTATGTTTGTTTTTTTGTGATTGGTTTTTTTATTATTTTTTGTGATAGAAAAAAGGATATTTTCTTCGATAAAAGATAAAAATTTTCCTTAGAAAAAGTATATTTAGAGGACATAATAAAATTATGATTAGTAAAATAGTTTTAATAAATAAATTAGAAAAATAGAAATCACCCTCAGTACAACCTACTCTTAAACTAAAAGCTTAAATTGATGGCTTAACCACATGATTTAATTAGGTCTAAAACTCACATGAAAATTAACTTTAGAAAGCGTTGAGAAAAAAAGAATTTTATATCAAAATTCATATAAATGTGTCGTTTTGTAGCTAAATATCATCAAATACATTTGAAGACAGTTGAGTTCCATCCAACATTTAAGATTAATAAAAAAAGAAGCATTAAAATACACAACACATAATTCTTATGTATTTACAACTCACAATTAAACTTTCATATTTACACGCACAAGACTTAAATCTTTAATGTCACATTAAAAATAGCATTATTATCACTTTTTAAAAGCAAAATATATATTTTCATGCATATATTTAAAACACAAAAATGTTGTAAATATGAAATGTTATGTGTGAGATATGAAAATACATAAGAATTATGTGCTGCACGTAAATTCCTCTTTAAAAAATATGAATTAGACATTCAATTTTTTTTTTTTTTTTTTGCAAAGAATTATGTATTCAAAGGTATCATGCGGCGTGCACACTATAGTGACGATAGAACAGTGCATTTTCCACCCTTCATTATATAGGCCCAAACGATCTAACCCATCTCTAGTACCTTGACTTCAATAGATGCTATTCTCAATTTCCATCTAATATAATTATTCCTGAAGTTATTATTCCTAATTTCTGCAAATATCTATGTTAACAATTTCATTTCAGCCGCATTTAACTTGGTTATGAGTGACTTTATTAGTAATCAACACTTGAATCCAAACAATATTGTTGATTGAAATATAGTTTTATAAAATTCACCTTTAAGATTCATAACAATCTCTAACCATATAAAACTCCTCAAAAAAAGTCCTACCTTTTAACGAAACAATATTAAGTTTAGACTAAAACTTACATCCTTGCCTATTGCCCCATTATTCCATGTGATAGATTCAATACATTTAAATCTATCCCCTATTGGTATCACCATTAGCTTCTAAAATATCAACTAATAATTGTTGATATAACCCTTGCTAAAATTGCATATTATGTGCCTATTATTTGTTCTACTAAGCAAAACAGTTTATCTTGTAAACATTTCACTATTATTCTCCACTTTTCAACAAATATGTTCATCAGCATCATTTTGAATATTCTTATAAATTCAATGCGTGCTCTTGATACATCCAACTATAATGGTGAACTAATTGGTCAATCCAAAATTAATCCCAAACTAATTAGTCAATCCAAAATTAATCCCAAACTAATTGGTCAATCCAAAATTAATCCCAAACTAATTGGTCAATCCAAAATTAATCCCAACACCAGTAGAAAATCCTGCATACCTATCTTTAATAACTTAAATAACCTTGAATGGTGGATGAAATTTATTTTTAAGTCTTTTAAAAGACAAATTTTACTTGAATATTTTGGTTGGTTATTTTAAAAATCTTTAAAATATTCTGTCAACTCGGTTATCATCAGGAATTTGAACATTACAAAAAACTTGCGTTTGAAATTTATTTGAAATTGAATACTCGAATATCTTTAAAATACAAGTCTTGTCAAGTCCAATTCTTGTGGGATTTAAAGTTGTAAATTTTATATTAGAGATTTGGACATTATTTCAAAATTATTGGATTCGTCAACTCCAGGCCTTACAAACAGAGTGATCGAACCAGTGGGTGGGACTTACAACATTGTTCTATAAACAATACAGCCCAATAGAGAGCATGCATAGTTTAACTATCTTGGATTTGACTTTAAATAAATGAGGGTTCTTTATTTTAAAATAATCTTAATTTTTTTAAAAGAAACTTGCATGTTTATCAGAAGAAAACTGAAAACTTCATTTTAAACTGCGCGACATCATCAGACTGTTCAATTTTAAATACTTAAGTTCATTTCGATGGAGCACATGCGAGTTTTAAAATTCATATGTTTGAATGGCTTAAAAATTTTATGAATATTGATGACTTGCACAATCTTTAAACTATGAATTTGATACAAAATTTAAATCAAGAGACACATGCAAGATTTTGAAAACATGCATAGTTGACTCACTTTAGAAAATAGTTTAAAGCATATAATAGCTAAGGATCGTCCAACTTATTATTCGCATAAGCTTTAAAACTACTCTTCAAGATTCTAAGACATTTCATTTAACTTAAGGAGTGACCACGAAGTTTGTATAGGCTTTGAAGACTTTAAAGTCATATGAAACTATAAATAATTATTTGGATATTATCTTGTTGGAGTGTACATAAGTTTAAACCTTTGGGCTTTAACAGGGACTGTTTTTTGTTCGCTAGCAGGTGCATTGCAAATCCATTGAGGAATTTTCAAATTTCAAATGCCCTATGTTTGAATTAATTTTCAAACCTTAAGGGCGTAAATTTGAATTTTAAAAGCCATAATTCAAATCATTTTTAAGACTTTACCAAATTTAAATTATTTTTTAAACCTTAAAGGCCTGATTTTTTTTTAAAAAAAAATTTATTTTATTTTCAAGACCTAAGAGCCTACATTTTAAAAGTTCAGATCCAATTTATTTTGCAACCCTAAGAGCCTAAATTTCAAAGTTTGAATTCAAGTTATTTTTAAACCCTAAGAGCATAAACATTAAAAGCCCAGATTTAAATTTTATTTTAAAATTCACATTTTAAATTATGTCAAAAGTTCTGAAAAGTCCAAAGCCTTTCGTTAATTAACAAAATCAAATCACACGAAATTTGGGCATGCTCCCAATGTCAACCCCCGTTAGAGGGGCACCAGGAGAATGTTGGTCTTAAAAGATTCGTTGGTCAATGTCGTGCCACATTACGGTTAGAGAGCAAAAATATGTATTTAACAGACGATCTCAAAAAGTGTTATAGGCCTTCGATGTGCCTGCAAAAAATAACAAATCACAAGCAAACATTTTCTCGAAAAATAATTTATATTATCTAAATGGTACTTAATTCCTAATGATAGGTACTTGTGTTTCCCAAGACGAGTACATAAATCTCAGACTTTATAAAAAAATTTTCAAACAAGTTTGCAAATTTCTCGAAAGCTACATAATTCCCAAAGTGGAGTACTCGAGCTTTCTCGAATGAATATTTTAAAAGCCTCGACTCCACGCCCATTTTCAAACCTTTCCGATTTGAACCAAAGATATTAGCGATCAACAAAGTTGAAGCAACAACGATGAAATTAATAAATGAAAATACAACACAATTTCTGATATATTATAAAATTATACATATATCTAATATATAATAATGACATAAAATATTAAAGTGGGGAAGGAAGTCTATTGAGGGAAATACAAGCTCGATGGGCCAGGCTGACTTCTCTGTCGTGTAAAACAAATGAAGGGTGTTGGCTAGGGTGGAGAAAAATCGATCGAGTGGTTATGTCGTACGGATTTCTTGCACAACAGAGGATCAGATCGCTTGTGAGGCAGGTGCAAAAAGAGCGAAGTTTCAGGTCTGATTGGATTATAGGAGGGTTTTTTGTATATAAGGGGATGAAGTTATTTTTACTGTGCAGAGGAAAGTAGCTCAGATGCGAGGCAGGAAAGAGCAGAGAACAATCGAGCGGCGAACAATGGAGTGGCTTCAACGTACAACGGAGAAGAACGGCGAGGGTGCGGGTTTGAATGCAGGGAGCCGATGTGATTGGAAAGAGAAAGTAGAGGTAGTGGAAAATTTCTTGAGGTTGGTGTTGTGCAACCAGGATAGGAGATTCGAGCGGCTAGGGTAAGGACAGGGCACGTGAAACTGAGAAGGACGAGTGAAGTTTCGTCCATTTGTTGTGTGCGTAACGAAGGGAGCAAAGAATATAATGACGAAATGGAGAAAGGCTTCTGCTCTGCCACATGAAACGTGTGGTTTGTCTCTTGTGTCTCGCCAACACAGGTGGTAGGAGAAAGGCAACTCTATCGTGTGGATTGGGAAGAAGAACATCGAAGGAGTATTATGCTTGTTCTTGAAGCACGATCAGGAGAGTCGTTTAGGGAATCACTTCAACGAAGAGGAAGAGGGATCCTGTAGGTTTTCCTAGGTTTTCAAAATGAATCAAATAGGAAGGGAAGTTGTGAGCTAGGGGAGTAATTGTGCTGCTTTTAACATCAAAATGGAGAAGCACGAAGGGTTACGAGCATCGAGCGAGAGTGGAAGGGGGAGCGGGTGTACAGAAGACTTGATATTAATTAATTTTAGTCACCCTAATCAATAAATATTAATCAAGTTTAATTAACATAAGTAATAACATTAATAACTTTTAATGGTTTTTAACGTCAACAATTTTGTATTGCAACTATCATTTCCTTCCATAGAAAATGATAACATAAAACATGCAATAGAAAATTACATTTAGAACATCTCTTACAATACATCAGATTTGGATTAAACTCAAGCAAACAAAATGCACAATTATATTTGTTTATGCCGTAAGTAGATCGTTAGCATGCCACGTTGTGGATTCTAATTCCAAGAGGATGTAAGAAAATGTAGAGAAAAGAATACAAGAACTCACATTATATTGATGAACCAGCTAAACAAGTCAGCCTTGACTTTGTGTTAGATTCTGCTAAAGGAGTTGTCTTCTCTTTTGCGACCATTCTTAAATCCCAAATTCGTATAACACCATCAGAGGATGCAGAAGCCAAGCAATTCGAGGCTTCATGAGTTTTATCATCACTCCTCTTGAATATAACGAGGCCTTTAACACGTGTTGAATGAGCACCATCAATGGAGTATGCAACTTTTCCACTTGTTGTATCCCAAACAATAACATTTTTATCCTCCCCACCAGTAAATAAGAGTCCGCTCTAGAACAATCAAGTAACAATGAAATCATAAAAAAACTTGCTAAGAAAATCAACATCAAAGTGAATTAGATCAATTTATATGCATTAAAATAGTGCAAGACAGAACATATCATGAATTTTTTTTGTGAACAAAACTTCATTAAGGTTTTGTTAAAGTTAGAAAGCAATTCGTAAATCATCCACAATTTAAAAAAAATAAAATTTAAAAGCGATTAGAAATTATCTTCCTCACTTGTTTGATAAAATGGCACAGAAGCCCATGGATCCGATAGCGCAAGAAAATTAAATAGTTTTAGGAAAGAGATGCGTGGTAGCCAACCCAAAAAGGATCTCGTAGAGACTCAAAGAACCAACAATTGATTCATTGGTAAGTGACAATTCATAACCTTGGAACAATGGTCAATTCATTTACTCCCATGTAAACACAATAAGAAGATATTCTTGGTAACTATGGTAATGCCTATGCAGTGTATTTTATGATTTAATAAAATAAGGACATTACTACAAAAGAATTGAAAACTGAACGAAGTTGAAGTTATCAAGGTGCGAGCTCTCCAGTAGTAAGCAGGCCAACAAAAAAAAACGGCTTAAGGAAGTTGCAACTGCCAGTGTCTAAACTCGACTCAACTTAGAAAATAAAAATCTTCAATACAAAAGCACAATTAAATCAATTAATTTATCATTCAGCTCAACCGCTAAATAAATTTAAAATCTTAAAATGTGTTGTATTCCCATTACATAAATATTATTTAGGCAAAGAAAATTATCAAAGAAGGAACTTTGTTTTTCTTTTCTCACTTCTCTATTCTAATAATCTCATGCACAGACACGCATATAAGAGTAAAGTGATAGAATTAACCTACCGAGTACACAATACCATCAACTCTCTTAAATAAATTAAGCGTAACTTTGCAACATAGACTTAATAGTATACTGCACACATTATTGGTCAGTCTTTCCCTAGACTCCATAATGGCGAGATCCTCATAATCTATAAAACTTATGATTACACCATTTAACTTATGCAACTGAAGAATTCTTAATTTTACTGATACAAACAATTATCAATTGAAAGGTAAAGAATTTGATAAACTAACTACCTCGCCAGTTGCAATGCAGAGGACGCGCTTCTGACCAACCATTTCCTGCACAATCTTGGCATCCTCGGCATTGTGCACAGTTATTCTCTCCTCAGAAGCCATAAAGAACCTTTCCTCTGATCCATATTTCACGATCGACGCCTCCCGATCAAGGCGACATGCGAAGCTCCGCCGCCCTCTCATCAAATTAACCATCGCCAGGCACGAGTCCCGCCCGACAGTAAGGGCGAGGCGGCCGGATGGGTGCACCGCAAGGTCTGTGACGCCACGACGGTGCACGGGTATGGTTTTGAGGTGGACGAAGGGATCAGCGTCAAAGATACAGAGATTGCCATCATCAGCTGCGCTGATGAGGTTACGAGGAAGAGAGTGGGCGATGGGGGAAGTATAGAAAGCGAGGGCTGTCACGGCACCTGAATGATCGATAAGGGAACCAATCTCTGAGGAGGTTGTGAGGTCGTAGATCTTGATGGTGTCGTCGGAGCCACCGGATGCGGCGATGGGACCGGCGGCGGCAACTGACTTGATTGGGGCTGTGTGGGAAGGGTAGGAGAAGAGGGGTTTTAAGATTAGGGTTTCACCGGAGGGAGAGGAGTCTAGGTTTTTTAGGGAGAAACCCCAGATGAACTTCTCGTAGGAGCCAGCCACTAGCGACATGGTTCCTCAAGCCAATAGAGATCGTGCGCTTACGTCCAGGAGGCAAATTTTCTTTGTCGACATTTTATAGGTAAAGCAAGGGGAATACAAACTCCCCCGATCCCAAAAGCCAATACTTATGGAGGATAGGTTATATTCATGAAGCTCCTTGTAAATATGTAATATTTCTTCATATTTGGGATTACTTACAACATGGATTTGGGGCATAGCTTTGTATTTCACTTATGATTATACGTGTCATCTAAATCTAGGAGAAGTCATCGTGATTGTTGTTTTAGGGTATGTTTGGGATGGCGGTGTGGCAATGGTGTGGTGTTGCACCACAATTTTTTATATTTAATAAAAATATTTTTTTTATTATTTTTTTAAAAAATTACAACTTAAAGTTATGTTTTCTCACCAGACCTAATTAAATGTGGTAGTTGTCAGAAACACTTTTTCAACAAAAAAAAATTTGTAATAGCCTTTTGAATAGTAGATTTTTCTGCAGTTGCCTCGAACAAATACTTAAGTTGTGTTTCATTATTTTCTTATTAAAGAAATAAGATATTATCCTTAAAAAAATTGTATTATCATGCATTATCTGTGCGATTAGCTCCTTCTCTCACTTTTTTTTTTGTCTTCACCATTTTATTGTTTCTTTATTCTTGCATTCTTGTGAGGCTTCTATTACGATTCTTCCTTATTCCTTCATTCCTCTGCAGTTCTATTGTCAGTATTCTCGGTTGAATGCTCCACTTCACTGTTAATATATCATCCCATCAATCCTCTCTTTCTTTCATGTCAAATATCAACCATTGTCGGAAGTTTCCTTAAGCCTTGTCAATGAAGGCTATGTGCAACGTCCCTCCACTTTGATACTTCTTATCTGGTACAGAAAACTAACATACTACAAGATAACAAATTTGATAATGTGCTAAATTCATTTTAATGTATGTTTTCTATATATGCATAATTGTTCGTACTGTTCTTTAAAAAAAAATTATTATCTTAGACATACTATAATTGAATGATTTAGAGTGTGTTTGGGGTGGTTGTTGCTTTTCTTAGAAGCAGCTTCTCATGTAATGCCAAAAAGCTTCTCTTAAAATAGCATGAGTTTGTTTAGATATCTCTTATGTTTTAGTTATTTCTGATAAAAAGATTGTTATGTTCTTTTATATGTTATTTCTCAGAATAACTGCAGTTTTCAAAATAATTACAACAGAGTAACAAAAATAAATCCGACAATACAAAAAGCATATAAGCAATCCAAAATTCTCCAATACATAAAATGTCATTAATCATTTTATTCATATATCTGAAATGAAAAGCCCACCAACATAATCAATAAGGTTATAATGACGTTCTTCTTTATGTCATGACGATCAAGTTTTCAGCATAATTTTTTTTCCCCACAACAGCATCTCTCCTCACTTGATCACTATCTGGAGCGAACTCATCTGTATCATCAGCCCAACGAAAATGCATGCAATCTTGAGGTGTCTTGTTTATGGGACAACAATAAAATTTTCACTTGTAGTTATCTTCTCTTCTTGATTATTACTCAAAACTCTGCATACCACAGCGGTAGTAAGGAACTCCCAAAGTACTTGATGATTTTGAAATCATTTTTTCTGTGATTATAATACATTATGACTTTAATTGACAAAATAGACTCAATATGTAATAAAACAATAAAAAATACTCACTTTTATAATAAAAAAAGGAAAGTATACATAAAGAAATCATCAATACAAAATACTACATAAATATAGAAAGTAGTCATCTAAAAATTCACAATACAATTGAAATAGAAACATCTACAAGAAGACAATACAAAATGCTAAATAAACATAGTTGATGGGTTCATCAAAGCATTCATAACTCTTCTCTTAATTGGATTATCTCTTGAACACATTCTCCTTCGAATGTGTTGTGCTCATTTGTACCGAAGTCTACATCGGGCGATGAATGTCCGACCTGATGTTTGAATGCTTCTGTAGTCATGCACATTGGATCTTCATCTAAGAACATAAAATTAATATCATTCTGAGATAGATGTCTCTATATAAAATTATGTAGTGTTATTGTTGCAAAAACTATCTTGGTCTATTGTTTGAAGGAATATATCAACCTATCTTAGTGTATGTCTCGCTTCTTCTTCCATAAACTGAATGTTCTCTAGATATCTTAACATGTACTCTAATCTTTTTTTAAGTTGATCACATTTGTTTTTCAGTTTAATTTTACCATATAATCTACCTATTCTTTCTTGAAAGATTTTTGTCGTGTTTTGTCAACCTTACTTATTGAAGTGCATGATCGGTCAACTGTCAATTTCAACCTCTCTCAAACTTAAATCATAAAATAAAATATGTATCCCTTTCTTAAATGGCAAATGTTCCACCTTCCTTTTGTTTCCTCATATGATATATTATGCAGATAAAAACATTTGCACGAAAAAATATTTTTTTTTTGCAATTAAAAAAATAATTATAAAAGATCAAAACAAAATTTGGTAAAAAATAAGATTTTTGAATTAGAGCTCAAAGAGGTACCATCCACGATCACCAATTGTATCATTTAGACTTTAAGACCATGTAGTATCTATGATTAAAAGTGGCATATATAATCTAAGACAATGTAATATCTTTGGCAAATAGTGCATGTATGATCTATGACCAAGTAATATCTGTGACAGACAGTGACATGTGTGATCTAAGACAAAATAGTATTTGTGATAAATATTTAAGGACAATTGTATATTTGGCAATTACTAATCGGTTGAGCTCTTTTTTTTTCTCATCATTCTCTACAAAATATTTCAAAAATAAAATGTGTCACAGTCGCAAACTTAAAAATCATCACTGCAACGGGCAAGTGCACAAACCCTCCAATTTCATGAGACAAGCATCAAACAACCACCACCACCACATAAAGAACAAGAACCAAAGCACCATCACATAATTCAAATATCAATACATATCAAAAATCAAAACTTTAATTTTTACCCCCAGTATATGCACATGCATAAGTTAGATGTTAGATCAGTAATTTCATTTTACTATTTCTTGTTTAATCTGGAAAAGTATTTTATGGAAAGAAATATGAGTATTCTTAGTTCTTTTGAAAAAAAATATTTATGAACCAAAGCACCATAACATGAGTCATATATAAATACATATAAAAAATCTAAGAACCAAAACACAATAAAAAGAAATAGGACCTCTATTGGTTATTTTGAAAAAGATCTAATTACTAAAGCACCATAACATGATTCATATATGAATACATATCAAACATCTAGGAAGTAAAGTACTATAAAGAAGAAATATGACAGCGGTTGTTTATTTTGAAAAAAATTTCTATGAAACTAAATAACCATCACATGACTCATATATAAATATATAAAAAAAAATCTAAAGACCAAAACACCATAAAAAATAAATACAACCATTATTAGTTCTTCTAAAAAATATCTAAGAACCAAAGCACAATCCCATGATTCATATATAAATACATGTCAAACATCTAAAATCTAAAGCACCATAAGAAAAATATATGATCAATGTTGTTTCTTTTGAAAATATATACCTGAAAAATTATTTTGAACTAATGAAAATTTCAAAGTTTTAATGTTAGATAAGTAGTTTCATTTGATTACTTATTCTTCAACCTGGTTTATAAATTATAGCTCACAAAAAATTTATATTTCAAAATTGAAGTTTATATGTTAAATAGGTAAATACGTGTCAACTGACTCAAATTGAATTTCTAGCACAAAAGAGATAAGTTGAACTTAAATGTAAAATCTATAGACTAAAATAAATAAATTGGACTTACATGCATGCAACTCAATTCCTATGTATTCATACATACAACACCTATACTTAAAAAAAAAAACAAAAATTGGTAAAAAAATAAGATATTCAAATAAGGATCCATCTAAGATCACCAATTATATCATTTAGGCTTTAAGAATATGTATTTGTTCCAGTTCTTTTTGTAACTTGGGATCACCAACCTGTCTTGTCATCATCTTCAGGTTTCCTTTTCCTGACATGCCCTCTTACTTGAATCAGATGAATGATTTAAAGCATAGGAGGGGTCACAAAAGAAGGAATTAAGATGGAGACTAGTTCAAACAAATTTGAAAAGAATCTTAAGAGCTTATGTGAGGTAAATCTAGTGCGGTAGGTCAATGGTGTACGTCCAAATAGGATCGAATCAGGACACTTTGAATTGAATATTCATGAAAGAATAATTACAGAAACTACGCAAGTAACCAGAGAACCAAAAATTGTTTCTATTATGGGATCAAGACCAACTCCCAAAGGGATGTATCCCATTTAGTTAATTGCATCTTGAGAGATGCCCGAGAATACTCTTGATTAGAGAAGTCCTATTTATATTCAAGTGATGATAAGTGAGATGGTGTAACAAAACATAGTTTTCTCATATAAGCATCCTGATGCCTTTAAAACTCTCACTAAGCCATAGGGCATAGAGTAAATCTATCTCAAATGAGCAGCGACATATCCATAATCAAGGCCTATGAGAGGACGTTGACAAAACGTCAAAGGAGCAACTAGGCTCAAAGTAGGTAAGCAAAGGAGGGTAGAGTAGTCATAATCACGTAGAGATAGTCGAGTCAGAATACCACAGATCTGTCATCCCACACAATTATGATCCTAACTCTACTTGGTCGTGAAGTTAGTCGAGCCAACACTATCGAAGATCCCTTGTCAGTATTCCGTGAATTGTGTCATCCAAGGAGACCTTAGTAGTCCTAAGGTCAAGAGAAGAAAACTCTAAATCTTATAACACTATGTAGATGAAAAGTAGATGTGGGACTTATACTTGCTGAAGTGACGAGGAAGCCACTGAAGTAGAAAAAGAAAGGGAGGTATAACTACAAAGTTGGAACTCTCTCACAAAGAACTTACCCTCTGTCTGGGTCGGGGAAGCCCCTGATGCCCTAAGCGTGCTAGACAACCACTTAAGTAGAAATATATGTTGGGTCAGTCGGGTTGAAGAAGTATGGGGAATTCTTATTGGGACATACAATATGATACAATTATCTAAATAAGTCCTAACGTGGAGGTCATATTAGTATGACTTGGGTGATAGCTATGCAATGCAACCTATTTAAAATCCGGCTCGAAATCAACTCTAAAAAGTAAAGACATATTTTAAAAAATCTTAAAATATTTTAGTCCTAAATTTTGATTAGTCTTAATATTTTATAAAGTTTTTTGTAGAAAATTTGTAATATTAGGTCTTTAAGGAGTCGAAGTTATATTCTCATGATTTTCAGACAAACCACAAGTGAAAAAGGGCAAAGCTAAGTCAATCACACTACATGAATGTAAAGCAAGCTAAACCAAAACAATACGAAAAGTTTGGGTTCCGCTAAATCATGAACATATCCTAGAAAAGAAAAATATTTTTAGACACTGCATATACACATTTGAACCTAATTATATACATGAAATAGATTTAGAACTAAGGTACGAGAGACAAGCAAGTAGCTCTTGGTCCTTGACATATGGTTTCGCTTTTCTGGCATCTCGAAAACCATGCCCATACCTTACTTCTAATACATACTCTATCATTGGGGACTCTAAAAGTACATAAAGAAAGGAAAAAAAAGCTCAACCTGTAAAAGAAATGGGTTAGTATAGGTTAAAGACATGCAACATGATAAGCCATGTTCGACGGGAGGAGAGCTTAACCGCACCTGCAAGCAAAAAATTTAGCTTTAAATCATTACAGCTCCTCCCTATTGGACATGGCTCCCCGCAATAAAAATTACCCTTAACATACTAGTGTGCATATCTCAAACCCTAGCAAGCAAACAAAATACACAAAAAAGGTGATGTCTATCTAGAGCACTCAAACCAATAGAGAACTATAGTCAGGACATCAAAAATACTCCTAGCACCCTAATCTTAGCCTTACACACCAGCTAGCGTATAGTGTCCTAGTCACATCATCTAAGTGTGTGCAGTATAGGTGTAGACAAAAGGCTGATGTATGTTTTGATGGGGTCGCCGACCCCAGCCCCATCCTAAGTAGCCAAGGATTCTAAGATGTGTCACCAAATGCTAGTTTTGTATTAAAGAATGCTTTTTAAAAGGTTGACCTTATGTATAGTATAAACTAAATATGCAATAGTTTCAAAATAGATTTCAAAAATACGGTGTATGTAACTAATAAAAATATAATTTTCTTATATTCTTAAAGTAGTCTTAAGAAAGGAAAGGCCTAAGTGACACCTATTAGAACTCATGTAACCTTAGCACAACATACACGTTGCAGTCACAGTATGATAGCTAGTATTGCCCACCACGACATCCTCGTGAGCAATAATTGTTAATTCATCATGAACAACTAAGGGTGAATCAGCTAAAGATCCATCTTCATCGTCGAGACAATCAAGAATGCACATGCAGATGTGAAGTGGCTCGGTGCATCATGACTACTCCGTCAGAGCAGGAGCAATCACAAGATAATAAACATATGTCATGAGTATACGGTAACATATACATATGATGAATGTGCAAACAGTACGAAAATTCAAATTGAAAGCTCAAGATATATGACATACATATAACATGCCGAGGTGATGCCACGAGTGACATGACATTCACACCGAATGGATTCAGAGACTTTGGAGCATGATCCATACTAGATGGTAGCCATGCGACCAAGTGGGCACACATCGTATACTTAAAGAATTTAGAAGCCTTTGGAGTGTGATCTGTGCCATGTAAAATGATATGGCAAACATATGATACATATAAGTGATATCATGGTAAAAGTGGTGATGTAATTCTTATTAGGGAGCATCACTCATCGAGTAGGCTTGATGTGCAAGCCTTCCCCGAAAGTACATGTGAATGTCAAAAGTGAGGTAATGAGAAATAGTGACTCAAGAAAACTCCTACAACAGCCCAAAGTGGCATTGTTGAAGGTGAAATGGTGCAACTCTCGTTAGAGAGAATTGCACACCAGGTAGACTTGTCGTGCAAGTCATGCCCGAAGAAAACATACAAGTGTTCGAAGTGAAAGTGTAGATAATGACTCAGAAAGAACATAAGCATAAAAATCATGAATATGTGGGATGTTATGAAAGGAAAACATGTAAGAGTGGATAGTGCAAATGTGAGCCACCTATGATGTGGTGTGAAGTAGCATTGGGATGTCACAAAGCAAGTGAATAGAGTAATGTCCCGTGAGGGGTGCAAGTACTCACCATGAGAGTGTGAGGACACATAGTCACAAGAGTATGACAGGGTGCGAGTGCGGATGTGCTAATGTAGACAATGTGAAGAAAGCAAGCATAAATGTATCATGCAAAATGCAAATGATTGACCAATCGATTAGACCGGTGGCAGTTGATTGGTCGAGTGGGTCGAAGATGGTCAATTGGGCTAGAGTGTGTGATCGATCAATGAATGATAATTGATAAGGTCAGAGGGTGTCGCCGGTCGACAAAAGATGGTTAATTGATACGACTGGGCCAGTGGTGGCCGATTGATCGAATGAGCTGAATATTGTCGACCGGGTCAGAGTGTGCAACCAATCAATGAAGGATGGTCTATCGGATCATAGTGCACCGTCGATCGATGAAGGATGGTAGATCGATATGATCTAATCAATGACGATCGATCGATCAAATGGATCAAAGATGGTTGATCGGGTCAGAGTGTGTGGCTGATTGATGAAGGATTGTTGATCAGGCCGAAGTGCATGACCAATTGATGAGAAATGGTCAATCGATACAACATGGCTGATGAAGGCTGATCGATCGAATGGATTAAAGATGACCGATTGGGGGGAGTGTGTGGTCGATCAACCACACACGCAAAAACATACATTTTTAATTTTTTTAAAAATCATGTGATGCACAAAAAGGAAATGAAAACACATGCAATATGTGAACTAATTATACCCAGTGATTAATTACACTCGTCCTAGCGAAGTCACTAGAAACCTAGGGTGAGTGACGGAGAGTTGTACAGTTCAATCACATAGAATATAGAATGACTTTCACAAGACAATTTAAATTTCACATGCCTTTTCCAGCATTAAAATGTAGCAACATGTTTTACCAACCAATTCATTCCCAATGTGACATCAAAAGTCTAAATTGATATTATAATCAATTATACTGACAACTTCTTATCATGAAAATGAACATGCATTATACATTTTTTATTGGCATAAAAATCACTTCTCGGGGACGGAACAAGACAAAAATGTATAATATCAACATGTAACTGGTCACAAACTCATTAGAAATAAAAGAATGTAATGCTCCTGAATCTAATAGAACGGTGTCGGGCTCATCTTGAATAAAAAATGCAAATGTAACCAGTTCAATTTTTCTGGCTTTTTGAGGGGTAACTACAAAAACTGAGCCATTTACTGGTTGCTCGGTTATGTGTTTTGTAGTTTCACCATTTGCATAAGTTGATGACTTTCCTAAAAACCGAGTTTTTCTTGACTGGCCACATTCCAAAAACTTCCTGGATTGTTCCTGTAGTATTGTCTCTCTTCCTTACTTATGAACAATTCATTTGAATACATCCTAGTTGTCCACATTTTGAATAACTTTTGGAATCATAGAAACACTGCTAAAGTGTCTCTTTCCACACTTTTCGCAATTCACTTTTCAACCTGAGGCTACTTCTGCTCGCTTTTTGATTTAATTTTCTTGCCTTGGAAGTGCTCTCTATTGCCAAAATCTTTTAGGTTGCTTGTCTGAGATTGAACAACTGAATGGAAAAGTTTAGCTCATTTTCAATTCTTTTGGCTCTCTCAGCCAGCACAGAGAATCACTTATGTCACATGGAGCCAACACTAACCTCAACATATCTCATTTGTGGCATTTTTCCTCCTAAGCATTGACATATGAGGTGCATATTTGGATAGAGAAGTAAATTCTGCCTCATATTGCATAACTGATCTGGACCCTTGAGTCAAATTGAAGAACTTATCTCGCAGTGTTAATATGGCTGAAGGCAAAATGAACCAATCTTTGAAGACTTGAACAAATTCATCCCAGTGAGTCCGTGGAGAAGGTGTTATTTGAAAGTTTTATTTATGTTGCTCCCACCACCATCTTTCTGCCTCACCTTCTAGCATGAAAGTATTTAGCATCACTTTTCTAATTTTTTGGACAAATCATATCATCCAAAATTTTTTCGATCTTTAGGAGCCAATCTTTAGTAACTATAGGATCACTAACACCCTTAAATGAAGATGGCTTGAAAGACTGAAATATCTTCAATTGTTGATTCACTTCTGCCCCAGTTTTAGATCCTGGGCTTGTACTAGTGGAGGATCTTTTAGCAGACATTCTGTCGATCACTTGTGTTATCAATTGCATAATGCTCTGTACTCTGGTTTCCTTAGTCGTTCAATTCTAATAACCATTTTTGTCCAAAATAAGTTTGGATCTTACTTATTGCTCTACACTTGGCCTATGAGGCTGGCCATCAATACTTTTTTATTCTTCTTTAGGCATTTATTTGCATTGGCAATAATTTAATATTCAAATGCAATTTATCACATAATAATCTTGTTGTGCATGCATGATACCTTAGATTAATATTGGTTATCCACCACAAATTCATCAATCTTTAGCTCGGTATGAATCAAATCATGATTGTTCTCTTTCTTTGTTCTTTTAAATCCAACATGCTTCGATTTTTCTTTCATTCAATAATCATGCTATGATATTATTTTCTTTCACACCCAAACTAACCCCCCTTAAAAAGTCGGCTAAGGTGCAATAGTGGTGGATAATTTAGCTAGACTAAATTCTCACCTACACTTGTCTAGACTTGCAGAATCATGACCCAATAATTGATGAACTAGTCAAACTAAATCGACATAAACAAATGTAATATATTATATTCCATAAATCATTCATATACATACTAAAAAACGTGGAAAAACCATATCCTCAAAATATATAAACTATACAAAGCTTCTAAATCCAAGATAAATTAAATATGCACAAAAAAGCCTGTGCATCTCCCAAAAATATATGGTGCAAAAACCATACAAATCACACATAACAACTCGCCCCAATGCTCATTGCCCCTACTTGAAAGGCAACAACGTAGAGTGATAACAACTAGCTCAAAAAAAAATTAAGGCTAACATGAGATTTTATACACGGAAAAGAAACAACGTGCATACTCTTATAAAGTTGTCCATGTTTACACACAAGTCATAGCATGCTAGGTAATGTACAAATTAAGATTGTTTTATAAAACATGCATAATCATGAGTATGAAATCATAAGTATATCAAAAGCATGCTCATAAACTATTTATCGTACGTAATCATAACAATATCATTTTATAATAATGCCACTTGTAAATATATAGTCCTCATCTATTTTCATGTCATTTCATATCATGGGTTGTCACCATGCCAAGAGATCATATAAATTATCAATAAAAGTTGGGCTTCCCTCAACATAACAATTATTGGTAGCCTCTCTGATACCAATAGTTTCTTAACGTTATGTCACCGCCTAATTGTAACAACTCTTAAAGTTTTGTCCATGTCTAAATATCAGGAGTCAACAACTGCACATGCCTAAATAGTATGCTTACAAACACTATGTAATAGTTTACCCATAACTTCACTTATTACATTTAAATCATCCTTCATGTGTCAAACATTTATCAGACATTCATATGTCATATACATGAATAACAACAAATGAATACCTGCAGACAATTGATTTCATAAGCTTAATCACTTGTACCATAACATAAAATAACATCACATTTATCATAAGTGAAGTCAACATGCATTCATACATTTACTTGTAGGTATTCATCCATAACATGCAAAAATTTTAAATGCATCAGTGTTGAACATCAAATCACATAAAAACCTATAGAAGATTATTTTTCTTAAATTAATACAATATTATTTCATCTAACGTGACATAGCAGCCCTACGAAGAGTGCCCATGTGCTCGTCTCGAACTCTCAACCTTGTATAAACAACCTGAGAATTCATAAGTATCTTAGGAAGTCATGAAACTTGGCTTATTTCATAATTTAGCCTAAAACATACCTCAAACAAACTTTTCGACAAAACAACCCTTCCAAAATGGTTTTTTTGTTCTCACCAACTTTTCATAACACCTCAAAAATCACGTCTTATTTGCTTGTTTCATTTTAAAACCCATTCGGAAGCTTTCAAATCATTTTCAACGCTGTCGGTCGCCAAATTCAAATTTGTCTGTTGACTTGAAAATAATTTAATATAATATATAATAGTGTTTTAATTTTTGAAATAAATGAAATAAGATGGAACTCATATATTTAATAGTTTAAATAGTTGAGCACGATATCACAAGTGGTATACCATCTCAAAATATTAACGTATCACTTATTAGTAGACTTAACTATTAAACTAAGAAATTTATGACTTTATTTTAGTTTGCAAAATTTATGACTGACAATTCATCTATCTAATATAAGAATTATATAGGGTTTAATTTATCTGGGTTACTAATTTTTCTATAGAGACAAAACCTTGTAGTTAATTACATCTTAAACAACCAAAGTCACCTAAGAAAACTTTGGATTAAGATAAGGGGTATCGTCTTCAAGAATTTAATGTTAAGTATTCATGATTGCTTATAGGAAATTCAAGTGGGAATGACTCAAATAGGAACAATTATTTTGAAGGTCAAAGGAGCGAAAAGTAGGAGATGTCACAGATCTGAGAAGAACCTTGATGGCTTCCCAAGCTAGCATATTGTTTGGATTTATGTTTTTGAAATGATATTATTTGATGTTTACTCCTACCATTTATTAAAATTTTAAGACTTATATCTGCACGATATACGATCGTGCAAACGATCCAAGAAGATAGAAGGATTTATGTATCGTACCGAACGACGATCTTGAAATCCTAAGAGTTTGAGACTTATAATCTCACGACATACGATCATGTAAAAGCCTAAAAAATAATTGGAGGATTTATGTCGTGTTAAGAAAACAACCTCGAAGCTAATGAGTTTATGTTATTTAAACTAAGGAAAAGTTTTGTTGAAGTAGACTCGCTTTATTGTTGAGTATTAATCGTCATATGGAGTTATCCTCAATCCACTCGCATCCTCGCTGTTCCCCAGAAAGTTCGCCTCGAGCTCCTTATTGTCATGGCTTTAGGTTTGAAGAGTGTGTAAAGTTACACATTATTGTTCAATAATTAGCTTTGCTACAAGATTCCCTCTAAACATGTGTTCTAGTGTACTCTACCCTATGAGTCTCTATAAGTATAACAAATAACGAAATAGTAACATTGCATTTATAAACAAGATATATGCAGTAAAGTGCAGTAAAAGAGAGAGTAGTAGCACGTACTTGTCACCTCTGACGTTGCTGCAAATATGTTAGAATCACAGAAAAAGCATGTAAATATTGAGAATAAACAAGCACGAAAAACATGATATATGTGTAAATAAAAGATCAAGTAGCACATATACAAAATATCGGAGTTGGTTATAAGAATTCAAGTTAAAGGTAGGCTCAAACTTATAATTCTCGGACATCCATAGGCAACCATAAGCAATCTTTGTGTTTTGTCCCGTCCAACCTTGGGTAGAAGCTACGAACAAAATAGTCAAAGGAGGGTAACTCCTATCACACTTAAAGTGATTAACAAGTGGGCTTGTATAGAATAACATCCAAAATTCTTATTTTGTCAGACATATAAAATAAACTTTTAATTAACAATCAAAAATAGTGGTGTCACGGGAAAACATTTTTTTTTTAATTTTTGTCATGTTATATATATGTTTTTTGCGAATCAAATAGTCCATAAGTTAATCACTCCGATTGGACTATAGCTATCGATAAGCAAGGACAACTTCCGACCAAGTGTTGGTGAATAGTAACATCTATTCTGCGCCCTCCTGAATGTCCTCAGGTCAGGAGATACCATTCTATTATCCCACATTTAGCACCAAAAAGCGTTTCACATTATTGTCATTTAACCTCAAACCGTTTGACTTATAGCCCCGCTCGATGATCTATATATAGCCACGTTAGGCATATTTCCACTTATATTTGCATAAAAGTGGTATTTAGGTAAACACACAAATTGAATCACCAAGCAAAGAAAAATCGAGCTGCAAAGATCTTTAAACAACTCCTAAAATGGTAAAATGTTGGCCTAAAAAATGCATTTAAATCCTCCAAAACAACACTTAATCAGCTTAAAATAGTGGTTAAACATTTTCCTAAATAGCATTCAAGTCCAAAACAATACACGTGCATCCCAAAACAGTACTTAAATTCGCCTAAAGAATAGCACACATGCAACCCCAAAATGACACCAGAATTTGCCTAAAAAAACAACACATATGCAGCCCTAAAACGACACTAAAATTTGACTAAAAACAACACAAATTCAGCCCCCAAAATGACACTGAAATTTTTCTCAAAATAGCACAGGTCTCGAGTTAAAACAACAACCAAATTGGCCCAAAAGAGGGCATTTAAACCTCTCTAAAATAGCCTTTGTCCAGTTAACAAAAAACAAATAATGAACACTAAAAGAGGCATTTTAAATCCTCCAAAACATCACATATTCGAGCCCAAAGAAAAACCAGTCTTTAGATCCTCTACCAAAAACTGTACTAAAAACAACAAGTTTATTGAGTCAGTAACGACAAACATATCGAGCCAAGACAACAAACTTATTTAACTAAAGTAGCAAGGATATTGGGCAAAAATTTCCAAGTAGCATAAGTTAATCCATGTAACAACCTCAACTCTACTTAAAATCGCTACGTATGAATTTTAGATTTTCCATAAAACGAATCCATATGAATTCCAGGTTTGCATAAAGCCAACTCATAAAAATTTCATATTTGCATAAAGCCAAGCTACATGAATTTCAGATATGCATAAAACCAAGGTTACTGAGTATTTTAACAAGCCTTTACATTTTTTACCATTCACTTCAATGCATATTTACACACCTAACACTCAAATTTCACATTTATATCATCCAAATCTTTGATGGATATATAAAAAAAAAAGAATTAATGTAGCTTTAAATGTATAAGCAGAGTCATACAAATGGAAAGAACCCAAATTTCAAATTATTTAGACATATGAATATGCATGAATTAAAGGCATTAAATATTTAAATCTCGCAATAATCTGGTTTGCATATGTGGGTATACACGAGAATTATTAATGTGCACTTTAAAGTTTGTCAAGCGTCGAATTAGCTCTCACAAAAAAAAAGAGGATAGTATAACTATCGAGTAAATCAAACCTACTAAATAATTAATATTGCAAATATTTCAAACATCCTTAACCAAATACATTGAATGTGTCACACTTCATTAAACAAGTGTTAAATTCTAACCTAACCAAAGCTTATAAACAAGCAGGTGGTTAATTAATGGAAGGGAAGAAGCCTGTAGGTATGTACCAAGGCATGTTCAAGTCGTTCAAACATTGAATCAATGAATTCAAGCTCGTAATTGCCTCCTCATAAATAAAACTATTTCTTTGTAGAAAAACATGAACATTTAAGCCACATGATGAAATATAACATCCACCAGAAATTTAGGATCTCAATGTACCATATTCCAAGAATCTTATATGCTTTTTTTGTTTTAATCATAAAGTAAAGCACAACCTACCTCTGCATTCGGATTATCACCGAAAAGTATGGCAAAGCTTAAGCACGACATTAAGGGTATGTTTGGGGGTAGCTGCAGCTTATCCAACTTATGCTGATAAGCATCTTATCCTGATAATCTGTTGATGAACAGCTGATCTGGATAAGCTGACTAGCTGTTTGGTTTGTGCGTTTGAAAAACAACTAATTCTAGATAAATGACCATTCTGCCCCTATTTTGGATAAGTTGTTTAGCTATTTGGTTTGTGCTTTTGGAAAACAACTGATTTACAGATTTTTGTATTATAAATTTTAGTTTTGGATTTTTTTTTTAAAATTCTGTGTAACATAAATTTTAATAAATAATTTACATTTTACAAAAATTATAAAATAAATTAATTTAAATTTAATTAGTTAACAAATTTACATGTCCTCACAAATAACACAAAGTACAAACACATATTCTCTTTAATGCAAATTTACATGTCCCCCACAAATAACAAAATCTGTAATTAGGGAACTCATAACAATCGAATAAGCTATGCTTCTTCCACCATAAAGACACATTTCAAATATACATGCTTCATAACAAATTTACATTAAAGAGAAATGTATGGAGTATATGTAAGTTTCTCCTCAGCATAATGCTTTATAATTGATTTACATGTGCAACCAAAGAACACCTTCCATAATCTTCGGCATCAGTTCAACTTTCATACCAATTGTTGGCATCAATTTTTGATGTCGCGAGTGTAAGGTGTCCACCTGCATGACTCAGGATAGTTTACGGTCTGCCCGTGACGTCAGATAGTCCAGACACCTACCCGAGACCTTTTCGGCACGTGTTGAGGGGCACGTAGTCAGGTTCATTCTGCTAGGCTATGACTTTCGCTTAGGTGAAAGCCGGTCGGCATTTTGCACGTCAAACGACTCCGATTGGGGCAGAAAATATTATGTGGTGCGTCGCGCACAATTTTGGCTCGAATTGGCCCGATTGCTTGACGAAGTGATCCGGATGACGAAAAGAACTGTGCGATCACGTCTGAAATGCCGATTTTATTTAAGTAGGACGTTCGGTATGTCACGATTTCGCGAACAAATTAAATATATTTATATATATGAAAATTATAATTTTTGACCCGATAGTCCAAAAAAGTGGTCCGGATGACTCCGAACGAGGAAACGGACCACGTCGGTGCGTCCGGAACGTCGATTTTAGCCAAGAAGGACGTAAACATGAAGGATAATTATAATAATAATAAAATTATTATTATAATATAATATATTATATTATATATATATCCTTTTAAAAAAAAAAAACCTACAGCTATTTCCTCTCCCCTATTCTCACGCGCACAGCTCCCTCTCCCAACCGCCAATCGCATTTCGCGAACCCTAGCCCTCGCAGCCGTCACCTTCGCGCCTCGCGACTTCTCTGGGCCGGCAAGCCTCACCGACGAGCGATCCACCACCGACGCCGCCTCCTAGCTCACGTGGCGAGCCTCCTCGCTGGTGAAGTTTGTTGCCACCTTCTCCTCCTCGTCAGCCGAACCCGGCACTGCCTCCGCTGGAGTGCCTCCTCCACCAGCTGGCCGAGCCCCCTGCCACCTCTACGCAGATTTCTTCTCCTCTTCTTGGCTGCAAGCAAATCAGCCGGCTCCTCCTCCAACTTCGACGCCGAGATCCGGTCATTCGCCGGACCTCTTCCTCGCCCACCTATTTGCCCCGTCGGCGTCGCATTTACGCCGGAGAAAATTAGCGAGGAGAACGTCGGATTTTGGGCTCTCCTCCGCGCTTCTTTCGCTCCCGGTGTACACCTCCGGCGAGCTAGCCTCTACACATCGTCGTCCTACCTTCTCGGCGACCGGATACTTCGACGGAGCATTTCGACGTCGCCGGACAGCGAGCGTTCTCGCTGTTCGAGGAGGTGTAAGGGTCTTCCACCTCGAGGGAAAGACTTCCGTCGGCACTTCTTCCCTCTGGCATCCTCGTGGTTTCTTCTATTTCTCCAGCGTCGAGCGACCCTTCTCGCAAAGGTACATTTCGGTTATATTTTCATATGCCAAAATTAATTATTTTTGGGTGTCTTGCATACCTCACAACCTCTTATGCCTTTTTGTTGTCATGTGCACATTTTACGAGACATATTAGAGCATAGATCAGACGTCGACGAGCGCAGAGCAAGCAAAGAAATGCGTCTGCAACCGTCACGATGATGAGATTCCCTACCTTCTAGCCAGCCTTAGGAATAGTGGAGTCTAGGCGTGTGGGTTCGATCGCCCACACGGGGTGCGTGCGCTGGCATGGGTCGGCGCAATGAGGTGTCTGCGTGATGGATCGTTGGTTTTCCTAGAGCTAGCCTTTAGGTTAATACTTCCTGTGCGTGGCCAAATACCCCCCGTAGAGCTGAGTGTCTCCCCTCTTGTTGCGAGCCTTAGCACAAGTTCCGATGGGTCGGAGTCCCTCACTCCCCTTGCTTTGGATTCCCCAACTTTACTTGGAGAAGTTGGGAGGTCGAACTTGGCAAAGCGAGAGAAGCTTTGTAGCTGGCTCGCTTTGCAAAGTTTGGAGGAGTTCTCAAAAATAGGAAAAACTTTGTAGCTATCCTATTTCGCGACGTCGTGGAAAGTTTCCCCCTCGGAGATTCAGCGAGAAACTCCCCACATTTCTTCACCAAAGCAAGAGGCGGCAGTGCCGCACATCCAAAGGTTTAAACCTTAAGTCTCCTAGGTGAGGTCGTTAGCACGAGAACGGTTTGCTATCTGCATGTTGGTTTGCTATATATTGCATTTTTTGCTTGATGCATGTTGCATTTCACTTCACTCCGACTGGCCACCCCGGGTCAGCGAGCATCTTACTTAACTCCGACCGGCCGCCCCGGCCTGACTAGCATTTCACTTAGCTCCAACCGGCCGCCCCGGCCCGGTGAGCTTCTCAATTTGCTCCGATCAGCCGCCCCGGCCCAGCGAGCATTTCACTTCGCTCCGATAGGCTACTCCGGCTCGGTGAGTGTATCACTTTGGTTCGACCGACCACCACAGCCCGGTCGACCGATCACCTGCATTTTTTGTCTGCTTTTGCATTGTATCACATGTTTGCCTGCTTACATGTCGCACCATATGTGTTTGCATTTGCATTTGCATTTGCACTTGGGTGATTCTCCCTAGTGAGAATCACCATTGTCTCTAGGTCACTGCCGCCTCGGTACCCATCTTTCGGGCCCCTGTCACCACGGCATGCCCATCACTTTTGGTCACTGCTACTAC